>CATQJL010000223.1:17497834-18075051 GCA_958299035.1 Cylicocyclus nassatus
TTTGCTTTTTGCCCCAAAAACGATATCCAGCTTGCCCCGTCCGTGCCAGCGTGCCAGGTCCTGTGTCCGTGAATTTATTTTGGCTCACGCATTTGGGGAAACGTCAAAAATTATTATGTCGCAAGTTTTGGCTAGATTTGGCAATTTCTCTGCAAGAAAACAATCTCAAAACAAAAAAACTTCCGAGAAATTTTCCAGGAAAGAAGCTCAACTTTATCAGATCAGAGACGCAGTTTGGTTAATTAAATACAGTCGAGTAGACTTTTCGCTTAATATAGTGTGCTTGCACTGAAGATGAAATGCGGTAAAATTTGCGCGTAAAAAAATAGCTACGCCTGTGACGCCGGCCATTGGCGCGCGCAAAATGTTGGCATTACTAGCGTGGCTACGTGTTCACGAGCGAATCTTGCTGCACATTTTCAGTGCAAGCACACTATATTAAACGGAAAATCTACTCGGCTGTATGATGCTGTGCACACACAATGAAAAATTGTTTATTCAAACTCAAAATCAGCATTTAAACGGATATACTTGTTGAAAACACGAATCTCGGATGATCCTGAAAAGATCTAAAATTAACTTGAATATATAAAATGGCGCATACACGAGTTGTAAACTCTTGAAAAAAGATCTAATTTCCATCCTTCTAAAGCTTTATAATCATACTAATCGTACTGCATTGGCACTGGCTCAAGTGCATAGTATACATAACTGACCTGATATCGTTACATTGTCAAATACTGGGATTGGAACTCCTTTATGCAATATGGACTCGACGATGACTCGACTTGTCATTGTGAACAACTTCTTGAAAAGGTTCAAAAACCTATAACCACGAAGTAAGAAAAAAACAATTTTTGCAATGTAATACTTACGTTTCAGGAATTTCACCAATGTCAGAAAAATCTTCTCGAATATCGTCAGTAGTTTCAGTCAAATTACCAGAGAATTTGTTTCGAATAATCTCTGGGATTACTGTGGATGATGACGAAAGTACTGAAAAAGAGCAGCATCTCTTTGAAAAATTGAAAAAAAATGCTGCTCACTTAGTCTAGCCAAAGGCTTGAGATGTTGCTTCATCGGATTGATGTAGAAGTCCACAGCAAAAGTGACGTTGATTTTTACATCATCATCTTGCATTTGTACAAAAGGAGTTTCGTATGTGTGGAAGTGCAGTTCAACAAATTGGTCCGGATAATCCGTTCGGAGTTTCTTGAAAAATCGGCCGATGCAGATAGAGAAAATCGAACAGCTAAAAAAATCATCAGTTAGCAAATACACTTTATCAGTTGCTAAACACAGTGGAAATCCTTTTCTCTATTCACAGAACCCTTGATAGAACTCATGGAATACATTATCTTGTTTTACTAAAATTCCCTTTTTTGACGATGGCCTGCTGATTTTTCAGGACTTTGGTTTGGAATTGCATAAAATTTGGACGGCAAGTGTGTAATTAATAGCTGAAAACTTAGTTTTCTTGGTAAGATTCTAAATGGATTAGAAAATGAAAAAGGTTAGCGGTAAGATCAGATCTAGGTCTTTACATATTTGTACGAATTTGAGAAATTTTTGGCACAATCTAATTTGGCAGGTTTTGATAATTCTAGAAATGCACAACATTATATTCAAGTATATTCTATCACAGAAACAAAAAGGAGTTTAGTATGACATGTACCGAAACGCTAGATGAAAACTTGATGATATTTTATTTTGCAGCAAATATGTCGAAGCTGAAGCTGCGGCCGAGATATTATACGAAGACCACTCGTGTCATCCAGAAAAAATTGAAGGATGGACAGGTATATTTTTTTTGAAGATTTCCAAAAAAACATAAACATAGCGGTTCGAATCTGTTGAAACGGTTTAAGTTTATAGCACTGTATCCACATTTAGGGAAACAAAAAAAAAGTTTTCGCTAACTCTTAAAAGTCCTGAGTACAAGTTGACGTACTACAAATAAGTGAAATAATCTGATGTAATCTACTCAACGTTGAGTTTTTAGAAGCTGGACTGATACCGAAAATGGCAGTTACATGGATGAGGGAAAGCGTTTCAAATTGTCTTCTCAAAAGTGCACATGAAGGAAAGCTTGTCAAGTTTACTGTCACCAAGGATTTACCTACAATCGGTCCGCGTTTGAAGACAAGGTAATTCTCCATTAATTTGGAAAAAATATGTCTCTTGCACAAACTCAGTCAGCTGACCATTTACGGAAAGTACCATATTCTTGGTGCTTGCATATAATACTGTTGTGCCAAAAATTTCTCAAATTCGTACAAATATGTAAAGACCTAGATCTGATCTTACCGCTAACCTTTTTCATTTTCTAATCCATTTAGAATCTTACCAAGAAAACTAAGTTTTCAGCTATTAATTACACACTTGCCGTCCAAATTTTATGCAATTCCAAACCAAAGTCCTGAAAAATCAGCAGGCCATCGTCAAAAAAGGGAATTTTAGTAAAACAAGATAATGTATTCCATGAGTTCTATCAAGGGTTCTGTGAATAGAGAAAAGGATTTCCACTGTGTTTAGCAACTGATAAAGTGTATTTGCTAACTGATGATTTTTTTAGCTGTTCGATTTTCTCTATCTGCATCGGCCGATTTTTCAAGAAACTCCGAACGGATTATCCGGACCAATTTGTTGAACTGCACTTCCACACATACGAAACTCCTTTTGTACAAATGCAAGATGATGATGTAAAAATCAACGTCACTTTTGCTGTGGACTTCTACATCAATCCGATGAAGCAACATCTCAAGCCTTTGGCTAGACTAAGTGAGCAGCATTTTTTTTCAATTTTTCAAAGAGATGCTGCTCTTTTTCAGTACTTTCGTCATCATCCACAGTAATCCCAGAGATTATTCGAAACAAATTCTCTGGTAATTTGACTGAAACTACTGACGATATTCGAGAAGATTTTTCTGACATTGGTGAAATTCCTGAAACGTAAGTATTACATTGCAAAAATTGTTTTTTTCTTACTTCGTGGTTATAGGTTTTTGAACCTTTTCAAGAAGTTGTTCACAATGACAAGTCGAGTCATCGTCGAGTCCATATTGCATAAAGGAGTTCCAATCCCAGTATTTGACAATGTAACGATATCAGGTCAGTTATGTATACTATGCACTTGAGCCAGTGCCAATGCAGTACGATTAGTATGATTATAAAGCTTTAGAAGGATGGAAATTAGATCTTTTTTCAAGAGTTTACAACTCGTGTATGCGCCATTTTATATATTCAAGTTAATTTTAGATCTTTTCAGGATCATCCGAGATTCGTGTTTTCAACAAGTATATCCGTTTAAATGCTGATTTTGAGTTTGAATAAACAATTTTTCATTGTGTGTGCACAGCATCATACAGCCGAGTAGATTTTCCGTTTAATATAGTGTGCTTGCACTGAAAATGTGCAGCAAGATTCGCTCGTGAACACGTAGCCACGCTAGTAATGCCAACATTTTGCGCGCGCCAATGGCCGGCGTCACAGGCGTAGCTATTTTTTTACGCGCAAATTTTACCGCATTTCATCTTCAGTGCAAGCACACTATATTAAGCGAAAAGTCTACTCGACTGTATTTAATTAACCAAACTGCGTCTCTGATCTGATAAAGTTGAGCTTCTTTCCTGGAAAATTTCTCGGAAGTTTTTTTGTTTTGAGATTGTTTTCTTGCAGAGAAATTGCCAAATCTAGCCAAAACTTGCGACATAATAATTTTTGACGTTTCCCCAAATGCGTGAGCCAAAATAAATTCACGGACACAGGACCTGGCACGCTGGCACGGACGGGGCAAGCTGGATATCGTTTTTGGGGCAAAAAGCAAAGCGGATATCGTTTTTGCGTCGGAAAAGACGGAAAATTGCGACGTTTTTTTAGTCGACGTTTCGTTTCTTGAGTGTTTTTTTTACGTTGAGGGTATAGGGTCAAAGGGAGATTCGCAAAACTTAGCGAAAATCAAGGGGGAGGTTTTGAAAATTCCTCTGTGCCAATTCATGCCAAGCCCTGCATGGACATCGCTCAAAATTGATCTACTTATGATGCTTTTCAAGATGCTGATTACGAATACTGCGTTCATCTGGCAGGTAAGCTGTCTTGTGGAGGTTACGGCAGGTATATAGTGGTTGGGCAAAGTGCGATTCTGAAGTCAGTAGACTTAGTTGAGTGGTGATTCGTCGTTTTTGTAGATGTACAGATCCCAGTCTCCTTATAAAAAGGTACCATAACCATTACTTGATAATTCGCCATCAGCCGCCAACTAAAGGGCCGGGCATACTTCACAGTTGCGATTGCGATTTCATTCGTGATGCGATTTGGCAATATTCCAACCGTCCATAACTTACTGTAAGCCCATTTTGAATGTAAATAAGGTAGTGCATTTCATCAATCCACTTAAGTTCTATACACTATGCATGTGCAGTTTGCGAGTGTTGGATCTGAAGACTTCTGGCGAATTGCCAAATCGCGTCGCGACTGAAGTCGCGTGAAGTATGCCCGACCCTTAAGTCAACCATGCAAAATTAACTCTTTGTCTCCAGCACTTTAACAACTTCTCATGAGATGCTTCTGAGAACTAATTATCAAAAGTTATCACTTCGTTTATATGCCTGGCTACCTTCTTCTTCTTTATCTTCGCCATTGTCCCGCGGGTGCAGGGTCGGCGGTGGTGCATTTTTGCTTCCATTTGACTCGATCAGCTGCTTCTTGTGGTTTGAGCTTTGCAATGTGCAGGTCGTTTCGAATGGTGTCCAACCAGCGTTGCTTCGGACGGCCACGTGGTCTCTTCCCCTGTGGATCTAGACGAAGTGCTGTTTTTGCTACTGTATTATCTTCACTTCGTAAAACGTGACCATACCATCTTAATCTGGCACCTCGCATCTTATCCGCGATAGGTGCAACTCCGAAAATGTGTCGTACATCATCGTTCGTGACGCAGTTTCTTCTCGTTAGGCCCAGTATCCATCTTATCATTCGCGTCTCCATCGTGCTCAGGATCTGCTCGTGTTTTCTGGTTGCTGGCCAACATTCGGCTCCATACAGTGCGACTGGCCTCACCACAGTCCGATACACTTTCGACTTGAGATACAACGGGATTCGTCGGTCGCAGAGTACTCCTGTTACTTGCCTCCATTTCAGCCACGCCGCGTTCGTCCTAGCACGAGCATCAGTGATCGTGTCGCAATCTGACGTCACTCGGGAGCCCAGGTATGAATATCGTGACCTTCTTCAGCGGCTGCCCATCGATGCTAATTGTGCCATCGGTTTGCTCTCCGCATTCCAGGTACTCGGTCTTTGCTACGTTCAGTCGTAGGCCATACTCCGCTAATCGTGTCTTCCATCTCACAGTCGCCTCTTCAAGCTCTTGTCTCGATCCGCTTGCTAGCTCGACGTCGTCTGCGTAAAGGAGCGTCCACGGATGCGGCAGCTGGATGTCCTTGGTCACCGTGTCCATGCACAGTATAAAGAGAAGCGGTGATAGAGCCGATCCTTGGTGTACTCCGACTTGGATTGGGAATGGCGTTGACGTTCCCACTGCACAGCGTATGGCGCCCGTCGTGTTCGTATAGAGGAGTTTGATCCAGCGAACGTACTCCTCTGGGACGTCGTGTTTCCTCAGCGCATACCAGATCAGCCCGTGCGGTATCCGATCAAATGCCTTTTCTAAATCCAGGAATGCAAAATGAATCGGAATCCGTTTCTCCAAATGCCTTTCCATTAGCAATCGTACCGCGTGGATGGCGTTGATGGTGCCAGATCCTTTTACAAAGCCACATTGATTCGGGGTGACCTCCACTATACTTCGAATGCGTGCGTCGATGACTCGTTCGAAGATCTTCATCGTGTGGCATAGCAAGCGTATTGGTCGATATGTTGAACAGTCGCTGACGTCGCCCTTTTCCTTCCAGATAGGGACTGTGACACTCGTAGTCCAGATTCGCGGCAACTGTCCGTCTACGATAATGCGGTTAAAGAGCGATGTGAGATATGCCGCTCCACGCTGCCCCATCATCTTCCACACTTCAGCAGGTATGTCGTCGGGTCCCGGAGCTTTTCCGCTGATCATCTTCCTCAGTGCCTGCACAACTTCTGCCTCCTCGATCCGGGATACCGGTCCATATGTGGGGGCTCCTTGCGGTATTAACGGGTGCGGGAACTCCTCATTAAATAGCCCTTTGTAGTATTCACTCCACCGCTTGAGTATTGCCCTCGGCTTCGTCAGGAGGTTGCCCTCTGCGTCCTTAATGTGCATGACGTGGTCGATGTCCTGCTTCGCTCGATGTCGTGCCGCGGCCAGCCGGAAGACCTTGTTCGCTCCAGCAGGTCCTTCCAGCTCGTCGTTAAGTCTCTTGTAGTGAGCTTCCTTTGCTTCGGCTACCGCGTGCTTCGCCTTCGAGTTCTGCTCTCGATACCGACGGAGGTCTTCATTCGAGCGTGAGCGTTGCCAGGCTTTGAAAGCTTCTTTCTTCTCCTTGATCACTTGCTGGACTGACTCAGACCACCACCAGATCTGCTTGTCTACAAACCGGCGTCCTGGCTTGGTGGTTCCCAAGATTGTCTCGGCCCTCGACCGTATCTGCGAAGTAATCCGATTCCACTGCTCTTCAATCGACTCCTTATCATCCGTCGACACCCTCAAATCGTTAAGAGCATCTCTGACTTGCTGGCGGTGTTCGGGGAGCTTCCACCATTTGATCCTCTTTGTAGTCGTCCTTCTGGCTCGTGACCGCAAGTGGATGTTCAGTCGAAGATCCAATACAAGCAACCGGTGTTGTGGCGCAAATGCATGTGTCGTCGTGGGTATAACCTTCGCGTTCATCACCATTGGCAAGTGGCATCGGCGCAGCATCCAGTAGTCGATTTGAGTTGAGCGCTCTCCACTCGCGTACGTGATCAAGTGTGACTCTCGATTCTTGAAAAATGTATTCGCTATCGCCAAGTCGTGTGCTTCTGCTGCGTCCAGGATGCGTTCTCCATCTTCATTCCTCTGACCGTATCCGTTTCCACCATGGTATCGCTTGAATCCATAGTGTTCGTGGCCAACGTGCCCATTGAGATCGCCTCCTACGAAGATGTAGTCTGCAGCGTCGAATGTCCTTAGCAGGATGTCGAAGTCCCTCCAAAACACGTCCTTCTCAGCTTCGGTACATGCGGCTTGCGGGGCATAACACGAGACTATTCGGTTGCCTGTTTATATGCCTGGCTACCATGGTGCTTCATTCATTGTCATGTTTTTGTTCGGACATATTGGTGTTACCTATGCTCTTTTTGTCTGCGCGGCAGCCCTCAAATGCTATAGAGGTATGTTTTGCACGTCTTTTACTACTCTGAACACACCAACAAGCTTGAACGATCCACGGGGTTCTAGTTCTCCATACTTTAGGGGAAGCCTAAAGAGCCGGGCATACATCACCCGATCAGTCGCTGCGCGATTTGACGATTTGCCAGAGTCTTCAGATCCAAACTTGCAAACTCTGCACATGCATAGTGTGTTTAACTTACATGGACCTGTTAATTTGCCTTATCTTCTGTACATTTAAAATGTGCTTACAATGAGTTGTGGGCAGTTGGAATATTGCCAAATCGCGTCGCGACTGAAATCGCGTGAAGCATGTTCGACCCGAAGAAGAAGCTAGTTGGTAAATTGAGACAGAATGTATCAGCAACCAATCAAGTAACGGAGCATTCACTTACTGAGGAGCTTGCATTGAGAATCGTGGTAAGCGCTGTTGCGGCTCGGTGTGCTCAGCATCCATCGCCGTAGTGCTCGTCCACCTCACAAACCCCTTTAACCCCTGGACCTTACGACCCCTCTCCACTCCCGCTAGTAACCTTCATCCCAAGACGAACCGTAAATCCTAGCTGCGCGTTTCCAAAATCGAGAACTCAACCGCTTGAAAACCATCCATCTGCGGGTGCTGCTGGAGGCGCTGCTAGCACAAAGAACAAACTCGAAGAGGCAGAAACCGCTGTGTGTGTGGCCCTATATACCTCATGACTTGGCAATGCGCCTAATAGGAGGTGCGGGCGCGAATTGCGGTATCGCGCCCGGTAACACGCTCAATGCCTTCTTTCACGATAAGTGGTCTGCATTGCAAGCCGCGACAAGCGCAGAAGGCTCAAAGTGACGATAACTGATAGGGTCACCTCAAATGGCGATAGAATTAACATGTCGCAGTACAAGAAGCTCTGTAGAATAGGAGCTATTGCAGAGCTTTGTGCATAGAAAAATTAATTGCCCTATTTTCAGGTGTACAAGCCGCACCCACATGTAGGCTACTGCATGACGAAGACGCGATACCTTTGGGCGCGAACGCGCTTTATTAGTCTCAAATTGCATGAGGCGCACGAATTACAACGGTGAAGATACGCGCGCGCCGCGCTCGCGCCCGCTTAACTAATGCTGCTTCTGCGCCATCGTCTTGCAGTAGCCATTAGCTTAGTTTGCGAGCGCTCGCTGCGCGTATGCCCCGCGAAGCAGTCATTTCGGCTACGGGTCAGGGGCCACCGACAACAGCTTCGCCGGGCATGCCGCGCTCAATGTGCCGCAAAAAAGCTTCCTTAGGCTAAAATGGCAGCGGAAGCTGGGGGAGGGTTAGCGGCAGATACAAGAATGCACAAGAGTCTTTCTCTCAATAAACCCTTAGGCCCCGGACAGACTTCACGCGATTTGATCGTCGCGACTGAATCGCGACGATCAAATCGAGTGAAGTCTGTCCGGGGCCTTAGAGGGTACTGGCTGTGGCCATGATAATTAGAAAAAACTACTAAGTGGGAAGCGTAAACAAATAACTTCCAAGTTCCGTTTTCATGAAACCTTGGCATTTGTCGTAAGTTCAATTTTCTATTGTGCCAAACAGGTTTGAGAAGTGGTCTTTATTTCTTTCCAATCACGGCCTTACGTTTCGACGCCTTTCGTCTTCCTCAGAGGCCTGAATGGTTCTAAGTGTTATCCGTAACTCCAGACCACCAAACGTCTCCTCCCGCTCTGCTAGTTCTCGGCCTTCTCACAATCTCGCTACCAAATAAAATGTCAGTGTAGCAGGAAGACCACCGCTACTCGAGTAGTCTGCACCGGATATAGGCGGTCGCGGCAGACGAGTGAATCGTACTGTAGATACCCAAATATGATCTACAGTCACAGATCACATAATGATACGAACGGGAGGAAGTCAGAAGTTATTGATAAACACTCGTTTTTATTATTCATCTCTGGATTCTTCGTAGTGATCCAGAATGCTTCTAGTGCTTTCCTAGCCGAGATCTCCGTTTCATACGCAAGAATTCTACACTTGATGTTAAAGTCTTCTCCACCGTGCCGTGCGTCCCTATGCCTGCCAAGCGGCGAGCTCAGATTTTTGCGCCTTTTATCGGTTAGATGTTCTTTTATGCGAATACCCAAAACTCTGCCCGTCTCTCCTATATATGACGCTTTGCAGTTGAGGCACTCAATTTGATAAACGACTGTGCATTGTGGATTGTGTTGCATTTTCATTGTGCAAAAGTGGGAGTCGTTTATCAAATTGAGTGCCTCAACTGCAAAGCGTCATATATAGGAGAGACGGGCAGAGTTTTGGGTATTCGCATAAAAGAACATCTAACCGATAAAAGGCGCAAAAATCTGAGCTCGCCGCTTGGCAGGCATAGGGACGCACGGCACGGTGGAGAAGACTTTAACATCAAGTGTAGAATTCTTGCGTATGAAACGGAGATCTCGGCTAGGAAAGCACTAGAAGCATTCTGGATCACTACGAAGAATCCAGAGATGAATAATAAAAACGAGTGTTTATCAATAACTTCTGACTTCCTCCCGTTCGTATCATTATGTGATCTGTGACTGTAGATCATATTTGGGTATCTACAGTACGATTCACTCGTCTGCCGCGACCGCCTATATCCGGTGCAGACTACTCGAGTAGCGGTGGTCTTCCTGCTACACTGACATTTTATTTGGTAGCGAGATTGTGAGAAGGCCGAGAACTAGCAGAGCGGGAGGAGACGTTTGGTGGTCTGGAGTTACGGATAACACTTAGAACCATTCAGGCCTCTGAGGAAGACGAAAGGCGTCGAAACGTAAGGCCGTGATTGGAAAGAAATAAAGACCACTTCTCAAACCTGTTTGGCACAATAGAAAATTGAACTTACGTAAACAAATATTAGTAGAACGAGAGCTTTTCTACCGATCGATCTATTTTTATCGCAGAGCCCATACAACAATGATGCTTTATTAATCTGCCATATATCCATCATCGAACTTCCTACTATCTCGCCTGTTCAGAACAATTTTAGGAATCAAAGAAAGACCACCAATCGAAGTAAGGGATTGTCCACTGGCGAAGTATTGTGCTAAGTTAATCTCATAAAGGCTCGGCATTTTAGAGGCTAAACATTCACTTCAGAAACAACCTTAGTGACACCCGCTATGACTGCGACGACCTTTTCTTCTGCAGAGTAAATATTGGCGTAATCATGTGCAGAGTGATTTGGGACCAAATAACTTTTTTTAAAATTGTTTAGCATCGCATTTGTCAATTGAATTGAATCTATTCAGGGAGAGGGTTGCGTACCATGGTTGACAAAGACCAGCACCATTTGCTGCTGTAATTCGGATCTTTGCAATGGAGGCGTAGCTTCTGAACCAAAACAGTTATCAGGATTCCTTTCCATGATATCTATCATTATGGTAAAACTCATTATGTACTAAGTAATTGTAGAGAATCTGAATAAATTGCTGGAAAGCTATCTATCTTGACTTTCATGTTGCATTTCTTCTGCAGAATTGATCATTCGCGATTGAATCAAAGGGTACGGCAGCTCAATGTGATCTTGGTTATATGATAGATACCTCACATGCTTCCCAATCTCATATCGATATCATAGCAATGAACCCTCAAGTTTTCCTAGTATGTACAAAAGTGATATGCTGCCATATCTTGATTATGCCTCGCTCTCAGGTTCATTTTTGCAAAAACATGTTGACGAATTGAAAAAAATCTAAAAAAAAATTTTTTAGGATACTTTCCATGGAGGTTTCTCAATTCTTATCCACACGCCCCCCAATATAGCGCGCAGATTTGAGCCGGTCTACATGCTAGTATGGAAGTACCGGTCGTACCAGCTCATCCTATTATGCAGGGTACACTATCCTAAAGCTCTTTCCTTTTCACAACTCGTTCCACTGATAGCACCTCTAAACACGTCTTATAGCATGCTCTTTAACTTGCGCTTAGCTTGACTTCGTGTATTCTACTGGGAATCCTGCTCACCTCTAAAAGAAAATCAACTTTATGGAGTCATGTCAGCTTGCTTCAGCCCGTAGGCTCGTTAAAGGCACTGTCCACCCAGATTTTCATCTTCCACGTTTTTGTCGTTTCGGGGCCTTCTCATGCCCCTGATTGCGAATATGAAGTCGAGAATGCTCGAAAACCGCGAAAATCCCCGTTCCGGAGAACCACAAACCGGCTTTCCCGAACGGTAGTTGGATGGACGCGCACAAATGGGCGGGCATGGATGGGGGAGGGCGGGCATGGAGGGGGGTCCTCTCGTGCATCTTCGCTATTCCGAAGCGATTTTCTCTCTTCCGAAGCGGCATTTTGTGCCGCGGCTTGGAAATTGGAGTGATAGGGGACCTACTATTATATGCTGTCAAAAGCTCAACACCCTCAATTTAGGGTGGACGGTGCCTTTAACGCCAAAATGGGATGGATCGTCATAAATTTAAAGGTGGCAAGACTCTGAAAGCACATTCATTCCCTTTCACTGAGTTTGGCTGCTGACCCACTCATACAAATGGCCGGAACTTCTGCAGAGCGCTTGCGGAAGTTCCGCTGGGCCACCTGCGGAAGTTCTTAAATGAGGTCCTGTGGAGGTTCCGAAGATTGCCAACTACAACAGCAAACGAGAACACCGATGCGAGATTTGAACCTTACTCTATTTTTCGGAATTTCCGCAGGATTTTGAAGAGGGTCCTGAGGAAGTTCCGGTTTTCAACCAGTTTGGCATGAAAATCCCGCGGAATTTCCGATTTTCAACTTTTTCATTTTTGCGGTAGTGAACAACGTCCTGCGGAACTTCTGCCAATTTGGCTTGTCCTGCGGAAGTTCCGGTGATTTGTCTGAGCAGAGGATAATTTGAATATTCCTCTTACACATTCGAGGGCTGCACATCTACTCATGACTTAGGACAGACTGGCGTCTTGTTGAACACGTGTTCTATTCCGTGCTTCAGGGTTCTTGCTTTGTTTGCATGTTTCTGTTTCTTTGGTGCATTCCTTGATTGGGAATTGAAATAAAAATAAAACAAAAGTTCGAAGAGATCATATCAAGTTTGGTGGAAAAGATGATGCGCACACATTCCCTCCTCCGAAATTTTATGCATATGAGCCCTATAAAAGATTGAGCGATCGAATAACAAATACTTGAGCATCTATCCTTTTCCTCTGCTATATTGTCCTCTGCTTTTTTTTCCAAAGTGCTTGTAGTGTCATAATTCTTTCTAATATCAATCAACAACCTCATTTGGTGGCATCAAAGTGGCTACTGGCTGATAGCAAAAAATGGGGAAAGTATGCAGAAGTTATGGAAGGGAAGGGCTAGCTTTAAAAATCCGAATTGGACTGCACTTTATAGAAAGAGTTTCTAAAACTAACAAAAAGAATGCTGCTTCAGGAAATCTGAGAACTGGAGCTCTTAGCTAGACTAGTATGCAGTTCTCTTGAAGAGCTTCTAATTTTTAATAATCTCACGTCTCAGCCTGAAACTGTCATTTGTGCAACAAAATAGAAAATCGCTTTGATGTTAGAGGCAGAGTCCGGGCAAAATTTTGAATGGAATTTTTTTCGTTCACTTGGGCATATTCCTCCCGGTGATTCTGAGAATGCAGCTTGGAGGGCACAAAACGCCAAAAATGGGTATTTCCAGAAGCTCTTGGTTTGAATTTTGTCGCCTGCCGCCAAACTTAAGACGCAGAGTCTTTATGGGACCCTACATCTTGACTGTGTGCGGTATGCGCACTCTGGCTTATCCAATTAACTCGTTCCGGTCGCCGGGGCGTTCCGGTCGCCACTTCCGAAGGGATTTCTCGCTTCAGAAGCAAGATGCATTGCCAGTTGGGCAAGAGCCTTACCAGGACGGGCGCCCCTGTACTCTACAATTTTCTGCCCGGACGCTGCCTTTAACACGTTGACGACCGTGTGCATATGCGCATATGCGCGCCCTGACTCCCGTTAAGCATTTTGTGCATACGCATGTATGCACGCTAGTTTTTTTGATGTGAACAAAAAGTTCAAAGATATTCTATAATATATAGCAATGCTATTAGTGACCTGGTTGTCATAACGAACACAGGGCAAGCAGCTGTTTTGAGGGGTTTAAACCGCAAATTTGGGTATTTAGTCCATCTTCGATGTGGTAGATATAAAATTTGAAAAACTTGAAATTTTAAACTTCAAACAATTTTATAAAACTCAAAAATATAAACTCAAAATTTATACAGGACTCATGGACTTTCCATCTTACCGAGAAGTTCCGGGAAGAGTGACAATGAGATCCATTACTCCGTCCAAGAGAAGGGACGAAACGGAGTGTTTGGAACTTCTCTACTCTCTTATTATTATGTTTTTCCGAGAAGGTGAAAACTCCGTAGAGCTGTTCGGAGAGCAAACAAGGATGAATCAGACAAAAACTTCTAGTATTATAACGCTTTTCTCGAAGAGAGATTCCCATAGACGTAGTTATTGGTTTATTGAAAGGGAAAGCAATGCAAAAATCTTGATATGTGCCCTGTTAAGACTTAGTGATATACATGCATTTCAGAAAGAAGTTCGCATGTTTTATGAATAAATCAGAAAGACTACCATGTAATGACTCCGTGCATACGCTCGTATGCACCGCCCAAGTGCGCAAGGAATGTTAGTGGGAGTCTCGCCCAAAATGTCTCGGTCGTCAAAGTGGTTTCTTATAAAATTGGTTTCTTTTTCGAATATTTAATCTTTTCTTTATTGTCAACAGTCACGCAGATTTCTAAACTTCGGTTTGAACATTTGCACAAGATGAATACAAACAAAAGTGAGAGACAAAATGAAAAATAAAAACAAATGAGAAAGAAGTAAAAATATTTTATGTTGTTACTTGCCAGCACTGAAGTTTTTCATCAAAAAAAAAAATTTTTTTTAAAGCGTGTTGTTGTTGTCTGTTTGTGTTTGTTTGCGTCTGTTTGTGCTCAAGTCCTTCTATAACCCAAACCCTTTCTGTGATTGTTCTTTCGCTCTTGATTTCTGTGAAATCAAGAACGAAGGCAAAACACGAGTTATGCCAAAAATCGTTTGTAAAGCTGTAGGAGCCCTTTCCTTCGTATAACTGCAAGACTACTCTCAAAGAATTCCTTGCATAACATTATGCGCGTGAATTTATGTTATATCCATTTGATATGTTGTGGTTTTGACAACTCTACAGAAAGTGTTTATTGAAGAAGTTTCAAGTATTACTCTTGCAATTGTCGCTCTAAATTTTTCTTTTGCTCCAGTAGAGATAAAACGTGCTTGGAATTGCGTTCCTCTGCCAGTATAGACTCACAGATTTCGCAAATTCGTTTCACCTTACGCATCTTTCTCGGAAGTTTTTTGAATTGTACAAATTTGTAACGGCGGCAGTTTCTGCTCACGTATTGAATACACTAGAAAAATGAATACTCAAAACATGAATATTCAAAACAGTTTCTAAATAATATTCATACCTCGCCACTATGGCGTGCCCTTGCGTTTGCTGCAGTGAAGAGGCAAAGCATGAAGAGAACGAAAATCATTTTCAAAGACAGCATTTTCGCTTCCTTAAAAGCATGCAATTTTGATACCTGGCCGAAAAATGTTCGGACAAATTCTTACGGACAAAGAATTTTTGAAATAACGTGGAAAACACAGAAGCCCGAAAGCTATAGGTCTCAAAAGCTTTTTCAAGGGCAGCGTCCACCCCAAATTTCGCTTCTTATGATTTTGCCGTTATGAAGCCTCTCTGTGGCCCTGATAGTTATCAACAACAAATTGTCCAAAACTCCCATAAAACCCAATTCGGACCCCGTCTTGAGGGCGCGAACTGCTATCAGCACATGTTTGGGCGGAGCTTGATAGGATCTGGGCGGAGTTTGATAGCACTTTGGCTGTTCCAGGCCCAATATCTCACAGCATTAGAGAACGGGACAACGCAAATGCCTCCCTACTGGGGGCCTACATTAAAAATCGGCACTGATCTGAGGGGGTTGAATTTAGCCTGGACACTGCCTTTAAGATCTAGTGCTCCAAGCTCAGCTACGATAATGGAAGTAATCACTACACTGATACCGGCTCTGTTCTTGGCACGAGAAAACTTTTGCATTCACTAGAAAGCATAAACAACCGGCTTTTTTGGTTGTAAATTCCATGCTTCGCAGTTACTACAGAACGATAAGTGCTACGGTATCCTGATGAACAAAGTGTAAATTTGGATTTTAGTAATTTGGTCCTTGCAGCCTTATGTTGGGAAACTAAACAGAAATTTTAATGAATTTGAAAAGAAAGATAAAGGGAACTGCAGCTGATTGGGTTCACTACCGCATTTTTATAGCACTTGTGTTTGCATTGCTCTAATTGCAATAACATTAACCTGCACTACTTATTTATGTAAAAATCAATAGACTAGTCCATAAGTACAGTTTGGAAGGTCTGTGCATACATGGTTGTTCCAAATAAAGCGGGTGTAATTGGTACTTTCGAATTTTGAAAGCTGATTTTGAAATCTTTAGCCTATAGCAACTTTCGCTCCAAAGGCTGTGCCACACCGAATCTGAGGTGAAGCGCAAAGAAAATCATTACATAATTAGAAAAAATAGGATAAAGGATAATAAATATGTACATAGCCCACAAACGCATTCAACTTCAATTTTCATACCGCTAAAACTCTCGCACATAATTTGTTATATGTAGTATTAGGTTGCCCGGAAAATAATGTCGCATGGCATCCCACCGCTACAGCTTGATCACAAACAGCGAATGGGATATCATTTAACAAATTCACGACAAGGCCGATTTTTCGATTACTGCCGTTTCGGACCAGAGCCTTTTTCGCTTTGTCAGACTTACGACCCACCGTGGGTCGTATTGTCCGAAATGGTAGTCTTTTTGGAAGAAATTCAAAACACGTCTCCGAGAATATCCTCACAAGGATTATCGAAGGCGCTGATTACCAAAATACGATTTATTTCAGTTTTTGGCAGTATACGGTAAGCTTACGGTAGTCATCCTCTGCGAACCTAACATCACGTATTTTCGTGAAAAAATTGTGTTTTGGGATTATTTCATGTGCTGATCACGATTATAGTGTCCACTTCGTTCACTACTTCCCCACAGTGGGACTACGGTAGCAGTACGGTAGAATTTTCGTAAGGATCAAGAAACTGATTCAAGAAGGCGGTAGTAGAACTTGAGACTATCATTTTCGTAATCAGCATGCTAAAAAACCTATATATGCAAGGTTTGAGCTTCCTGGGATGAACAATGCGGAAAATCAATAAATTCAATAAAATCGATAATTTTTGATAGGCTCGTGCTCTCCCTGTATTTCTGTGCATGTAAACTTGAATTATCAAAAACAGCACCACTCTGCGAGAGGAGCTAAAGGCTGTGCCTTACTTATATCTACAGTGCACCTACCGTAACATTACATTACAGTATCCCGGACCCGAATCACTCCGACTAGAGCTTCGCCAAGGTGTCCTCAATCATGTGCCAGAACCCCGTAGAATTCCATCGCATACTGGCAAAGTTAGAGCTTCAGGAATCTTACGACCCACCGGTGGGTATTGTCGTGAATGTGTTAATAGAGCAAAGCAAGCTCTATTAGATATAGGCGCTTCAAAATCCAATAGCCCACGCGTCGCTTTGAACACTAACGCGCGGGGAGGCTGGAAACGTTGGGTCCGTTGGGTCTTCTACAGGTGACAATGAGCGCGCACCCGTTTCGCACACATTTTTTTACTTTTGAAGGAAGTTTCGGTCAAAACAGCTTTGTATTTTTGAAAACAATATAGAAACTGGCAGGAAATTTCTTGAATAATAGTGAACGCCAGTCGTCCGCAACGACCACTCGCTTACACTGGTATCCAAGACACGGCGCATGCAATTAGATGTTCCATGGCCTATACAGTTTGCTAACCTCCGCGGAAATCTTGAGCCTGAAATCCAAAACTTAAAAATTTCAGATACCCGAAAAATCGTATACCCATCCATAGACGTCTTAGGGATCTCCAGTTTGCACAAACATGTACTCTCCACATCAGACATCCTGTGTAATTTGCGGTATTTTTCCATGGCTACAGTAAGACAAACAAAAATAGGTCAAAAGTGCGAATATTTTGCGCTTTTCGGTTTTTTGCAAGCAATTTGATTTTTCTCGAAAACTAGCGCTTGTCTAAAGTGTTCATGGTTATGCTTTCAAAGATTCATACAGTGCTGGACAGAATTATAGATCCACTCTAAAATGCCACAACTCACTCTGTTGTCGATAAAATGTTCCAAAATTTGGTAGAGCCGTGTGCTTACCAGCCTACTAACAATCATCAAAACGAGTCTCGTTTCCGTTCGGTTATTCAAAAAAACTGAAAATTTTGAAAAAAGCAGACTTGGAGGCTGGACAAAATTATAGGTTCACCTGAAGTATTTACTGATTAAAGCACTTCTTAGCTCCCGAATTTTTTAGGTAGGTACTCATCTAAAGTTAAACACTTTAGTCAAGCTGTGTCATACCTCCAAAAAGAACCATGGAATACGGACTTCCCTTCGTAGAAACAATGCCTTTGCTTTACTTAATACTTCTGAGAACATTGTAGAAGTTTGAAGGCAGAAATTTGAGCTCAGAATCGCAGTGATTTGCTTCAGCAGCAAAAAGTCGGATTTTTTCCTCAATGCTCACGTCAAAAAGCATCCAGAAGGTAGATGAAACCCCGTCGCTTCCGATCTAGCTGAGAAACTGCAGAATTTCTTACTCAACGCAGGTTTGTGGAGCGAAATACATGTGAAAGCATTTTCAAGGCAAAAAAGCAGATAATCAGTTCTATTTGGAGGTATGACACAACTTGACCAAAGCAGCTGTTTGACGTTTTTAGATGTGTGATTACCTTAAAAGATTCGGAAGCTAAGAAATGCTTTAATCAGTAAAAACTCCAGGTGGACCTATAATTTTGTCCACCCTTCAAGCCTGCTTTTTCAAAATTTTCAAACTGATAGTAGGCTGGTAAACACACGGTATATCAAATTTTGGAACATCTTATTGACAACAGAGTGAGTTATGGCACTTTTTAGGGTGGACCTATAATTTTGTCCAGCACTGTACTACAGAATCACCTATTTGAATGAAGCTCAGGATTGCTTTGGCAAAAACATTAGATTATTTAGATGGACTAAGTTGAACGAATAGTACGTATTGTCCTATTAATGGTTATAATTACCTCAAGAAGAAGACCTCCCATACATTATCGAAGATTTGTTCACATGCAGCCTCCCACATATTATCGAAGATTTGTTCACATGTAGTCTCCCACATATTATCGAAGATTTGTTCACATGCATACGATCAGATGTATACACTGTGCTCAAAATAACGAAGTTTGGGAAGAAAGAATGATGTAATAGGTCGCTTTTGAGCTATTTGTAATAGAGCGTCTAACTGTGCATCGTCGACACTCCGTCCACTTTTTACCATGACATACTCGAAATTCTGAAAAAAACATTATTGTACAGGGTTTCCCAAAAAATGTGTCGTGATTAACTCTTTTGCTTTCGTGTTCACCGAGATGGAGATACCATCTGTAAAGCGGAGTTCAACTTAGATTTACAGCATGAATGCCCTCCGATCTTTCTTCATTACTGTAGGATTACGGCTTAACCTTTCAGCATATAGCGCCACTGTATAATAGGCTTTTGATGAGAAAAATTCCAAAAATCCCAAAATTTGTGTAGCAAAGTCTTCAGGGGCGGTATTTATCAATCTCCCACTCGCTATTCGGGCCATTATTAAAGAGTACCCGCACAGGCGAGAGCGCCAATCTCATTTATCAAAATTTAGAATGTGCTCCGATCTGGCAAGTTTGGCCATGCCGTTCACCGGCAGTCGGGCAGCGGAGGTCGACTTGTCGAAATCGGGCTTGCCCGACTGCCGTGAACGACATGGCCAAATTTGTCACCCAATCACCGGCTTAACTACATATATCGCGGGCGCCAGTGCCCGAAGCCTGTACGTCTGTTACTTGTACAGGAACCCTTTCCCATTTAGTAGTTGATAAATACCGCCCAGGCCTGCTAATTTCACTTCATAACATTTTAGTTTTTCAAGCTTTTCAATGGTATCATACTTCTGACGAACATTGGAAAAACAGTCGCTACCTTAAAGGCAGTGTCCGGGCAGATTTGCGCCCTGGGGCATATTGCTATGATGGGGTGCCTGGTCATCCCACTGACCTCCAGGCGCAGTCCGGCTGGTTGATGTTCCCTCTGGGCCGAGATGGTAGCCCTTAAACCGGCGCGCGCTCGGACGACTTCGCTTACCATTCGGCGGGACCTCATAACCGCTCTCTCGCATTTTGCGTGCTATCCAAAGCAAAAATTACAGGCAGCAGGGTCTTCGTGTCAGGCCTCCCAACTTTCCAATGCAATTATCGTCCGAGCTGCCCTGGCTTCTTTGGTTTTCTTTTGAGGCAGACATCATTTTCCTAAAATTCTTCTCAAAGTTCCTACTGTTACCCTACAATGATGGAAAGCGACTGATAATGTTCTCCATATTGTAAATCTAGGCTGAACCTCCCTCTACAGAAGGGCTCAAGCTCAGCGAAAGAGATAAAAGTAAGAGAGTTATCAGCAATTAATTAGTGTGCACATTTTTGGGACACCCCACATTTTTGAAAATAGAGGTATATTACATGAAAAATGAGACTGCTTTTAAGCAGTTCGATGACGAGCAAGCTCTTGAAAGGCGTTTAATTTTCATAACGCAATGACATTCTGTTATATGCGTTTTATATTGTGAAGCCATGAAGATTTAGTAAAGTATGGGTGAGTCATAAGTAATGGAGCACTTAGATAATAAATACAGTTTTTTAAAAAAGAAAACCCAATTGAAAGTCCAAGTTTTTGCCAGGTCTTACTACATAACGAGACCTTCATCGAGGCCCATAGGGTGTCACATCGTCAATTGCGTTATTTTCAATTTATTTAATTAATTAATTTATTTTTATTTTCATAATCGCTCAAAAACAAAGCTTTCACTTCACGTAATTTTGAACTTTGAGCAGCGCGCCGCAGTAAAACAAATGAGCCTACCGAAGATATCTTCGCAGCAGTGGATGAGGGGACTGTCACTAAATCCACGCTCTCTTCTCAGACAATCGCTGGGGGCAGGCGGGCACCGGAAAAATAGATTGCTGATCTCTCGCACCCCGCTCGCGGATTTTTTGGAAAGCAATCAGGACTTTGCGGAAGACCGCTTGCTGAATTCTCGATTCCTCAAAGATTCAGCAATATATCTGCAAAAGATAAGAGCGAAAAAATTCAACAGGCGGTCTCTCAAAAATCCGCTGACTCAGCAAGCGGTCTTCCGAAAAGTCCTGATTGCTTTGCAAAAAATCCGCGAGCGGGGTGCGAGAAATCAGCAATCTATTTTTCCGGTGCCCGCCTGCCCCCAGCGATTGTCTGAGTTGGTGGTTCTAACGCATTAGAACATTTATATCAATGGATAATAGGAGACATATTGATAATTCTCTCATCAAGGTTGAAAAGAGCCCCTTGCGACTTTTATCTGATAGCGCTTCTTACGCTCTATCCATATGCATGTAATTTAGCTCTACGTTTCTCATTTTCAAAAAATTGTGGGCCAAAACATGATTTCTAGCGTAAAAATCTGCGCCAGACATCGCACTTTTTCGAATAAAGTTCCTCTCTTATAAGAAACAATGGAGAATATTTGTATTAATACATGCAAGTATTCATTGCAAAGAGCTTGAAAGCTCCTTCGACCGATATGTCATATGCTTAGGGACTTTGGGACAGGACTCGGCACGGAGTGGTTTTTGGAAAATGTAAGAAACAAAGTCCCCCTTGATTTTTTCAAGATTTTACGAAGTCCCTTTTTACCCTTAGCCATTATCCCAAGAAATCTCCAAAAAACGAAACGTCGACCAAAAAAAACTTCACAAATTTCGTGTCTTTCAAGAGCGAGGCCCTTTGCTTTTTACCCCAAAAACGATAACCAGCTTGCTTACCAAGCCACCTATGCCGAGCCTGCTTCCGGGTACAGCAACACAAATTCAGATGGCGTTCAAAAAAGACCGTCTGAGTCCTACGGAGCTTAAAAGATTGCAGGTAAGGTGCTGCAAAATGCTGCCAGATCATCCGCGAAGGTCATTTTATACAAAAGCGTTCAAATTTCTGATTGTTCATAGTTACAGAAAGAGACTTTGAAAAATGTTCAAAAAAAGTGCTTCACAACTGGATTACCCTAATAGTTCCAAGATCATGGAATAAAGCTCATAAGTAGTACGTCAAATTTTTGGAGTTGCTGGAGAAATGCGAGGACTTCACATATAATGTGAACATCGCTTTTCCAGTATAGCCTAAATAAGCACTGAAAACATGTAGCAATGTCTAATAGAGTCAGTAGGAGAAAGAGATTTAGCATCCTTCTTTCTCCAAAAGACGCATCAATTAATGTCTTTTCTAAGTAAAAGAAAGATGGAGATAACCCAAATTTGCTCCCATTCGCTCATTTCCTTGTCCACATTTCAAACTTTTCGAAAAGCAAAATCAAACACTGAATTCAGCTTTGGCCATCATTCAAGTGATTTTACCACAATTATGTCCTAAAAATAGAGTATCGCGGTGTTGATGCCTAAGGCCCGTATGCACGTACATCCCCGCTGGGGAGGGGAGGGGATCTGAGAGGGGATGCGTCATATCTCGCTACCCTACATATCTTTTCTCTTCTTTCTCTGTCTTGCTTATAAAGTTTCTCATACACTTATACCTGCGCATAATGGATGCCACATTGCATTGTACTGAGGATATACTACGGCACTGCTAAGCATATTTTCGACAGGAAAAATGGACTCTGGAAATTGTGGATTTTTCGATGATCCCTGGCTCGCGAGCTAGGGATTACCGAAGATTTCGATATTCTGGGATTTCACTTTTTTCTACTATAAACTTCTTTAGCAGCGCCGTAGTATATCTACAGTACAATTTTACAAGGTTTCACTGAGTTTTCAGGAAGATAAATGGCATTGAAATTGAGAGGTGATCCCCAGGGGATCCCCCGGGGATCCCCTGGGGATCAAGCAAAATAGTAAAAATCTAATCAATTACGCCGGTAACCTTTCATCAATTATACGCAATTATTAGGGCATGAGAACCTCGATAAACAAGATAGAGAAGGAAGAAAAAAGATACCTAGAGTAGCGAGATATGCCGCATCCCCTCTCAGATCCCCTCGCCTCCCCAGCGGGGATTTACGTGCATACGGGCCTAAATCTCATAGATTGCGGCCTGGAGTAGGTTTCACCCATTTTGAAGTCAAAAAAGAGCTGTACAAATTAAGAGAAGAAATAAATAGTATGGAACAAGGTGGACACCCCGTTATGACTCCTAATCGTAGACTGCTACACAAGCAATTGAAGATTTTAAGAATGTTACATCTTTTGATCGCTACTGCCTTACCTGTTTGATCCAGGGAAGCTGCACTCCCGGTATAGTTCTTAGCCCCAACATGTAAAATTATCACAAAATGTTTCATAATGCAGACTGCCTCAAACCTCAAATTTATCACTATGCTGAGTACTCACCTCTTATGCACTGTTATATGCAAGCAAACCCTCGTGAACGGAATAAGTCAGGCGCTCTCATATGTCAATGCTCCTCAAATACTTCAGACTTGGATTGAAAACTAATCACGCGCCCATGTCTATCTTCGGGGCCGTCACGCCTCCGACAGGTTTCGGACTAGGTGAGCCTGGTCATGCTGGGACACGTTATAGAAAGATTCAGGAAATTAGGTAACTCAAATTTTGGGTGTACGCTGCCTTTAAACCGTAGCCGCGCTCTTCTATTCTAATAAACATACTTGGATGATTCTCACGACTTATATGTTACTTTATGGTTACTTCAACACAAGTCAAATCTGATATATCCAGCTTATCTTGATTGTATCGCCGATCTGATAGAGGTGTTCAAGATTTTTCTTTTTGGGAAAAAACTCCTCTCTTGAAGAGAGGAGATCTTATTACGGAAGAGAAGATCTTGGGCATTTGATTTATATTTTATTTATTTATTTATTGATACACTGTTGTGCACAGTGCGCCAGTACAAAGACACGAGTGCAACGACAGACAAAGACAGTAATGAAACGAAATTGTGACATGCTCAACACCCTAGAGAAATTGAGGAGAGTAATTCTCTAAACCAGGTGCTCGTCAGTGTTGTCTTCAAAGTCAGAAAGTCAGTGTCGTGGGGGCTAAACTTGGTATAAGTACAAGTCCAAGTACGATGCGTGACGGTATAGAAAAATACGGTCACTTTCGAGCGAAGAAAGAGGGATGAGCACCTGGGCGAATGAGCGAAATCATGCGTACCCGGCGGGCAGGAGACCTCGTTCGGCTTACCCCAGCAACGCTAACTTCGGACTTGGATACAAGATGATCAAGGATAAGAGACAGACATATAAAGTTACACGACAAAGCGATGTCAGATTTAAAAGACAAACACTAAGCTGCGTATATACTAAGAGAGCCTCTGAGGTCCAGAGCATGCCAGCAAAACAGCAATGAAAAAAAACTGATGGAACAGGAAGGACATACGTGTATGCTATACTATAACCCATACAACGAGAAATTGAAAACAAAACAACAAGGTAATAATCAATTTAGGCAAAGGGAACGTGGATCGAAGTTCAGCAGAGTTGTATCGACTGAATTGTACAGGCAGCCAAAGGCCTCTGAAATCAAAACAGACGAGACAACATAAGTGAGTTAAAAAGGCGATCAACTTCCCAAGTGAAGTCCATGGAGCAGTGGAAAATACAGTGAAGAGAATAGCCAGCGTTAATCTGAGCAAGTCAAACTCTGAAAAAAAAGGAGCCAGAGCCAAGAGTAGAATTTAAAATGTAAGAAAAAAAAGCAAAGGACATAAGGAGAAACTTCATCTCAAAAGTACTCGGATTTATCTATTCCCAGCAATCTCAAAAAGTCACAATTAAGAAGTTTTTTTAAGTAGTTGAATTAGGAGCAGAGAGAACTGCGTCAGGAAGCTTTTGTAACCATCGAGAAGTGCGTGCGAAAAATGAGTTGTAGAAGAGTGTATTTGGAACAGTAGAGTCAATGCAGTGGAAGCTAAACCCACCTGTTCGGCCGTTGCACGGTCTCCAAACCCAGAATTCACTAGGAACAATCTTTGTTTCAAGGCGAATTATTTGGAAGGCAAGCACTAAATCAGCCAAAACCCTTCGATACAGCAAGCTATGCAACTTCAAGTGGTCCAGCCTACATCTATAGGAGGGAAGAGTATACGGGTAATCCCCGCTTGGAAAAAATCTGTAATACAGTACACGGGTGAAAATCATTTGGACTTTCTCCAAGGTTAGAATGTCTTTTTTTAAGTGAGGATTCCAGACTTGGCAAGCATACTCTAATGAAGGGAGAATATAGGCCATATACAGCTTGATGTATACTCTCAAGTCTACATGCTTCAAGTTCCGTAATAAAAGGAATACTCTGTGTAAGGCTGCACGCGAAATATTCTCAATATGAGATCTTAACAGGAGCTTATGGTCCATCCATATTCCAAGATCTCTTACAAGCACGGGCCTAGCCAGAGATATACTGGAGTGCGTGTACTCTCTAAGTGTGTTCTCTTGTTCATGCCTTTTGGTGATGGTCAAGCACACACTTTTACGCAAGTTGACATCAATGCAGTTCAAGTCTGCCCACGATAAGATTTTCTGAAGGCAAGCACTCAAGGCATCAGTCACTTCGACTTTGTCCTCATCAGAGTATGAAGCAAAAACTTTTATATCATCTGCATATGCCATGACTTTGATTCTCCAATCAATTGATAAAAGGCCGGGTAAATCACTTGTGTAGATATTGTAAAGGATAGGGGATAAGACACCACCCTGGGGTACTCCGCTGGTTGCTGAGAAGATAGAAGAGATGGCTGAGTTGACGCGTACCGGGAGTGTTCTCTCAGTCAGATAAGACGTGGGCCATTTTAGCATACCTCCACGAATTCCAACTGAATATAGTTTCTCATAATTTGTGGATGTCTACTCTGTCAAAAGCTTTGGACAAGTCAAAATAAAGAACATCAGTTAATCGATTTTGTGCCAAGGCTCTTTTCCAGTAAAAATCACAAGTAACCATTGGAGAGTAGTGGAAGATCCCTCCATAAACCCAAACTGTTCAGATGGTATGAGATGCTTTTGCACGCAGAATGACAGCAGTTTTCTTCTTACAATTTTCTCAGCAACTTTGCAGACCACAGAGTCAATGCTTATGGGCCGAAACTCCGAGGCCTTTTGTGGGTTCTGAACTTTAGGAATTGGTACCACTCTTCCGTGCTTCCATACTCTGGGTAATTCACCACTGCTCAAAAACATGTTGACAAGTATTGAAACAGGAACTGCTAACTGAGTGGCACATCTTTTGTAAGCCATCTGGGTAATTCCATCAGCAGTAATGAAGGTCGATGGTTTCAGTCTTTTCAAAATGTTCATAACATCAAAAGGCAGGACTTGAGGAACTTGTGAAAGGTATAAGGAACTTTGTATCTGATTGGTTAAATCATTAGGAAGGCTAGGTCTAGAGTTTGTCGGTTTCTGGAAAACCGATGCAAAATAATGAGCAAGACATTCGGCATTCTCTTGATCAGTCTTGCATAAATTTCCGTGATCATGTAATCCTTGAGGGCCATGCTTTTCTTTGAAAATCAGGTGGGCATACTTGAAGAGAGAGGAAGTGTTCATGTTAGATAGTCTTTTCTGTCTATTTGCGCTGAATTTGGCTAGGGTCTGTTCAACTTTTTCCCCACGTTTTTATATCTATATATTGCATCTGAGAGAAATCAACTGCATTTTAGTAATAATAATAATCAAATAAAAACTGTACAAATAATAACAGTTTCCGCAGTCATATTTATTACAATGCATCCTTTGGCCGGTGGTTTATTAATGCAAAAATTCCTGATCTATGATGTCAAAAAACCTAGAGATAGGTGTGTTGTAAATGCTCAGAAATAATAGCTTGGGGCAAAAGTAAGCGCGTTTTCCGAGTTCTCGATTTGAGTGCTATAAACTTCTAGCAAATCTACATTTTCCAATGCAACAAAGACCATCAGAGGCAGCAAACCTTTCGCAATACAGCATCCTCTATACCCCTATCACCAACGGGCAGAAAAATGGCCTGTGACCTCGTTTTCAACTGGTCATAATTCCCTTCAAAATTTGTTCGTGTAAATGAATGTAATCTACCCTGTAGCCGTAAGTCAGTAGTACAAATAAAGCTGGAAAAGGTTTGGATGAAAAAGATTTGCAGAAAGAAAGATTTAAAGACGAAATTGCCTTTTTTGAACATTTTTTCTCAGTCTCTAAAGTCCGGACTTTGATTTTTTGTGTTCTAAACTGCTGAACATTTTTGCAAAGATTATCAAGAGAAGGCCTACAATACCACTCTCAAAATGTGCAAAATTTCCGTGATTGTTGCGGAATTCCGGGAATTCCGCGAAAGTCCGCAACACTCCGAGAATTCCGCGAAGGACGCGAATCACGCGAACTACGCAGTGCTATAACTTCCTTCGAAATACATGTATCTGAACCCGAAAAAAAAACAGTGTCAGCTCGTCAAGGCGAATCTTTTGATATACATCATGTCCGGATAGTCCGGTTTCAGATTTCGCAAACATTCTTTTGCGGAAGTCCGTTTGCAAGGATGTAACGCAGCGCCTTTCCCACGTGAAAGACACCGGTAAGTACTATTAAATAGTACTGTTCTTGTAGATTATAGCGCGCTAAAATGTGGCCACAAACTTCTTTCCAACGGAGATAGAAAAGCTGGTGAATTGTGGAAAATCTTGTCGTCCCAAATTCTACTCGCCATAAAGCTAGAATGCGAAGCTATCTTGCTAAGAGATATGAGTTTCGTGATCAACAGGTCAGATAACCTCTATGAACGAGTTTTTCAAGAAATTCGGGTTTTTTAATTTTTCGTCGTTTTCCGTTCCGAAGCCAACCGACGGGTTCCTGCTAAAATATTGATGATCTTGGATCAAGGAAACGGTATCGTGCCTCCACGATATACGTTGGGCGGAGCAGACATTCAAACCGTTGATGTGTTGTTAGTCCCTCTACTGCAAAGCATTGTTCTTTGTAATCGCTCACTACTAATTCTACCACGTATGACAACGGCCATATATACGTGGCAATTTAGGGGGTACGAAAACCATACTTATTGTTAGTAGAGGTTTGACAGGTCACCAACGCGTTCAGATGTCTGCAAATGCTCCGTTCAACGTACACCGAACAACAATAATAATCTGGTAGAAACTCCGAGCGTATAGCTCCGCCTTAGGCCCCGGACAGACTTCACGCGATTTGATCGTCGCGACTCAATCGCCGACATTTCCATTCATTTTCATTTCACATTCGAAAATTTCGGGCTGGAAAAGTATCACAACCGAAATGCAAGTTGATCGGCATAGAATGATGTTGTAACTGTTGTCTCGTCGCGATTAAATCGCGACGATCAAATCGCTTAAACTCTGTCCGAGGGGTTAATCCAGAGATGACTCTGGTTCCATTTTTAAACTCAAAGTTTTGTTTGAAACTCTGAATTCCGCTTTCATAGTTCGAAGTTTCAGCTCTCATGCTCGGAGTTTCAATTTGCCGTTTGAGGAGCTGCTTTGCACGTTACTGCAAAAGCGACGTTCGTTGGTGCTCGAACTTGTTTGGTCTAGCGCGATGATCCTAACACTGAACCACTATGCCAGGAAACACCCTTTGATGAAGAATTGCTTTGACTTAATGTATTCACTGCACTGATACAAAGCATGTCAAAATATGTTGAATTAAAGCCTCACCGATTTTCATTTTCAACGAGGAGTGGTGGTTTATCGCGAAATGGTCATTTGCGTAGCCGGTAGAACAAACAGATAGGGAAGGCGGATAGCATACAAACGAAAAGATTGGACTATTCAGATCTGCGCACAGAACAATCCCTCTGGGGAAAGGCAAAGTTTGGTTTTAACACTTTGACGACCATGCAGATTTTTGATTGTCTGCCTTTGGAACCGAGGCCTTTCACGGACGACAACATTTTTTAGATTACATCACGCATATTGCCATACAGTATACCTACAGTAGCTCTGGAAGGCTGACAAAAAGATGAAAGTTGTTCCTATAAGGTGCAAAGGAAAACTTCTAAGGGGGAGTAAATTTATTGCAAAATAGTCGTCAACAACATAAAAGCTTTGACACACCATGTGTGTCAAGAGGTCCCACGCGGTAGCCATTGCTTAGCACATCATTGTTGTGAAGCGATCGTCAAAGTGTTAATCTATGATTCTGGCTTACTTAGGCCCACCGTATCTCTGGTAGATGACACCACAGCGTGAAGGTTTTGTAAACTTGTGATGAGCGCGCCAAAAACCCCAACCACATCAAAATTTAACCATTTTTGTGATTTCACCACCTACCGTATACCTACCGTAATTGCTTCAAATGGGACGCTGCACATATAGGGCATCCGAAGAATCGTGATGATGATGCTACACGCACGCATCTTCCGGCAACCGCATTTTCTTGGTTTTAATCTCTAATAGACCGGTTTATCTGCTTAGGTATGATAGCAGTTGCACACTAGAATGACTAAGCTGAGCGTTGAGATGATGCCTTTTTGTATGAGGGTGTTATGCTCCTATGGGCGCAAAGACAGCAGTCACGATTTTATAAATGGACCTTAGTAAATAACTTGTCCGTGATCAGAGCCCGAACCCAGTGTACTAAGTTTCAGCCAATTCCGTCACTTTGGATCACCTATCATAAACCTACCGTAACCTCGTCAGATGTCACCGCGGTATACCACATTCGTGATAGCCCATCGAGTAACGCCATCAGTCCAATTTGGGTCAATTTGCAATTTTTTCGTGTCTAACGTAAACCTACCATAAACCTACTTATCTGACCCCATGGTAAAAAGTGAATACCATATTCATGTTAAGGTCACCGAATAACCCCTTGAGCCTAGATTTTACAAGCTTTGAAAGTTTTGTATATAACAGCGCACTACACTCCCCCCCCCCCATCATGCTTGCTGAAACTATG
Source organism: Cylicocyclus nassatus (assembly GCA_958299035.1). Classification (NCBI taxonomy): domain Eukaryota; kingdom Metazoa; phylum Nematoda; class Chromadorea; order Rhabditida; family Strongylidae; genus Cylicocyclus; species Cylicocyclus nassatus. Next base: position 17,527,210 of record CATQJL010000223.1, read on the forward strand.
AGCAAAACGTACTCCGGAAGACTTTTTAGGTGCGCCTCTTTTTTTGTGCATTATTTGTTTTTCTCTGAGTAAATGCAGAGTAATTCTAGGTTCCACGATAGATTGGAACGCGCAAAAAAATCAGAATTATCGCAGAAATCAGCTGCACCTTTAGTGACGCTGTTTCTTGTGCAGAACAATTTGGACAATGTTTCCCTAATTGGGGTAAACTGCCGGCTATTTACGGATTGTCCTGCCATATCATCGTTTTCCAGATTTGGTTGTCCAAGCACCTTGCAAGTCTCTCAAGCAAACACTAGATCAACAGTTTCGAGCACAAATGGTAAGAACTGAAAAGCTCGGCGTTATATGGGTGTATTTGAAAAATTCCAAAATCTACTGTGGTGGGGCAAACCAACAAAAAGTGTTTATTAAATAAGTACGGGAATCATTCCAGCAGCGACCGATCCATTGGAGATGAAACCAGCTCCCTGCGTAGCTCATTCATTACTGCTGAACATCTTTCGCAATCTTCTTCCACGTCACGTCTCTTCGCCGTGGAAATGCGTGGATGGAATCGCTGGCGAAATTTTCTTTCGGTGCAGAACTTCCTTACATACTGGGGACACTGTAACAAACGAAATTTTATAGCACTGTGAGTATTAATGTTCGCACCTCGCTATCGTGGCGTACTCTTGCATTTGTTGCAATAAAGATGCAAAGCACGAACAGAACGACGAAATTCGATGAGAACATTTTAACTTCCTGAAAACACACAATTTTGTTGTAATTACGAATTCAGCAATTGCAAAGATTCTGTCATTGGCTAAAACTATTTTAATTTTTAGTTGGTCCAATGTACCGCATCTTGGCTTTAATGCGCTTGTATGTTGGCACACACTTTCACTTCTTCGGAGATACTCAGAATTAGGGGGGGGGGGGGAGGGGAGGGAGACTTCATCAAAGCATAAAAATATCTGGAAATGTATGCAAGATATGTCAAATGATCTTGCTAACAAAAATTTTAACTTCTTTGGCCTGAGTTATCAAATAAGTCTGTTACATTGACAAACTTTTGGGCATTGAGAGAAGATTTAGCGCTTATATAAAGCTGTTTAGAAGTAAATCCCATTTTCAAATAAATTAAACCGTTTTTGTTTTCCTAACAGACTTAGACGACCCATTTGCTAGAGCGGAGCAAGCTCCACAAATTGACCACCAAAGATCTACAATTCGTAATCCAGGTAAAACTCGGGACCAAAAATCAAACTTTTTCAGCTACCCTAAAAAAGATCTCCTTCCAGAAATTCCCCACGGAAACCTAGTCTTTATATAGTAGACATATAGTAGTACCCAAGAATATATTTGGTGGATTTATGGGCTTAAATTTGAGAAACAAAGATGGTCCAACATGCGAAATTGCCACTTTTTTCAGGATTTTAAAGAACTTGATATTTTTCGCCCATAAGAGCACATACAAGGGTTTGGTTAAAATAATATACTTACTAAGGCTTGCAGTACGCAATGACATATGTGGGAGGGGCTGGGGCGGAGCTTGCCATTTTCGGACTATTTTTTTCTCGTTATCCATGCGCGAAAAAAAGCAGTAAAAGCAACTCTGAATACTTCTAGCCTAGTGTATAATGACCAAGTCAGAGGTCCGTAAGATTTTTTCTTGCGAAGATTCAATTTCCAATTGATAAAAAATTTTTCGATTTTGTCTTTAAAATATACATGGAATGCTACTTAGACGGATCCTTGGCTCATCTTGTAGAGCTTGGTCTGCTCTATCGAATGATACCCTAAGTCTACTAGGAAATCGAGAACAGCTTGAATTATTTAAAAAAGAAGTTTACTTTAGGGATACCCTAATAGTTACAAGTCTTAAAATTTGCAGACCAGAAATTCTGAGTAAAATGCTAATGGATCTGCCGATCAGCAAGATGTAAGTCTCAAACTTGCAATTTTGTTGAGATTTATAGTCAGAAACAGGATTATCCTAAAAATCCCTATGATATTGAAAGGTTGAAAATGAAATGTAGCTTCTGAATTAGCTACAGCCTTCGCCTTTTTATAGCAACCTTATTTGTACTGTACTCTTATTATAGCAAGCATATCTGTACTCTGCTCCTCTCCTGATTATAAGATACTATAACTCTACAAGCAAACGCTGTACGTTTATGTTAAACATAAACCTACGCTGTTTGCGTAGGAGTTAAGTATTGCATAAGCATTATCTGAAACATTTGTGCACACATATGTAATCTTAATATAACGACGTTCGGTTGGACTTCATGTACACATTGGAGTTCAATAGCAGAACATCAGTTTGTTCCTTTTAACCGTCTTCGCAAGCGTTTGTTTCAATGATGATGTTTTTAAATGTTTCCCATGCTATAAGCTTCGCATTATCTTGACGATGATGAAGAAAGCTCAACAGATCCTTGAAAGAACGTTTCAGCAAAATATGTGCGCTGAAAGCTTCATATAAGCTCGTCGTTGGTTTTTCTTAGGCCTCTAGTGGACCAGTGAGACCAGGTTCTGTCGCCATTCCAATTTCGCTTCGAAATCGGATCACACAAAATGGCAAAAAACCAATCTTTTATGGCCGTAACCTGGCATTCATTATGCGCAAGTATGAGGGTATGAGAACCTTCATAAGCAAAAATATGACGCATCCCCTCTCAGATCCCCTTCCCTCCCGGCGGGTATGTACATGCATAAGGCCTTAGTGGGCCAGTGGGGCCAGGTTCTGTCATCTTTCCACTTTCACTTTGAAATCTTCTCGGAACTCCTCTTATTTTCAAGACTATGTAGGGAAATAAATAAGTTAATCTAAGGCGGAACATCAATTAATCGAGGCGTAAGAGCATATTGGATAATAGCAGAGCAACTTTGGCCCTTCGAAGAGCTCCGAAAGAGCTCGGCCCCTCGTCGCATAAAATCAGAAACTTCTTTGTCTGGAAAATTGATGCCTGGAAGCACCCAACTTATTAGAGAGTGACAGCTTCTGAAAATGCATTCGGTACAACGTAACAGTGCCAAGAGTACTTTAGAATATCGAAAAGAAAAGGATTGGAGTAAACTACTTAGTTACAAAACAAAATATAAAGATAAAAAAAGATTTTGCACTTCTCAGAGTCGGTACACTGAATCTTACACTTCTCATATTTCTAAGTAAGAGAATCCCAGGATACTATAAGGTCTCGGGCAGAGTTCACGCCATTTCATCGAATCGCGATTCTCCAAACAAGACAAAGAGTCCTTTGTATGCTGACTATCTTGCATTTCGGTTCTGATAGTTAACCAAGATTACTCGCGTCGGAAACTATCACAACCGAAATGCAAGAGGGTGTATGCAAAGATGAACGATAGCTGGCAATAAGCATACTGTACTGCAGCGGTTGTCAACATGTCGCACATAAAGTCTTATTTTTTGACGCTATATGTTCTAAACTGGATTGAAAATGGTGTCAAACAGTAGGAATTAGGGCGCGCAAAGCCTCCGGCGTTTTTTCCATGTTTTTGGATATCATCATAACGTAAATATGGAATTTGAAAAGATTTGACCTACGCTCGCGAGGCAATGAAATCGCGTGAACTTTGCCCGAGGCCTAACGTGACTTTGAAAGATGATTAGAGCATATATAGGGACCTGCAGGATCGCGAGAGTCGGTCGTGCGTACGACCATTGCGCCGCGCACGTCCGATGTCACTAAGGCAGGCGCCAGACTTATCCGCTTCAGCCGGTTCGTTCGGTTCATAGGTCAAATCACTACATTGCCCAACAGCAAAGGTGGTGAATCTAGTGAACCTGCACGTTCAACGATAAGTCTGGCACCTACCTGAGTAGTCGGACGCACATCTGACGTGCGCGGCGCAATGGCCGTACGTCCGACTCTCGCGATCCTGCAGGCCCCTATAACATTTGACTTCTTATTATCTAAAAAGGTGCATTGCGCCTTGATTTATGGGCTCCTCAATGTAGCTTTTTTCCTTTCTTTCCAAAATTTCTAACAGAATCAATATACATTCATGTTCTTGTGCTCGGCTAGCTCAAGCAGGCAGATGCGACATGCTTTATTCTTCATGCCCACAAAAGTGCAGGTCATTCTGAAACTAGTTCTCTGGTACTTCCAATCTAATCACTCTGCTGCCAAAAGGTGTTAAAATAAGCTGTACTAATCTCCAGCAGGTCAGTCTGAAAAACTGCTACAGTGATTAAGCTTATACATATATACATGTATCTTATGCTTGATTGCCGATTATTAGAAAGCTGTGGTATGGCAAGGACTTCAAGACACGAGCACATCTCAACGTGACTAATTTCATCTTTATTTTGAAAATCAGATAACCAACAACGTAACGGTGGATGAGATACTTGTCTTAGATAACTGCGAAGCAATAACACCCTATTTTCAGATATATAAGCGCAGGGGATTTTTTTTTAAATCGAACAGCCCAAAAAGGCCAGAAAACTTCGCAACCAAAGGACCCTATACCGTGCGTGTGATGAGATACTTGTCTTAGATAACTGCGAAGCAATAACACCCTATTTTCAGATATATAAGCGCAGGGGATTTTTTTTAAATCGAACAGCCCAAAAAGGCCAGAAAACTTCGCAACCAAAGGACTTTATACCGTGCTACGTATTGCTTTAGAGAATCGTGCGGCACAAGAATCGCTTTCGGAAACATAGTGAAACGGCTGAACGGTTTAAAAACATGAAAAAGTGCGCTTGTACACCTGAAAACAGGCAATTTAGGGTAAAATAGGGTACCAAAAGAAACTCCGCGCCAATCCCTATAACTGCCGCCCCATTAGCATTACATCAACAAAACTTTAAAAAAATATTGAAGAAAAATATAATAGAGCATCTTGATCTTAATGAAATCTTAGCTCCTGCACAGCATGGGTTCCAAAAAGGGAAGTCGACAGTGACGGCAATGCTGCGGCAACCCCTAAATGATTGGACACGCTCCTTAGATGTTGGCAAATCTACGGACGTTGTATACATCGATTTCACTAAAGCGTTTGATAAGGTTTTGCACCAATTAGTTCATAAACTAGAAATGGTTACAGTACAGCCGTGCATTGTTTCGTGGATCCAAGCCTTTCTGTCTAATCGCACTTTCAGAGTTCGTGGGAATGAAGCTTTTTCCAGTCCAAGATATATGACCAGTAGTGTACATCAGGGAAGTGTTCTTTCTCCAATCCTATTCAATATTTACACTTATGAATTACCCGAACTTGTTTGCAACGCTGGAGTTTCATGCTGTGCATTTGCTGATGATTTTAAGCTTTATAGTAATGTATCAGGCCTCGGGGATAGAGAAGATTGCAGGGAGCTTTGAATGCCGTGGTCAGTTGGTCAAAAGAATGGGGACTACCCATTCCTCAAGAAAAGACTAAAGTATTTCACGTAGAATCCAATGATATTGAATACTTCTATCAGTTAGATAGTAAGCTGATAGAGTATGTCAATGAAGTGACGGACCTGGGATTTTTGATGGATAATAAGCTCTCCTTCAACGGGCGCTGTGAGAGAATCGCTGGAAAGGGCACCGTTGCAGTACATAAACTTTTCCGAGATCTTACAACTAATGATATGGAAATTTTAATTCGAGCATATAAGGTTTACGTTCGACCGTTGCTTGAGTATGGTACTGTCATTTTCAATACTTCTTTGAGTTACGTTGCCATCCGGATAGAGAAAGTTCACCAGGAAATCACTGATACGTGAGGCAGGGTTTGTGCACAGTCAATTACCGGACTTCAACATTCGCAATGAAAGGTTGGAGCTGGAAAATTTGAGCGTTAGACGACGAAAGCTTGATTTTTTAATGGCACATAAAATATTGTCGATATTGTTTGGAGGTTGTCGAATGAATTCGGCGGATCTCTTTGAGCGCGGGAACTCTATAACCAGACGGTCCAAGTAAGATTGTAATATCTAGAACGAGAAGGAATGTGAGGAAGAACTTTTTCGTAAACCGAGTCACCCGCGACCTTGATAAGTTTCTAAGAATGCAGATGTTTCCAGGAAAGCTACTCATTTTAGAATTACTCTTAAGAACTATCTACTTTCTACATCAAATCGTTCGACAGGTGTTGTTTTGTTTTGTTTGTTTGGATGTTTCTGTATTACCAGTTGTTTTTGTTGCTATGTTCTTAGTTTCGTTTCAACTTGCGGCGTTAATTTCTCTTGTTTCATTGCCCACATGGGCTTGCCCATGTAACTAAATAAGTAAATAAATAAATACATGGAGACGAGGAAACGATACGTTAAGAATACTCTTCTGTAGCTGTGCAGTAGAAACGGGTAAGGATCTGCCAGTTGCTTGTACAGACTAAAGTAATCAAGTCACCTTTGCCGGAATTGGGACTTCGCTGATGCTCCCGAAAATACGAACACTCGACCACTGAGACAAGTATCGTCATATCGGCCTCGAAAAGAAGAGTAAATAAACAGAATCTGTAAAAACTATGAACAATGTATCCGATCAAATCCCTTCTATCTCATGAACGCTTTAGATTCAGTTTTTCTCGGTTTTCGGCGAGGATCACATTCAAAAAATTTGAATGTAAATAATACGGAAAGCGTGGAGGTGAAATAGAATGGTGTCTCAATGTATGTAACCACTGTTTGTTTGTGAATAACTTTATTGCCTTGTAATCTTTAGAGGGCCCTTGGCTATCATTCTGTAGTGCTGTCTTAAGCTTAGATTCACATATGGAACGAATCACCGATCGCTCTTTATTGCTGCAATATTGCGACTGGAACTGCCAGCATATAAGTCTCGGGGGGGGGGTTATTCGCGCATCAAAAAAATTTCTCAAAAAACCTGAAAAGTCGTGTAGCACGTTTTTGAGGCGCGCCGACATCACTCCTCAACTTTTAGTTGTAAAGGTTTTCAAATGGTATGATCACAGTTTAGTGGAGCACTACTCAAACACTTGTTGCGGTATTCTTGACTTAACTTAGGTACAAATCATACCCTCGATACATAGAACCATGTACTCTTGTAACCTTCACTTTGAACGATATAAAAGAATACAAGCTTCACCTGAATAAAAAATAGAGGCGATCCGGAGCAGCCCCGGATGCCAAGATCATAAGTACAATAATTGAATGAATGTGAATGGAAAGTGTAGCAGGCAATCTCTCAAAAGCATCAAAGTATAAAACCAATTATTGCGCTTTATAGCTTATTTACGCTACAGAAAAGGTTTTTGTGAGAATTTCAACGAAATTCAGAAATACATCTCTTTCTTGACCCCTTTCTAGACTACGGCAAATTTCAGAACTTCACAAAAGCTGTTGTAGTTCATGAAAACGAAAAGCAGTGCTTAAATCTTGCGCATAAAGTCGCGCACGAAAATGCTGGTTCATCTCATTAATAAGCGATTCTCAACGTTTGAGACGTTGCCTGTTTTCCTAGTCGTGACGTGATGATCAGAATAATATTTAATAATTGCAGGGTTTCGTTAAGACCCCGCGGAGATTTGCGGCCAGAACCAAATGCCCGCCGGCTCCGGTCTTCCTTCTCTGCTCGTCCACGTCTCTGCGCGTTGCGCGCTACTTTGCTAGCCCAAATGCGGGGGTCGGGGTTGGTTTTGGTAACTTTTTCTTCGTTGTTCTTAACCCCATTGTGGCAAACTGCAATTCATATTGAAGCCCTTGATCTCTACTTTTACGCTGACAACGTCGTAAAAACCCATTTTTTGATTTGAACGAGAAATCTGGCAAAATCCATGTTCTCGAAATTCTCTTGTTTTTCTCCAGTTTAACTCTTTCCGCGCGATTTTTCGTGCATTGGATACATATTGTTTCTGTCTACAATGTAGACAACGTCCCAGAGCTTAATCCGTTGATTTTGGCCGATTTTCATGTGGACGTAAAAGGCGCGTTTTTCCTTGTCCTCTTTCGGTGTTTTCGCAGCGGAATTTTTTCAGCTTGAACAATTATTGCTCAGAATAATGAGCGCAACAATCCAGACAACATCCCAAGAAAAAGAAACGTCAATAAGGGGGTAAAAATTTGAAGGAAGCATCGGAAACTGGATCTGGCTTTGACATGCATTTCGACCTGGTAAAAAAGAAATTTTGCGTTTTCTTAACTAATTCCTCTCTTGTTTATCTTCTTCTCGATAATCACCACCTTTAAAACATGGTTATTTTTGAAGCCATCACAAAGAAGAATTTGCTTGTTTTCCCCTTGTTGTGGATTGCCCAGTCCCGGAGCGAGAACATGCGCTTTGAAATGTCGCCAAACTAAGGACTTCAAACTCATCGCGGCGTCTTTATTCGGGTTTTCATGAGTTTGTTTTGATTTGGCTATCTTTTTACACCTTTTCTCTGAGCTTCTTCAAACAACCTTCATTTTTAAAGAGGGGCAGGTCAAACGACCACTTTTGACGCCTTGTCTCTAAACTATCGAAGGTATAGTACAATCGATGTCAACCATGTGCTCTCTTTTGCGCAGCAGTTACGCGTACGCATCGCAAGAGCGTAGCGCGGCGATCCCAGTGATGAAGCAAGTTTTGAATGCGCCAGCAATACGCGCGCAAACGCGGCGCGAGTCTCTGAGGTTGCGATTTGCGATTTGACTTGTGGAAAAGGGAGCACAATGTTGACACGAATTGTATGAATCATTGCGATGTATTGCAAAGTTCATATTTGGTGTCAGCCGCTCTAATTAGCCTAATGTAGGGATTTTCAGGTTGATCTGCTTGAGGTAAAATAGGGCCAGCCATGAATATCTCAAAACCCTTTCCAAAATTTTCACCGTAATCCTACTATAATGAAACGCGAGCGATGATTCGTTCTGAACTTCGGGTTCAAGCCAAAGCCAGCAGTGTGATAGGTTGGCTAGTAAATAAGTTCGTTTTAACGCGCAAATTCGAGCTCATATAGGGGCCTGCAGGATCGCGAGAGTCGGACGTGCGTACGGCCATTGCGCCGCGCACGTCAGATCGGCGTCCGACGACTCGGGTAGGTGCCAGACTTATCCTGTTCAACAGGTTCATTCGGTTCACCACCTTTTCTGTGGACAATGTAGTGATTTGACCCATGAGCCGAACGAACCGGTTGAAGCGGATGAATCTGGCACCTGCCCTAGTGACATCAGACGTGCGCGGCGCAATGGCCGTACGCACGTCCGACTCTCGCGATCCTGCAGGCCCCTATAACAATTCACGTAACAGCCGTTCAGCTAACATTCTTTCTTAAGAAAATAGCTTCAAGCCTCTACTTTCAAATCCCAAGTAGTTGAGATTTTCTGTCACCAAAAAATGGCAGTTATACCCTTATATGATCAGACTTCTAGATAATCGCTTTTTTGAATTTCTAACTTTCGTTCTTAGCCTGCATTGAGTGCACAGGCGCGCAATTTGGTAGCTGGATACATACGGTCTCTACCTACGGGGTGCGCCAAAAGTATTTGCGTCAACTTTGCATGAGTGCTGCAAAACTTCTCATAGTTTTGATTTCAAAATTTATGTGGTAGAATGCTGCAATCATCCTCTACAAAATAGCGTTTTGAGCCCAAGGTGATGGCCATACCTTTGTGCAAATAATGATCGTACTAATACTTTAGGAAGGCGCAAAATCTAATTTTTCGGTAGTTATAATTCATTCCGTAACTGGACTGGAGACATTTTCAATGGGTTTTATGTCCACAGTGTAGAGGAAGCTTTGCGCTATCGAATCGTAGTTCTTGCGTTCACCAACAGTTATTCTTCCAAAAATGGCAACAAAAAGTACGCAAATGCCACCCGCGTGTCAGTGGCCGTTTTGGTTTAAATCACATTTGTAAGCTACAGAAACGTGCCTGTTACCGGATTCAATGCTATGGTGCTTTCAAAAAGCTTCTAGAAAATTATTCAGTTCTTTTCCACTGATGAAATTAATCTCCAACCTGATTTGGGGTCAATTTCTGCTTTTTTTTTCGCACATTCGCACCCCTAAAATGTGCAGTTTTTGAGCATGTAGCAAACACATGACTTTGTTTAAACGCCGTTAATTTTCCTCTCATTGTCCCATCCTAGATTTTGCGCTTATAGTATGTTGCAGCCGAAAACTTGCTCTATCATGTAGTGTGTCCCATCAGAAGAGCATTTTTCTATGAAGAAGCAGAAGATTCTCTGAAAAAATACCTGCATGTTGCGCGCAACTTTATCAGTAAGATATTTTGTGATTTTTCTCAAGCCACACTTAGAAATTTTAATTCATGCTATAGCCTCTTAATGACAAAACATTACTAAAACAAAATAGCTTTTTGCCTATCTCTGATCTCGTCTTGCACGAGTTTTGCGTTGCAGAATACACGCGCAAATAATTGTGGCGCACCCTGTAGGTGGCGAATTACAGAGAACTGTGACCTGTTGTTTTCAAAATTCTGCAGCCAAAAGTGTAAATTTCCAGCCATTTGCGCGCGAATCAAATTTTGGGCGTTCCAGGTTGCTCGAATTTGACCATCTATGGCCATGCAAATGGTTGGAAATTTGAGAATCTGTTGTGTAGGTACCGAATTTACACTTTACACCTGACTTTAGCTCGTTTTCTCGGAGCATGATTTTTCAGAAATTTGAGGAAAAAATCTGACCATTCTTCTTTCCTGCACCATTTCGCTATCAGAAATATCATGCTTGAGAAAGTGAAGTCAACAATCCGATTCTCCTTGAATTGATTTTTCCTATGATACTATACATATCACAAAAACTGATTTATAACAATTCTGTAACAAAACGCTAAAAACGACCGACCTTTTTTTTAGCCAACCCAGAGGAATGATATCCATAGGTCTAAAGTTTACGAGGCAGAGTTTACAATCAAAAAGTGGGTACATAGTTGGGTACATACTTTTGGGACACCCTCTTATTCATTTTGCCCATTCTATAAGTTCTGGTGAGAAAAATGTGACGAAAACTATGCTTTTTTTCAGATCAGCTCCTCAAAGACAAATAAGGAACGAGGAATGGTTGGCCTTAATGCTTATATCGCATACGCTGCTGTCATGATAGGGTTCCACGTGTTTGGGTGTCAAAATGAAAAGCACATTCCAGCAAAGAAGTATAATGGCTTTGATTGTAGTTGACCTACTTTATTGATCGTATGAGACTTAATAGAAGTTGTTCATATTGCTTGACTTTTTCATTTTTCCTTACCTAAAGCTTACCGCTCGCGTCTATAAGAAACTCACGCTCTTCAATACATGTATATCCTGGTAACACAAATCCTTTTTCAAATATAAACTTGGCGCTCTCATATGTAAATGCTCCTCAAATATTTCAGAGTTGGATTGAAAACTAATCACGCGCCCTGTTCATCATCGGGACTGGCGTGCCTCCGACAGGTTTCGGCGTAGATGAGCCTGGTCACGTTGGACATAATAGCGTGGAAAATATGAACGAACTAAATAGATTTATATCTAAAAAATGGTAAAATTTTGCTGTCGTTTATAAGTGCAAGTATGTTCACTGGGACCGTAAAGACAGGTAGAGGAGCACCGAGTGCACAAGTTTGGTAATAATAATCAGTCTAAAATTCAATAATTACTTCTAATCGAATGACTCCTAGTTTATCAGAACTAATGTGTTTGTCTATCAAAAACATGTTTTTTTTAAATTTTATCTCCAAGCGTTCGGAAATCAGGTTATAGTTTTTCTTTGTAGCTTTTCAATCCAACCTGCGACATCCAGTGCTCTTCTTTACAAATAGTTCTAATTATATTAGGTAATGCAGATATTTAGGTTCTTCTTGCTTACCTTAGTAAGAAGTTCTGGAGTGACCACGAATGCAAGCAACGAAGCCTTTTTATCAACATCGATCAGATATATCTTAAGCTGATTAACACATTGGCGACGGCGCGCATTTAGCCTTTTACGGATAAGTTGTATTTTTTAGCTAAAATTGAGCAGAATATCATTTACCCAAGGTAATTCTAAAGAGAATTTTGAGAGACTGCCGAGGGAAGCGAAAATTTTTCATAAATCCAGCGCCTAGGAAAAGTTCCGGAGTAAGCTTGCCCCGAAATAGAAGGCATTTTAACGGAATTCAAGCTGTGACCCACCTGTGGGTCACATTTCCCAAGTGGCAGTCGTTGCATAACCCACCTTGTGGATCACACTGTCGTCAAGGTGGTAACAGCATTTTATATCCCACTCCAATGTCTTGACTCTAATTATCGTTCAACAGGAAAATTCATTGTATTGATACTACCCTCCCCCCCCCCCTTTCCAGTTTGAATTGCGCAAATGATAACGTCACTTTTCTAAACTGTGTTCGATCTACAAATACAATGTGCTAAGAAAATTGCTAAGAATGCTAAGAATGCTAAGAAATAAAAACTTTTACTACTTCCTTTCGAAATGATTTATAGGAAAGTAAAAGTCAACAGAACGCCGGTAAAAAAACTGGGTAACGCAAGAAAAGGTGGTCTCTATTTGTTTGAACCTGCTTTTTTGCAACTATTGCAATCAAAGCCGTTAACATAGGATTTTCACAAAGCAGTTTTGAGTCTCTTTATAATTCGTATATTCTTTGATGGCAGTCTTGGATCTAGAGTATTACTCCTGAAAGAATGATAACATAGTGGACTGATTCTGAATTCTAAAATGCCCTCCCTTCCATGTCGAATGGCATTATCATAGGTTTAGATGGTTGATCAAATCACAATACAAAAATACCATCGGTGAACCACTTGATTTTTTCTCAGTTTTCTTCGGATTTTTTTTTGGATAGCACACAAAAAAATTTCTGCTCAAATCTCATAGGACTATGAGGAGACGCAGTATTGATGCTGCAGTCAAAAATACTCCATACTTAAAATCTTTCAAGGGGAAGCACAAATCCTTTAAAATGATTATGAAATGAGTTAGCCTCTCTCCCCGCCCCCTTCCCTTCCTGTAAGGGAAAAATTCCATTATCAACAGAACACAAAGCTTTGAAACACGTCCACGTGAAGGGCTCCATCAACCCACGTACCCCTTCTTCCCCCCCCCCCCCACTTCATTTATCTGCTCTTTAGGATGAATTCTTGAGAAGAAAAGCTGTGTCGAGAAAAAAGACAAATTTTGGGCGCATGCTAGTAAATTGGATGGTTAAAATACAGTACCTCTGCTGTGTATACAACATTTACACAAAATGGCCCCTTAAATTTTGCGAGATTGGTCATTTTCTACGCATACTTTACGGTCAAATCTACTAATATGCATAACTTGTTTATCCCTTTTTCTAGAAAATGGTCGATAACAATCTTCTTTTGGCAATGTTGCCTTATCGCCAAGATAAAGTTCAATGAATATAACAACCGTTGCGATACTTTTCTTTACTTAACTTATGCCTTATGTTCTATCTGGCACAATATAATAAAGAGTCAATCCTCACCATAAACTCATTACAATATTGCTAAATCACATAGTTTTTTTTCACAATTTTTTCAAGTCTCTTTGATCAAAAAATTGGCCAAAGTCAGATATGACCTCTGTAATTTTGTTAAGAAATACGCGTCAGGTTAAGAACATTTCAAAAAAAGCTGTCATTCATCCCGTAACATACAAACTTGAAAACGCTTTGCCCATATTGCCCAAACAAGCTTGTTTGAAAAACCTGTTCTTCCCTGTTTACAAGTAGTAAATAATCCTAGATTAGATATACCAAAAGTATAAACTTGTTGATTACACGAACCAAGTTCATTCTGACAAGTGTGCAAAGCAATTTCAATTCTCTTAATCACAGAATAAATGATACGAAATCTTTCTCGACATTGATTGCGTTTCAGAAACTTGATTAATCGAGTTATTTCCTTCATTGCATTCTAAACCCCAAAAATAATTATGGAGTTAGTGAATCAATGAGTATTTTATTTTTTTCCAAGATAAAGTCTGAGTCATCGGCAAATTATGTCTTATGCGCCACTGTTCAGATGTTTATCTCTGAGTGTCGCGTAGTAACGGCAGTTAAAGCGATTTATTATCAGTTCGGGCTTCTTGGGTGTTTCTAGTGGCTTCCTGAAGGGAAAATGGATTAATTGTGATTTTAATGGAAATTTGAGGCCCATGACGACATAGGAATGGCTTAGACGTGTTCATATGGGGCCCAAGAACCATGTCACCTCCTTTAATTGGGGAATCTTTGGCTAAAGACCGGTCGAAACGTTCGACCAAGCGATCTGCGATTTTGGGAGTTGAAGTGGTCGGGAACGCGGACGCAGCAGCGGCGTCGGCGTCGGGGGGCGATTTTATGTGGAAATTTCCGCGCTCCATTGATTTGCCGCCGGCGCCGCGGAGAGCGCTACGAGCACGGAGACGTGCGAGAAAATTCGGGGTCGCCGCCGTAAGTGCACGGGAAACGCGGAGACGCCGACGTGAGCGCACGCGGCAAGCGCATGGGAAACGCCGAGACGCAGATGCGCAGCGTCCGGCAAAGTGCTGGCCGCGCGCCAACTCACCATTTCCATATCCCCCGCCGGCCACGATGATGCCAAGGAAACGAAAACACGCCGAGGTTCGTTTTTATGTTTTCACTCATATAATTACTTTTCTTCTTCATAATTTCATCCAAATCTCATTCATCCTCATCTCTGTCACCATATACGTCGATAATTATTGAAATAGCGGCTAGGGCAACACGCAGCATGTGACTTCGAGTGCGAGTTTTTTCGACTTCGTCTGGAAAATTGCGTGTCTAAACGCGTCAGTTCGCATGTGTTCCATGTTTTTTGTGCACATTCCGCGGCGTTCTCCGTGTGCAGAGTCTGGCATTGTGCCAGACTTGAAAACCTGCCAAATCAGGTCATCATTTGCGGACCGGAAATCAGTGTAACGATGAGTTCTTGCAAATTTCACCTTTATCAAAGAAGTTGGCAAACTTAAATTCAGAAAAAATGAAAATGGGAAAAATAAAACAAATAAATGTGTACCTGTAATTGTCTATTGTTCCAGTCTTCCGCCCTCCCCCCCCCCCCACCCCTTAATCTCCCAAAAAAGTATAATTATATCTCTTAATAATCATCATTAACCCATGTTTGAGAATGAGGAAGTCATCTGGTTGATCTAATGACGCGGCGACACGCTCACCCCTTGACCTACTTTCATAAATCAATAGCTAGCCAATCAATCAATATCGCGGTGATCTTTGATCTTCATGTATTGTATTCTACATGTTAATTTCCATGGCTATAAACATGTACTTGAGAATCCATGTCATGTTGCCTATGACGTCAAACACCTATTCAACGTGTTTTGGACGCGTTTCCCGGATCCTATTTGGCTTTCGGTCAGTGATCAAATTGAAATTGTGAAAAAAAATAAGTAGGGGAGAGGTGAAGGGATGATCGCTAATAAAGCAAGGAATAAATCTTGACATCAAAAATGGCATCGATCTATAGTTTTCTTTTTCTCGAAAATTGTCGTAAATAGAAATTGTCCATAACTGCGTCGATTTTTAACATTGAGTTTGAGACATACTTGGAGATTTTGACATTCAATTTCATACTGGTAGTAACCATCTTCTCTTACTTATTCCTTTTTTTTGCCTGTCCTGTATACTTTATTTCATTTCGCCTAATTACGCCTTTTTTGGTGTGTGTAGATTCCAATGACTCCCTACCCACTTTTCAAAAAAAAATTTTGCAAGACTATCGCGTGTGTCATTTCAGAATTTGTCAAATGGGTAATTATGAACTCAAAAAATTGCTGCTGATCATATTAACTGTTTTTTGGTCCTCAGTTTTTTGATCGAAATTGAAGAATTATTTGTAACCAAGAACACCTATTTTTTTTTTACAATGACATCGTCGACCAAACTTCTGTTAATTCCGAATTTTTCAAGCCCTGCACTTCTTTTGGAGTCCATCGAATCCAATGAAAAATTTCGCGCACATTTCCAATTGATTGCCTTCTATGAATAACAATATTAATAATATTCGACAATATCCATAGGGCAAGCTACCTACTATTCACTCTGAATATTCTAAAGATCTAAAGACTTTATTGTATATCTGTTGTTATTGTCCTAACATACGTGAAATCTCAAATATGATCAAATTTGGAATTGCAGCGGATTACACTATTACAATAATCCTTAACAGTAGTTCTTCCGATGTGAATTCAATACCAGAAAAATTTTTCTTGGCACTCCATAAATTTCACTTTTTGTTCAAATGATTCTTTCTTTGTGTCGCTGTCTCTTGGCAATCTTTCAGTGTTTTGCTGTTTTTCTCTTTAAATGTTCTTATCTCTAGTTGTACTCTTTACGTCTTTTGAATGAACAGTCAACAAAACGCTGAAGATTACATAACGCTTCTTATCATGTGCTCAGCAAACGATCAAATAAGAATAAGGAAATTTGAATCATTATTTCCTGAAAATTTTACTTTTGATTTGAATGAAATATGATCAGAACTTTCAAAAAAATTAGCATTTAGATGAAATTCTGTATTCTGGTTTTGTGAAGAAAAAACTTGTCAACCATTTAATCATCGATTTGGTAACGATTGGGAACTTTGATAATTTATGGTCATGTGCAAAAGGTTAAATAATCTTTTTTCGATAAGGCGAAAAAAGAGGTGGGGGCAGAGGAAAGAGGATGGGTAGGATGAGAGGGGGTTTAAGTGTTACGGCTTCAATTATTAGGAGTTTATATGAACTATGGCGAAGGACCTTTTACACCTATATATCGTGCGTCAATATACTCTTTGGCTCTGATGCGCCTTCTCGCGCGCGATGTCGTACCGCGACGAGCACGCGCCGCGCGGTTACGGTTGCATACTGTAGTGGTGCAGAAGCGTCTTCCACGTGTATAAACTTTGCATTTTGATATATAAAATAGAATAAAAAAATAAAATATAAAAATAGAAAATAGAAAAAAAATAGAATATTGATCACAAATTTCTTTGCGTTTTTTCTGAGCGGCAAATTTTGCCTTCCAAGCTTACCGTTTATAGTTTTTCAGAAAAGAAAATCGGCGCTTGCAAAAAATTCACAGGCTCATTTTGGATTTTTATGAAGTTTCTGACAATCTTCTCGATTACCTATGAATTTTCGAAAATCAGTCTTTTACACAACTTTTTATTCATGTAACCCTTACAGAAATTTTTAGATGCCCCTTCCCTTCTGTCCGCCAATGCCACTGCTATTTCCATTTCTATATATTAGGTCATTTCAAAAGTTCGTTCGCATTGTTCTCTAAAAAATCGTAACTCTCTGTTATCTGCCAAGATTTGCCTGGAATAATTTTTCCTAATATGAAAAAATCGTGTGGTTTCTAAATATAACTTGAATTCGTTCTACCAAGCACAAGTCGCAGAGTTAAAAATGCAAAAAGAAGACCACTCAAATTTTGGTAATTTTAAAAAAGCTCACCAAAAGTCTTAGAACGTTACAAAAAATACCAAAACAAACACAAACATATGTTTTATGTGTTCCTCTTTCTAGCTAGGCAAACTATTTGTTGAACGACTGTTCTTATGGAAAGTAATGATTTTTTAGGATTTTGCTATACGTTTCCATGAAAATCAAAATTGTTCTTCCTTAGCACAAAAATCCCTTAGCTAGAAAGAGAAGGTCACAAAACCCCTGTTCTTGGCTTTCCCGCCTTTTTCGTGACGTTTTTGGGTTTTTTTTTGAACATGCTCAAAAATTGCAAAACTGAAATATTTCTCTTTATTTGCTTATAACTTTCGATCTTTTTCGTTCTAACTCATGGGAAAGGTGTTGTTGTAATAAGCATAATTTTCTCTATCGAACAATAACACTTTCGGATTTTTTCGTGATCCAGCTTAAAAATGCCAATCTTGAGTAAGTTTATTCATATGCTTCTAACTCTCGAACTTTCTCACGCTATTTCATGGAAAAGACACTATTGTAAAGAGAAAGGTTTCTTCTTTCAAATAAAAATTAAAACGGGAAATCCCACCTAGAAGGAAGGAAGTTATGATATTTCAAGAAACTGGCGAACGAACTTTTGAAATGACCTAATATTTTTTGAATTTTTTTATGGAAAATTCAGTGGGCTACAGTAATCCTTCAAGCTATCTACGCACAATCCATTTTCCCATCTTTTCCCGATCTCTCTCAATCGCATTAAAAGTCACGCTTCGTTCCATGTCTGACCCATTTATCTCACCTCTTCATTTCTAATCTGATCGATTCTTCGAACGTAAAGCGAGTTTTTCTGTAAAATCTTCCCCGATGTGGACAATTTTCCCAGACTGTGGGTGTATCGGCATTGTTCGATGTTCCCATCGTTGATAATGCGTTTTTGATTGTTGTGAACGTCCTTCCCGTAGCGTTTTCTGAGAATTTTGAAATCGTCGGGCTAACCATGAATTTGCGAAAAATTTCACGGAGACGTTCGCGGGGGTGTGAAGGATAGAGAAATCGTAAGGTCATGCCAATAGTCTCTGAATGTAGTACTTTTTAGTGCATTCCAGTCAGTCACCTGTCATAAAATGAAAACTACGCGCGCAAGTGGCACGTTTAATACGTGCACTTTCGTCTTACGACGACGAACGCGTTGGCAACGTGCCAGAGTATAATTACGCCCCATTTTTTGAATTTGTACTAATTATCACGCGCTCTCACAATAATTTCTCTTAAAAGCCATTACTGAAAATAGTAGCGCAAAAGGGCAACGATACTACATTACCTTAGTAATTTTACGCGCGAAGGTAGAAACAGCCGCTTGTGGAGCCCCTAGAAATTCAATATGTTAGAGTGCAAATGGAAACTGTGTGTAGCGTAAAAGTGCAATTCTACGTATGGGAAATTTCGATACACACAAGCTGTCTCCCTCTTTAGTCGGCCGGCTAAATATATCCCAAATGATTGCCGACGAAATGGCATGGCTCGGCTGAAATGGCGAATGCTGTCTGTCTTGAAGCAAATCGGAATGGAATGGAGAAAGGGATATGGGGGGGGGGGGGGCTGGTGAATTATGGGGAGCGTGAAAAATCACGGGTTGGTGAAAGACAAGCAGTCACTACTGTTAATGCAATCTGAGATTTTAGCCGAAAGGGGTTGATTTATTTGAGGGAGAAAAAAGTGTGTGGAGGGGGGGGGGGGGAGGGGGAAGGGTTGAAGATGAAAGAAGACTGCCCTTGATGTTGGATACTGAGAGGTTTTTGCAGTTTTTAGGGAATTTCGAAATTGGTTTACTCCCGTTAGCCGAAAAATTCTTTTTTGCAAAGCTAGTTTGCATTTTTGGGAAACCTAAAGAATTATTTTCATCACCAAGAAAATCACTTGCATAATTTTATAACTGAGTAGGCATTTTTAAAGAATTTTCCGACCCATTCTATGATCATCCATGACCGTCCTCCCCCCCCCCCCCTCCGCCCCCGCTCTCTCGATCTAACACTGATAGAGCGTATAGCAGACAGCTAATCTGATCAGTCTGGGATGAAAGGAGGAGAATTGGGGAGAGGGGGGGGGGGGGAGGGGGAGTAAGCGAATGATATCCATAGAAGGCAGGTGATTCTCTCTCATTTACAAAACGATGGAGAGGGGAAAGAAAAACGCATGAATTTTTTTATTATTTAGTTTTTCGCTGTTTTGAACAAAAGAGAAAAGCCTCCTTTCCTACTAACTCTACCCGCCCCCCCCCCCCCAATTCCCTTCTATCTCTTCTTTTGAAGGAACTGAAGGAACAAAATAAAAGTGCAGTATATTGGCACATTGCCCACTCTCTGAGTCAATTAAAAGTTGCCCGTACTCACTGAAAGCCCGAGAGGAAAAGATGGAAGGGACAGAATAGGGGGAAGGGGGGGGGAAGCTTACCTCAGGGCAAATATCTTGTCAACATTAGTACCCATCTATGGATTAATTAGTGCAGCAGCTCAGGCCAACAAATTTTTTTAGTACTTTTTTTTTGATTTTTTAAAATTTTTTGAGTAGATTTTGGAGCCTGACTTGGCTTTTTTTACAAGGCGCTTTTCCTCCTCACTTCTATCTACAGTCCTCTACTACATTTTCTTACTCCAATCTTCTCATTTCACACATTTTTAGATTTTTCACTTTTTTCAGATTTCTTTTTTTAACCTTTTTTCCTTCAGAGCACTCCGCTACGAAACTCTCCGCGCTATGCAGTGCTCAAACTTCAGCCGGACACCGATTGTGTGGCGTTGTTTCAATTTGCGGTACGTTTATGCACGTGTACATATTTCTAAAAATAGAATAATGGCATGCAGACGTCGTGTCTTGCATTCTGCAGCCGGCAACGACGCAAAAACGCAGACGTCGGAGTGCAGGGACCCGGAAGTGGGCAGTTATTTGGCAGCGGAAATGCGAGATTGCGCGTGGTTTTAGGCGTATTGGCGGAGAAATTTGAGAAGGATGATGAGTTTGGAAAAGTGCTTGGTGGGGGATATTTCCAACAGAGATCAAGATTTGTTTTTCTGAGCAGAGTTGGCTCAAACTCCGCCCCTTTTCACCCAATATGGCTGCTTGATGAAACGATTGCGTGATTTTCCTGAAAGCCCGAATATGCAGAGCATTTCTGCTAAGCTGGGAATTGCAAACGGCGAGTCGCTAACGGCCATTTCAAGCCTGGCACTTTCTAGTCAATACTCTTGGCCAAAGATTATGGAAAAGCCCCCTACTCGGCCTTGCCCTCACTCACACACACTCACGTCGCACGCGCACATAGGCATAGATGAATAGAATGCAGCGTGAGAGACTTCGTGCTGCCTCGTTTCGAAAAAAAAAACGAGGGAAGCGAGCAAATTTCGTCTGGGAGGCGGGAGAATCGAAAAAATGAGGGTTGGGTTCGTATTGCGTCTCTTTGCAGGGTATCTGATGAACGGATTTTGGAAGCCGAGGTCAGCAACTGCTTTGTTAGGAGGATTTTTCTGAACTCTGTCATTTTAACTTTTCCATATCAATTTTTGCAGAGAAAACGAGTATTATAAAACTATTTGAGTAGTTGCAATCTAATTTAGCCTATTTGATTACGATGTGATGCAGAAACTGTTTTTGAACCATCCAAAAGTTCGACGAAAGTAAATCGCTCGTAAATTCGTGCAAGCACGTCGATTCAAAAAAGTACAGACATTTATGTATGATAATCTGATAAGAAGTTTATATTCTCATGGGGTTTGATTTGTTGGAAGCAAATAACAAGGAAATGAGTAGTGCGGCTTCTCCATTAAAGGGTAGTAGACGTGAAATGCGTTTTGTGTAGGAAATGTTAAAAAGATGGCAATCTTGAATGGCTTCTCCGTTGAGCGTTAGTTTTCGGGAGTTTTTCTTGACTGCAAAAAAAAACCCTGGAGCTAAAAGGTTGGCTTCTTGCGCATATGGAAGCATTGAATCTCAGAAGTACAGGAGTGTTTTGAAAAGATATCTTATATATAAAGCTGAATGTCTGTTTGTCTGTATGTCTGTCTGTATGTATGTATGTATGTATGTACGTATGTTCCGAATAGAAAATTTTATTTATCAACCGATCCGGACCAAACTTGGCACACATACCCTTCGGGGCCGGGCGGGTGTCATAGGCTACTTTTCGTCATCGATCGATATCGATTTTATCGATTTTATCGATTTTTTTGCTGAGTTCACCTACGGGGCTGGGAGTTGGCACAGGGGGGTAATCGAGCATGGGGATTCCGAATACAATATTGGTTTTCAGGATTATCGATTACTTTTATCGTTTTTATCGATTTTTATCGATTTTTTTGCAAAGTTTGAGCTACGGGGCTGGGAGTTGGCACAGGAGGGTAATCGAGCATGGGGATTCCGAATACAATACTGGTTTTCAGGATTATCGATTACTTTTATCGATCAGAGGTGTAATCGATCGTCCATGCTCGATTACACCCCTGTGCCAAATTCCAGTCCCCTAGCTCAAATTTTCAAAAAATCGATAAAATCGATAAAAGTAATGGACGATCCTGAAAACTAATATTGTGTTCGTAATCAGCATGCTCGATTACCCCCCTGTGCAAAATCCCAGCCTCGCATATCAAAATTTACAAAAAATCGATAAAATCAATAAAAGTAATCGATAATTCTGAAAACTAATATTGTATTCGGAATCCCCATGCTCACTCCCCCCCCCCTGTGCCAACTCCCAGCCCCGTAGCTCAAACTTTGCAAAAAAATCGATAAAAATCGGTAAAATCGACATCGATCGATAACGAAAAGTGGACTGTGACACCCGCCGGGGCCCGAAGTGTATGTGTGCCAAGTTTGGTCCGGATACGGCGGAGCCGGGTAAGCCAGCTAGTTTGAAATAAAGTATAGCCAGAAATTATTCTGTGAACTTTGAAACTGCGCTTGTTTACCATAATCTTATCTTGGTTATTGCACTAGTAAGGTAAGTGTAAGATGACGGATTTCCCGAGTTCATATTTTTTTTAGAAAAATCTCAAAACAGTAGAACACTTTTAAACCCTCAGAAGCTTTGCGTATGCGGCAGCAAGGTTCTGGTTACCCCAGCATTGAGAATTTCGTACTATACAATATGCAATGTTTGATTAGAGACAATTCATTAGCTCTAACTTACCTCCACTGAATAAAAAATTGTAAAGGCATAGTAATGTTTGAAACTGAATTCTGCTAATCTTGGTGTTTACTTGCTTGACCCGCAGTACAGAGATGAAGATTTTTTCAGTCAATGAGTTTGAAATCAGTTTTCAATAGGCTTATTCATTAGCATTAATCTTCCCCACTTGCAGCTCTCACAAGGCATCTGTGACATTTCGTTCGTCACCTCACCATTCGAATTTCTAACGGAACTTCGAGACACCTCATCACCACGTACCTCACGTCATGAAAACACATCACCGCTCACGACACCGTCTACCTCACAAAATTCCACGGTTCAACCAGCGGCAACTACCTTTGGCACTAATGGCGAATATACAGCGGCTAGGTACGTCTCCCCCCCCCCCCCCCATTTTTACTCGCAGTGAAATTTTTTTTAGCTCGGACACGATCCCATGCCTGTCACTTCCGGAAGACAATCGTGCTGCCTCATCTCGTGGTGGCTCCATTGATTCCGAAACACCACCACCGGCGTCGATGGACCATTTCAACACTGTACTCTCGACTTTGTTCGGAAAAGGAGAACCAGCCAAAGATGTCAGAATAATCAATGGGGTGTGTCGCGCTATGGTTATTTAGGTGTCATTTCCAAATTTGTTATCTTAGCCACCACCGAAAGCGACTTCACCACCGCCAGAGATTCCCGGACCTGGTCAGATCAAGTGCCGGCTATGCGGTATCACTGTCAGCTGCAAAAAGTAAGCTCATCGCTAATCATGATCAATGGGAAAAGAATAACACACTTCACGACTCATACTCACTCCCCCCTCCCCGCCCCCCACCCAATAATTTTCTGCAACAAATTTTTAGAGTTTGAGGTAAATTTTTAACATCAGTGAACAGTGCTCGCAATGACCTAATAAGCGTGGTGGCCTTTTGGCTTCAACTTTACACCTTCCAAATACGTTGGGGTTACGGTTATCGATTTTGAACTCCTATATTGAAATTGATGTGTGCAAAAAGACGGGGTTGCGGTAGCTGTTCTTCGAATCTTATACTTTCCGCTCCAGCGATAGGAATAAATCTTTACTTGTTCCATTTTTTTCATAACTATTGCTGTATTTAGAATCGCCAATCTAGCTGCACATGCACTCAAAATACATACACCTGTACCTCTGTGGAAGTGTCCGAAGAATGATTGCGAATTTGACCATGCAGACTTTACCAGAGTAAGTACACATAGAAAAATTTGTGAGTCATTGAAGCAAATTTCATGCAAAATGGATACTTCTCGCCCAAACCATGCTCTTGGGCGTCTTGGATTACGGTGGAGAGTACGATCTGGGCGAAAGCTCATTTAAGTCCCTCAGTCGCGATCGATGAGTTGCCACTTGAGCAGTAGTTCTTAGTTAACACATCCAAATCAGTTATTATCCCAAAAAACGCAGATAACCAGATTTTTCCTTCATTTTTTTCTTCAAGGACCAACTTGAACAAGTCAACTCGCTACTTCCCGGGACCTAAAAGTCTAATTCTAGGTACGCTCACACATTCGCACCTCACATCCGGAATTGCAAGGTGAAATTCCACGCGATAACCGCAATGCCACCACTGTACCTGAAGCACAACGCTACCTCGCGCATTGCTACCCGTCAATCGATTGGGTAAGCTTGCAAGTTTGAAAATCAATATATAGTTTAATAATCAATATATCAATATATCAATCAATCAATATACAATATATTATTCCAAGTGTTTTCAGGCTCATCAGTATGCTAACATCTTCCCAACGGTAAAGAAAGAACGTCGCGAGTCAGTGAGTGAATACAAGGACCCAGCTGCTGATTGGTATACGGTAATCGATGAAAGCAATGTGAATACACCAGTGCAATGCAGTGCTTGCAAGCTTATGGTAGGTTTTGGATTACTGTAGTCCTCGTGTACAGGCGGAATACGGTATTTCGCTCCAGGTCGCTCTGAACAGACACAGCATCGAGGATCACGTGAAGACTATGCATACTGGTGGACGTCCATATCAGTGTGGAATGTGCAAGTACACAAGTGTTGAAGAGGCGGGTACTGTAAGGCATAAATTGTAAAAGTGAAGATGTTATTTTAGTGGAAAGTTCGAGTACATGCCTCTATCAAACATCCGGAAACACCATGTCTACAGATGCTCACCGTCGCCTCACACAGTAAACCCTACCTCTACATTCGTGAACTCTTCCCCGACATCGCTGGTAAGTTATCAACCCCAGTTCTTTGGTACCACTCATGTCTGGACGAAAAATAGACGAGAAGAAAGCGTAGGAAATCAACACCTTGTTACTGCCTTGCATTCCATCATTTGTGGACTTCCAGGGCTAGAAGGGGAGTGACTTGCACAATGGGGCGTGGCTTGAGAAAGATTTTGCATCAAAATCATGGTTTATAATTATGAGGAAAACAACATATTATTATTGTACTTGCACTCCTTCATTTGTGGACTTCCAGCGCTGGAAGGGGAGTGACTTGCACAGTGGGGCGTGGCTTGAGCAAAAGTCTGCATCAGCATCCTGGTTTATAATATAAGGAAAACAATACCATTTACTTACTTGCACTCTTTCATCTGTAGAGTAGCAGAGCAAAACGGGCTTGGGCAGCAGCTTGCATCATATCCTTGCCTATTATGATGATGAGGAAATCGTCAACCGTATACGGCTTCATTTGTAAAATTCTATAGCAGAAGCGCGCTTTGCCGAAAGGGGCGTTACTTCCTCGGTGGGCGTGGC
Source organism: Cylicocyclus nassatus (assembly GCA_958299035.1). Lineage (NCBI taxonomy): Eukaryota > Metazoa > Nematoda > Chromadorea > Rhabditida > Strongylidae > Cylicocyclus > Cylicocyclus nassatus. The sequence goes on from CATQJL010000223.1 coordinate 17,552,450, forward strand.
CTGACAACACTTCATCAGTGTACTGATGATAATTATGACATAGAATAAAGCGCTAAGCGTCTGTCTGTTTGTCTGTGTGTGTATATCTGTCTGTCACGAAATTCACAGAGTGAGTTGCAGCCAGCCTCTTGATCTAGAATTTTGGTCACAGCATCCTGTCAGCGCGCAGGTAAACTGTGCAAAATCACAAGCCGATCCAGTAAGTGGAACCATCGGAAACTGTGCGTCAAACGGCTCCACGCTACTTTTGGCCCGCCAAAATGGGTCGCTAATTGGACTTTTTGCAATGTCGTGGATTTATTCAGCAAGTAAATCCGAAAAACATTAACTTCAGCTCAGAAAGTAAGCAAAAAGTCTATTATTACACAGAATTGGCTCCAAAAAGATGTAACTGAGCAAATTGTCGATTTGCCAAGTTTTTACTATAAAAATTGAGAGGATTTTTGAATAGATATGTAGCCCAAGGTGGTCTTTATCCTTATGGCGAATATAAAGCCAAAATAAATTCAGTAATCCGTTCAAATTCGCATTTGTTTTCCTGCGGGAAAATTTTTTCTCCCAAAATTACCAGTCTTACATGGAAAAGCTTTAAAAATGAATGGTTGTTTACAATTCATTCGTGATGTTCAGCATCGTGCGGTGAGTTTCAAAGTCATTACTATGCGATCACGAAGAAGGCACGGATAGTAGAGCCAGTGCGAACCTCTGCGAAGCAGAGGTGATGCACTGGTAGGCAAATAAAAACCTTTTGCTGTTTTTGCCCGTCTTCAATTGCGAAATCCGGCGTTAAAAGGTGCGGCTTGTGCGTAGGGCGTGGCTTGCCTCAGGGGCATGGCTTGAACAGTACTTAACGTCTTTTTGGTATAAAATTTCGTCTTTTGTAGCACTACTGCCTGAAGATGAAGTGGATGAAATGCTTTATGGATTCCGTCAGCTCAATCCATCTGTACTCCTCTCTGTACCAACCTCAATTAGCTCACAGAATGATGCCGCCATGGATACTGCTGCCGATTCTACCTCATCATCTGTTGACCTCAAATCTATCAAAGTAAGTCCTGGAAGTTTATTGCTACTTTTGAAGCTCATATGGAACAGTTGTGCCCGCTACAGTATGCTACAGTATGCTACCGTAGTCTGGGAGAGGAGGGACATCATTTTTTAGCAGAACGCGTCTTGCATGAGAAGGATATTGCTCTCCTATTAGTGGATCATTTTGAGTGCGCCAAGAACTGGGGGCCGCCTCTCGAAAGATTACGGTAGCTTACAGTATATGGCAAAAAGGTCCAGTCTTTAAGATTCTTCTCAAGTTTCATCTGGGATGCTAAAAGAATTCTAGGACACACTACACACCTCTTGTTTCCAACCTCCTGTAACGACGCTCAACGAAGAGACTCCAATCCTGCCAGACCCATTCCAAACCATATTCCTCGAGCTCCTCAATAATCAACATGCACCTCTTCCTATTGTAAGTTGCGGATACTGTTAATGATCACTGTAGCCTTACGTAATATTGCAGAAACCCTCACCTATTCGTAAAAATCATAGCTCATTGTCGGTGGAACGATTCGGAAGCAGAGTTGAATGTGCTGTGAGTCGATTTTCTGAATTATTGGTTATCTAAGGAGTTGGAGCTAAAAATCAATAATCGATTTTTTACAGTTGTGCAAAGCACCAGTAGAAAGCAAAAGAACAATGCTTGTCGGTCATGCGAAATCACACTGTCCACAGAGACAGGTAAGTTGATGCAAAAGGGGGTAAGAGGAAAAATAATTTGCCGAATTTCAGTGGCAATGCCCTCATTGCGAAACTACAGCTGCATTCCATTCAAAACTGAAATTACATGTGCAAAATGCGCATAAAAGTGATGCTGAACCTATGGATATGTAGTGAGTTTACAGGATTACAGTTTAGAGCTTTAGCGAGTTGTCAGAGAGCGGGAAGGAGTCTATGTAGGCACAAACAGATTCTTGAAAATTGCTACATAGTCGTCAATAAATAATTTCTAGTCATTAATGATCTAGAAGTACCCCATTTTTGGAAAGTGGTGCTTGGAGATTTGCTTGAAATGCGGAAATTTTCTCTCCCATTTGTTTCTGAGCACTCAGAGACAGGGGTTTTGCGACAGCGTCCAAAGCTGCTCGAGAGCCGGAACTGCGCCAGCGCCGGGCCAAGCGCGTGCCATTGTCGTGCTGAAACCCGCATAACGCGTCCTGTGTCAATCGATCGACCGTCTGTGGCATGGTGTAGGCACGAGCAACTTTGGAGGCAGCCTAGACTTTACAGAGAATAATAAATTTCAATTATTTCATATTCTAATTAAGCAAAGTTCGGGTTCCTCTATCGCGCCAAATTCAATACATGATTTTATTAAAGAAGGAACTTGCTTATTCAGCTCCGCCGAACTGGAAAACAAATGGTTAGAACTGTTTCGCCAATGTTTCCCGCAGTTTGCGCAGCAGTGTTTTGTCGAAGAATGGAAATTCCGATCTAAACAACAGCAACACCTACACAGTTCCACTGCTGAAGACTGGAGCAACAAAGGTCGGTGAGAAATTTTTAAGCTCTTTTATTTTTTGGAAGAGCAAAGCTAGGGTTGAGGTTCAGTTTTATTTTTAGGCATTGAAAGTGGCGAACAACTTCGGCGTACAATCCTAATCGAACCTGACGAATCGAAAAAAGATGAAGTGAAAACAGAAAACCACGCATCTAGCAATGGAACCTAATTGTGATCGTCTGCTTTTTGTGGATTCATACTGTCAGTTATACCAAAGCATCCGAAATTGTCTAACATTGAGTAAAATAACTTACAAATTAAGTCCCTTATACTTCATTTCTAAGTAATCGTAACTTACCCTAATAACAAACCCTATATCATGATGTGTTTTAAAATTGTGTGACGAATCGTAGTTGTTTCCATATACGTCGTCTATCTATCAGGTTTGTATATAACCATGCATATTATTCCGTTGAAGGTGGTCTCGTTGTGTTGTGTTTTCCTCAGTTTCTCTTTCCTTATACTATGATCAAAGCTAATGAAGTGGTTTTCTAAATTACGCGCCTGTTTAGTGCGCCATAGATGAAGAGAGCGCGCCCCTCCTTTAGATGTATTTTTACTAATTTTGAAGCCATTCCTTCTTCTGGAAGGTTGCTATAGAAAAAGTAAAGAGGAACATCATAAAGGTATTGGCTCGGCAAATCCTTGATCTGAAAATACCGTGCTTATTTGAGATAGTCCGACACGCTGATCCCGGAAATCCACCTTGAAGGCAGGGCCGGGCAGATTTTGACATTTTGGGCTACTATCAAAATCGAGTACCAGCTGCTCGATCTAGAATTATAGCGTGAGCCCGACCTTCAAACAATCCCTCTAAAAGGAGAGAATCGGCGCACAAATCACTGGAGCCTCGAGGACCACGCCTACTCTCTCGCACGGCCAACCCCCTCGAACGAAATCTTCTCAGCCGTTGACGCGTTCTCACGTGGCAAACACAATCGATCACATACTGTTTTACCTGTTAATTCTTGCTTTCGGCAAGGATAGCATGGGGCAGTCGTCCACGGCCCACATGATAGGCCTAAAAAGGAATTTCTTGAGAGAATAACGCTTATTAAATGCCATCACCTATATATATAAAACTCAAAAATTGTCAGTTTGGAGGGTATGTGCGTTATAGAAACGCACGCCACTCAACCGATTCAGCTGAAACTTTGCACACATATGTTTTCGACCCTTGCGCAGATGATAGGCTACTTTTTGCGGCGATTCGTTGCGTCCTTCTATCGATTTATTGATTTGTTTACATTTTCCTAAGGAATTGAAGGGTTATCATGTTCAATCAAGCATTTTCCATACTCATGTAAAGGAGGGCGGTGAAGCTCATTTTCACCTCAGGATCACGAGGATGCGGTTTCCAAGTGGATGTCCCAGGGTAAGTCATCCATACCATATAGGGCGGGAGGAGGGGGGGGGGGGGGGATGGCTCGCAGTGCAATGAACCATGGCCCGGGCTGGACCGGGAAAGCCAACTAGTAACTTATAATAACGGGCTAAGGATGTTTACGTGTTTGTGTGTATGTGTGTCTGTCTGTCTGTCACGAAATTCGTGGAAGGGTTGCCAGCCAACATCTTAAGCCCAAATCTTGCACAGCGCATGCTACCAACATGAGAGTCCACTACATCAAAGCTTGAGCGGATCCGTTTAGCGGATCCCTCAAAAAATGCGCGTCAATCGGACCCACCTGGCCTTTCGTCCCCAAAATTGAGGTCCGTAATTCCACTTTTTGCAGGCTCGTGGATGTTTATGGCAAGTAAATGTGCAAACCATTTACTTAGGCCCAAAAAATTGATCAAAAGTCCACTACTTTACAAAAACGGCGCCAAAAAGTATTGGTTGCGTAAATGGTCATTTTGCCAAGCTTTTACCAGAGCATTTGATGAGATTTTTGCACCTAAATGTAGCTTATGGTGACTACTGTTCTTATGGCGACTGTCAAGACTGTGGGAAAATCAAAAACATACAAAATTTTGCTTTGTTCTCCTGCAAAGAAATTTCATTCACGCGAAATCACCGATTTCACATGAAAAAGCTTTCGGAATAAGTAGTTGTTTACATTTTGTTCATGATAGTAGGCATTGCTCGGTGAGTTTAAATGCCATCATTATGCGAGAATGAGTAGGGCCTGGATAGTAGAACCAGTGCGAGCCTCTGCGAAGCAAAGGTGACGCACTGGTATTTGAAATAAGCGCCATGGAAAGGCCTGGATAAGGCAAGAAATGGAAGTCCAGCAGCTGCCCGGTCTCTGCCCTTGGGCGCGAAAACGGCGAAAATTGGCACTCCCGCGGCCCTTCATTTTGAATTTGGACGGGTATAGGAACAAATAATCATATTAGGCACCGCCTCCACTGACTACTGGTCCTAACGCGATATACAACAGCGGAGCTATAGGACCGGTAGTCGGAAACGGTGCATAATTGAGGCATTTGTTCCTCTACCCAATCTGGACGAGTGGAACAGTTCACCTCAAGGTTGCAGATGCAGGCTCGTTCTGGGCTCTGCTGGTTCCAACATCGCAGCATGCTATCATTGACCGATCGATGATTCCTGATACCCATGTCATATGACGTCATAACCGAGTGGGCGGGCCATGTCTGCCATGCGTCCACCTGGGAGGTCTCACCTCACTCTTGATCATACGTTGACCATCCAAAGTCACAATCTCACGCTCTCGGTTACAGTAATCCCAATAAACCACTGCACCACCATTCTTGTTGTCTACTTTACAGTATTACATTGCATACCGAAGCAAAACCCCTCGAAGAGTCTACATCCGCTAATACATGCCGCCTTCGACTTTTAGAAAGAAATTGCGAGCTCGTCTGAGCGCGTGTAAGATCGGCTTGTGCGCACAGGTTTGAAAGCGTTTTCTTGGCAGGGGCAGCATGCTCTGCGCTCGGACTTGCTCTGCTTTCATATTTGGGGTGTAGGCAATCTCATATCAATTCTCCGAAATGTTTCATTTATCGAGTGTTTTCTACCTAATGAAGGTGACCGCCTACACTCCCTCGCGGCAATAGTTCGCGCAAGTCGCTGTTCAAGATATTGCGCGCATCAAGTTTTACACAACTGTCTGCATTCTGCAAAGGTCTTAGGTGCTTAATGATACAAACTAGGGAAGTTTTCGAACATTGAAAGAAGCTATGGCAAAATGCGAATGAATTTTGTTGTTAGCTCTCAAAGCTCTTAGTTTTAAAGCAGTAACAGCAAGTTCTCGACCTTCGCACTTCGATTACCTCATCCGTTAGGTCCCTGGGACGGAGTCGGCAGGCGAGCGGGAAGGAGAGCGGAGGATGAAAATTAAAAGGAAAATCAACCTATAGGAGGTATCAAACGCAGAGTCGCTTGCATCAGCATCTCCACTCCCGCACTGAACTCTGCATCTCTTCCGCGAACATGTTCTCTAGTCACTTTTCCAGCGCGAGCGTGGGAAAGGCGGAGCTTCAACAACGCAGAATCTAGCGCTGGAATGGAGAGCTGATGTAAGGGACACTGCATTTGATAAGCCCTGTACATTGCCGTATTTTAGGGGGGGGGGGGAGGGAGATTCCTTTTTAGAGGGCGCTGACCTATAGAGTGGGAGGGCTTCCAGTCCTCTACTTCATATCCCCAAGATTACGATTGCCTGCTACCGCCTCTAATGCATTCATATCTTTGGCAAGCTGGCAGTAATGTAGAGCTTCGTAGACTCACTGCGACCCGACAAAGAAATTTCGTATATTCATGTAGCATCTGATTATGGTTTACAAAATCGATGGATGAGGCTTTAGATAAGTACGCAATACTTGAATACTCATGTGGAACCACTTCAGAAGTTAACTAATGAGTGTGGATTCTCATAGGAAAAACGCCCTCTCAAGCCGTGCAGGAGCTGATCGTGAAAAAGCAGGATAGGAAGGAGAAGGGGGGGGGGGAGACTTGCAAACAGTAACGCGGGTTCCACGAAACACATTCTGGTTCAACCTGCGCCGTTTCCAGGGAAAAAAAACAGCATCCAAGACCGTCCAAGAGTGGTGAAACGGCCACTGCGAACACTCACAGAAACCGAAAAATTATGCGAAAACGTATCCGTCGAAATCCTTTGAGAAGCTTGATAATGTTTTAGACCCCATCATCGGACGCGCAACACTATCCAACTGACTGAAGCAGAACCTCGCAATGAAGGTTCACAAAATGCAAAATACGTATTTCGGTACAAGAAGCTGAACCGATTTTGTGAATGTCGTCAACAAGTAAAATTTCTCCAAGGGACGCCATGTGTTGCATAATCTGACCAAGTATGATGAAGTAAGAGACGCAGACAGGAAAGCAGAACTAAACTACGTATAATGACAAATCTATTCTACTCTTACTCAAAAGACGAAAATAGACTTAAAGGCGGCGTCCCGGCGGAATTTCGCTTTCCAGTTCTTTACCTATTCGGAGCCTTCTCGCCATGAGGAACCCATATCTGGACTTTTCAGCGCATAAAAATGGCGAATATCAGTCTTTTCTGAAACTTTCCGGGTCAGCCTTTAGTGGGGGGGGGGGGAGGGGGGAAGTGGGTGGAGCCCGTAACGAAAAAGGCGGAGCGCAGCTCTGTCAGGCGTATCTTCACTGAACTGCGGACCCAAAAAGCTTTGGAAAGAGCGCATTTTTGCCATTTTCATGCGTTGAAAAGGCCAGATTTGGGTTTCTCATGGCGAGAAGGCTCCGAAAAGGTGAAGAACTGGAAAACGAAATTCTACCCAGCCGCTGTCTTTAAGACCAGCACAACGCAGCAAAAAAACTCAAATCCTCTTTGAGAAACCCCCCCCCCCGAAAGACTCGGATTGCCACTGCTATCCACGATGAATTAGAAAAGAGCGGATATTTTGAAATTCACTACTACCCGTCGAAATCCGTGATTAGCAGAATGAATTTGTGCCAAGAATGATCTTCAATCTATTTGAAAGTTGTCCACGTTTGGAAGTTTTCGGTGTCATAACAGAGGTTTTGATTAAATTATTTATTTTATAATGTTTTCGCCTTCGATGAAGTTTTTTTCTTATCTTTGCAACAATTAACTTAAAGTTTTCTTTCACGAGTTTTGAACGTCCACATCCGCCTGCGTAGAAGCTGTCAAGATATCCAACATCAGATCATCCGCATTTACGTAATCGCCACCAGTGGCGGTAGGAGGTGAAGCGGCGCCTTTAGGGGCATCTGGGGGCACTTCAACTGGAGTAGGCGCTGAATGCAATGCTTCAGCTGATAGTTTCTCGTGTCCATTCTTCTTTTCCTCTCCCGAAGTCTTTAAAGTCTCCTGCAAGATATTTTTTACTGATTAAAGAGATCCGTATTTGGATTTGAGACTTCAAAACATACTTTTTTGGCTTTTGTTCGACGTTTTTTAGGTTTACGTTCATGGCTTCTTCTTCGCTGAAAATTAATATTAGGTTGTCCCGAAAGTTTTGTCCGTTTTTTCAACCTATCATAAAAACACGAGGAATGAAGATAGGGAAACGCTCCAAGCACCACCCGACGCATTTTTTCCTCCTCTTTCTAACTGTCAAGATCCCATGCCGATTACTCTTTTGCTCACTGAGATAAACGTCGAAATAACCCATGGTTTAATTTTTCACAGTCTTCATATTTGACTTTCGGAAAAGCTGTGGTAGCAGTTAGATAGAGCAAACAAAGGGCAATACAATGCGATTTTGCGGCATCTATAGCTAGCCTTGAAAATTTTTTAGAATTATTTTTCCGATGCTATCAAATTCCACTTTTGGTGATGCCAAAAGCCAGACATCATGAAACAACGCACAACTAAGGTGTTATTCGATGCAGCTTTTCCTCCTTTTCCAGTGAGTTATTTTCCCTCCAATTTGTGGGGTCTCTAGCGATAAAATTTCCATAATTTTTGAATTTGACCTCCCCCAGCGTATACTGTAAAATGCGAAATCTTATATTTTAGAGCGGTAAACGCTCAGTTGCTCTGTAAAAACAGTGAATAATCGTAGTTGTTTCTTGAAAGCTTCAATATCCGATGATTTGTTAGTGTTCGAGGCGTTTCTGTATTTTGGGACTTCGCAAAAGTGAAGACTTTTGAAAAAATTATCTTAAAAAATACTGAAAAGCCAGCTGGATAAGCTAAAAAATTGCATTGCATTGCCCTTTGTTTACTCTATCTGAGCGCTATCAAAGGTCTTCCAAAAGTTGAAAATGAAGATTGTGAAAAATTGCCAAAGTTGGACAAGTAAAAACCACGGGCGTTTATTTCAGTGAGCAAAAGAGTAATCGGCATGGGATCATGACAGTTAGAAAGACGGGGAAAAGCTGCGTCGGATAGTACCTAAAACGTTTCCCTACCTTCATTCCTCGTGTTTTTATGATAGGTTGAAAAAAAAAACGGACAAAACTTTCGGGACAACCTAACAGTTTTAACTTTTCTATTTTTCGCCTGTTTTCTGTTTTTCTTTTACGTCTTTTTTCTGAGATAGTCTTAGAGCTGATGAAAAGGACATCGAACAAATCGCCCTTTTTGAAGCAATGCACTGCTGACGCAGCTGGATATGAGCTATGCACAGACGCTTTAGAAACGCTTCTGTATCAGCCTTGGAACCTTGAAGGCTGTCGTGCGTGGGGAAATGCCTGAAGGATATGGCAGCATGCAGCAGACGATCTATGGCTTTGACCAGGCTTTACCCGTGTTACCCTCTTACCGGTGTTACCAGTGTTACTCGTGTTACTCGTGTTACCGTGTTACTAGTGTTAATCATATTACTAGTATTATAGTGTTACCGCTTTTATTGCTGTTGAGTATTGAAAGAATCACAAATACAGTTTCATTTCAAAAGGTAATTTCATTGACTGGTGAGTAACACGAGCAACATTGGTAACACCCGTAACACGAGTGACACGAGTAATACGAGTAACACCGGTAACACGGGTAACATGGGTAAAGTGTGGCCAAAGCCTAAGAGAAGCGGTTGCAAGAACCCACCAAGCTGGACGAACCGGAGATACACTGTTAGTCAAGTGAAAAGGTAAGTCGTTTTCAATACGTATTGGTCTTTTCTAACGTATGCCTTCCAGCCTCAACATGACGTGGATTGTTGAGGCGCAGCATCGCTTCGGGCGTGCGCCACGTTGCTTTCTTCACCATGCCACGTCAAACGAGCGTCCGCTGCGTGGCGCAGGCCCCAAGCGAGGCGGCGCCGCACAAACCCACGTCATGTTGAGGCTGGAAGGCATACGGTAGAAAAGTCCAATCGTATTGAATACGACTGCACTTTATCGGTGAACTGACTACAGATCGAATTTGACTCATCAATCTGCATCAAGAAACAGGACTGTAAAAAAAGACCAACTCCGGGCTTTTCACGGATCTGTCATATTCAAAGTAGTTTAGCTTCAGCATGATAAGTAAAATGGCATTCTTCATGCTGTCAAATATAGGTCAATGTGCCTTGATAGACAAGAATTCGAAGTTTTAGAAAGCTTTGTTGAGTTCCCTTCCGAAAGATCATTGATTAGAAATTGTGAAAAACGACAGTAAACAGACCTTTCTACGATGTTTGATTTCGGCCAATTCTAAAAGCCTCTTCTTTTCTCGCGATCTTTGCAGACATACAAGGAGGATCAGGAAAAGCACTCCGAACACTGCGCTACCAATTCCAGCAAAGATCAAATACTTATTAATCCTGGCTTCTTTCCTTTCTTCACTAAACCAGCTATTTTGCAGGACGGTGATCCAAGTCTGTTTTTTCAAAACTGACGGATTTGCTCGACTTGTCAACGTTGTATTAGCTGGAATGAGGTGTTCGACTCAAATAAGCAACGCCTTGATGCTAACACACCAGTATTGGGCCCACCACCCACAGTTATCCGCATTGTAAAAAGTGCCATACTCTTTCTTTTCCCTACTTCCATACTCTAATTCTACGTAGATGTTTACTCAAACTACTTTCTTTCCCTGACGCAGTCAATTTCATTTTTAGTTTTGAAGATTTAGCTGGTGGTAAGCTTCCTTTTACAACTGTAGATGCTACAATGCAATCGCGTCTTGAAGATGTCTATCACGAGGAATTCCTCACAAGCAGATACCTCAACTTACCTAAGTACAGGTGGATGAAGCATTACAAGTACCTTGGTTAAAATCTCGATTTACAGGCTCGACAAACAAAAAATCGGTGTCCCACTTCACTCTACAGTTGCAGTCAGTTGTTCATGTAAATTCCATGATACTGCGCGCTTTTATACTTTGACACTTCTAGGCAAAAAAGGCATGACATAATCAATGAAGGTTCTGATTATTCGACAGCAATCATAATCGGGGCAGCAATAGTGATTTTCATTCTCGCTGTTATTATTGCATTCTTCATCATGTGGATGCAGAGAAAAAACCATAGGAGAAAGTTGTTGTTGGCAGCTGAACTAGAGAAAGAGGAGGAGGAGAGAAGAAAAGGACGGCTTGCAAGAAGAAAGGTTTGTGGAAAAAACACTGTCAAAAAGGTTAAGTGGAGACACACTTTTATAGCTCAAACCAAAGAAAACGCCAAGAAAGAAGAAGAAAAAGGGCACTTCAGAACTAAGAAAATCTAGTAAGCCAAAAACCAGAGAGGAGGTGAGCTAAAGTTGATGACTTTTGTAGGGAGGTTTTTCATATTTCAGATGATGATAGAGCTCTCGAACTTTTTGGAAACGCACTCAAAGGATTATTATACTAAAAAGGAGCCGACTGTGGGATCTGCTGAACCAACTCCTTCAGCGACACCAACCGCAACTCCGGGACTGTTGAGCAGTGAGGCGGACGTCTCTTTTGCAGTAGACTTACGTTTGCCAAACCGGTCATCGGAAGGTACAGAATATCTTCGGAATTCCGAGCAGCAATCCACGCCCGAGGTGTATGAAAAGGAAGTAGTCTATCGTACGCTTTCGACTGAATGGGGTGGGAAAAGGGGAAAGAAGTCGGAAGCACCATCAACTCCTGCGACACCTAGCAGTAAATCTGCCTCGGCATTTCGTGCGACACCTAGCAGTAACTCTGCTTCGGCATCCCCAAATGTCATTAACGGTTCAAGACAATCCACACCTACCGCGATCGAACATAAGGAGTCAAAAGAAAACAAATCTCGCGAGCTAAGGTCTTGGGATTTGGAAAGCGCAGAAAAAGAAGGATACTCAGAAGATAGAGGTTTAGAGCCGTGGGAGGCAGAAAAGCAGCCTTCAGAGAAAGCTGAGAAAGAAGATGAGGGTTTGCATAAATCTTCGCAAGAGAATGTAGCTTCCAAAAAGCCAGCAGAATGAAAAGCGAAAATGTTTTTTATAATCAAGAAATTTCCAAATTACAACATGCAAGACGAATTATAATCAATAAATTTTATTATTAATCACCTCTAGTAAGGCTGAAATGAAGCGCCCTCAAAATTTGAAGAGACATTATATTGCTGGAGGAAATGAGGGAAGAATGAATAAGATAAGGGACAAGCAAAAAGGAAGTGCAACCTACTTGTCGACACGTTGACGACCGCGCACTTAATCGCATGCACGTTTTCTAAATGTAAACAAAAAGCTCTACTTTGCGTAATAATATGGTGGTCTGGTTGTCATATAGAACACTGAGCACTGCGAAAGCGTCGGAAAGCTCACACAGTAAATTTAGGTAATCCCATTTTTGATGTGGTAAATATATGCTAATTACATTTTGAAGCGAAAACTTGTATATGTGTTCTGAAAGCAATCAAGATTAAAATCAGCGAAAACCACCGAATATTATGACGCTTTCCTCAAAAAACCTCCAGACATAGCATATGCAGGTTATTTGAGGGGAAAACAATGCAAAAGTCTTAATAGGTGTAATTTGGGTAAGACTGAGTGAGATACATGTATGAAAAAATTCTGATTCATAAATGAGCACCAAAAAGACTCCCACACTGATTTCGTGCATACGCGCGTATGCACGCACTAGGAAAAACATCGGTGGGAGTCCCGCTGAGAATGTAACTGTCCAATTAATTTTTTCACAGCACTGGGCGATTACTTTTGATGAGGCTCCTCCTTATATCTGTGTTTGTTTTGTTTTAAATACGCTACTGACGACTTTCGATCTTATCACCTCTCCGCTTAATGTGCTGCCAACCACAGAACACGACTAATTAGTATAGGGGCCTGCAGGATCGCGAGTGTCAGACGTGCGTGCCATTGCGCCGTGCACGTCCGATGTCACTAAGGCAGCAGGTGCTAGACTTATCCGCTTCAGCCGGTTCGTTCGGTTCATAGGTCAAATCACTACACTGTCCAACAAAAGGTGGTGAACCGAATGAACCTGTTCAACAGGATAAGCCTGGCGCCTACCTGAATCGTCAGATGCAATCTAACGTGGGCGGCGCAATGGCCGTACGCACGTCCGACTCTCGCGATCCTGCAGGCCCCTATAATTAGACCTTCTGCAGAAAAAACGATTAGTTACGCAGTTAGAAGATCTAAATGATTTACAGTCTAGTAGATTTTCCGCTTGATAGTGTGTTTACGGTGCGAGAAATCGGTAAAATTTGCGCATGAACAAATAGCCACGCCAGTAGTGGCAGTATTTTACTCGTGCAAGTGGCAAATCTCTAATGCTGCAGCAAGAATGTGGATCTAATTTACGATTGGGTGTGCAAGAAACGGTTTGGAAATCTAGGCACTTTCTCCTAAATTTGAGAATTGGCGGAGAACGCATAATTGAAAATCCGTTGCAAAAAGTGACAAAACGAGGAAATTGCTCCAAAAATGTGGCAGAGGTCAACACGCCCATCAAAATTGGGTCGTCTGAAAGTACAGAGCCTGAAACTGATTGTGAGCTCTCGACCTAGAAATGTTGCAATGTCAATCATGATCCAGCTAATCGAAGCCCTAAGGTAAATCTAAGAGTTCTCTACTTTCAGCCCACCCACGATCATGGGAGTGTCGTATTCCGCCGCATCTTCCTTTTAGAGAACGTTTCTCCAAAATTCACCCTTTGCAGAGAGGAGCAGTTACTTAGTAGGTAATTCCTCGATCGCAGCGCATCAAAATCACCTATATGAAATTTGGGTGAACGATGCCTTCAAAAAATATGATAGCCGGCCGGACATGCAGTTTCCGTAAAATGACGAAAACTTTTTTCGATTACGGACGACGAACAACCGCTTTTAGCAACTACTCAGACACTGGGAGCGGACGAGCCGCGGCCTCAAAAGACCTTCCCGGGCCGCCCTGGGGGCGTGGCTGGGATGCGGCCAACCCGCGGTCCTTCGTTCATGTCATTATCATTGCGCCGAGCCGCGGGAGGAAATGGGCTCACCGGCTCAGCCGCGGCCTCAAGATGGGGCGGGGCATTGCAGCGGCTGAGCCGCGGACCAAAATCCATGTAAGAATCCCGGTCGAGCCGCGGCCCATGTCAAATGAAGGCCACGGCTCCGTCGCTCGGATTGTTCAAGCGTAATGGATATTTGCGTTATGTACGTCGCATGGTCAGACTGCCCTCAATGTCCAGAGCTTTGGATGTCTTTCCAGTCTCCCAGGCAGGAACAAGATCAATATGTTGTTTTGTAAACAACACTAGATAGCCTATTGGTGTTACCCAATTCTGAATCGGACTTGGTTTCCGAAGCCGCTGTTTCGGTGGCTCTATTTTTTGTTTTCTTACTGTGTATTCTTATGTGCCATGGTAGATCAGGGCCCAAGTAGGCCGAGCTGGAATGAAACACGGTCGACCCAACAACCAGCTGCGGCTGAGCCGAGGCCTACTTCCCGGCCGGGCCGCGGGAGCTGCAAAATTCCAGCAGGAAAAGGACCGCGGCTTGTCCGCTCCCAATGTCTGAGTACCCAATGATGTTACCAATCGCAAGGTGGGCGGGGCCAGTGATGGGAGCTGTGAGCCGAGATGGAAGCGCTGCTTTTCGCGTTGGACTCCCGGAGGTTAGAAACGGCAGCGAGAATTCAAACCCAAGCTATAGCATTATGAGGGCTTCTACTGTGTGGCCTTGTTTCCAGTGTTCTCATTCTCGAGCCACTGCCTTTGAAGGCAGCTTCCACCCAAAGTCTCGCCTCCCATGTTTTTGTCATTCTGGCTTTTACGTGGCCTTGATTACAGTTATGACGTTTAAAATCGTCCAAAACCCTCAAGAAACCCTATTCTTGGGACCCTCTCTTCAAGGAACGGATGAGTTCCGGACTGCTCGTCCCCGTCGGCATGCCAGCGGAAAGGAGCTGCAATTGCGTGGGTGCAGTTGCACTGCAGTGTGCAGCGTGCAGCTTCTGCTCACGACCATGTCATTACGTGTCGAGAATGGAATGACAGAGTAAATATACAATAAAATCATTATTTTAGGTCAAGTTTGATATTGATAGAAATTATTATTCTAAATTATATTATTAGAAATTATATTATTATTAGCTAAAGTATTGTCAAGCAGTCAGTGCCAGGAAAATATGACTCTGTGGAGTTTGGCCCCTTGCTCGCCCTTAAAAAACGAATATCGCTACAAGTCAGAAGCAGCGTACAAACAATTCCTGACTTCCGTTCTAATCTTATTCAGTGGTTTATGAAGTTGATTTCAATTGTGGCACTGCACTTTCAATAGTTAGTTCGTGCAAACCGTGGACCGATGTGAATGGTTCAACGATAGCCCCGTTGAAGGCATGACCATATTAAACACTAGCGTTTGATTGTGCTTGCCAGGCGATAACGCGTCAAGAGCTAAGAATATCCCGTTCATGAGCGGCCACCGTAAGGGCAGTGTCCGGGCAAACACTCGATTTTGAGATTTTGTGCTTACCCGGGCCTATTCGTTATGCTGAATCCGAAAATCCACATTGAAGGGCGCAAAAACGACGAAAAAGGGCTCTAACACTGGAGGGGAATCAGCAAGTAGGCGGGGTCTTCCCCACTGTGAATTCATGCTTCCAGCTTCCAGAGCAATTTTCTCGAATCCGTTAGCCGCCCCGACATCACTACCAATCAAGTACAAACGAATGACTTGAAACCGGAATCAAAAAGATCGCCCCGGAAGCTGGGAGCGTGAATTCACAGTGGGGAAGACCCCGCCCACTTGCTGATTTCCCTCCAATGTTAGAGCCCTTTTTCGTCGTTTTTGCGCCCTTCAATGTGGATTTTCAGATTCAGCATAGCGAATAGGCCCGGGTAAGCACAAAATCTCAAAATCGAGTTTTTGCCCGGACACTGCCTTTAAGAAATTGGGCACCAATTTCTATTTCTTGGTTGAAGTGCTAGTACTCAATGATAGTAGCCAAGGAAGTTTAAATCTACTCAGACGCTCCTTGGCACGCAAGCAAAATCTCAGGAAGTTGCTATCGGCTGCATGAAATCGCCCACAGCCGTAGAGTGAACGTAGAGCGTTTCCTGGCGCGGATACCGAGATGGCTTGCGCGTTACTCTTACAGGGGAAAGATACTTTGTCAAAGTGGCGTTTCCGTATGAGATGTCTACTATTAGGTCGGAAATTTCCCGGGCATTTGCGAAAGTTTTTCAAATCGCTGTAACCTGCAGATTGATCCTATTTTGAAACTACAAACTTTATTGCAAGGACAATCTTGTTACAACATATAATTTATTACTGGCTTTTCAGCACCTCAGTGCGTTGCACCAACATGCGTCGTGGCTACTTTTTCTGCTATTGTGGACTCGCTCGATACTTTAGCTTTAGTGTCGGACGGATATAGCAGTTTCTCTTAGTCGTGATAGATTATGGCAGTGTTTTGCTATTGTGCGTTTCTTTTGTTACTAACCGCTTATTTATGGAGGGGTCACTTCGTCCTACTCTATATCGATTTTTTTGGATTGTGGATCTTTTTATCAAGGACATTTCTACTTGAAATTTGTCAGGTCTGTTCAAGGCTTGGGGAGTTAGATTGGTGGATACCTAGCTAAACCAATACCCTCGCTTAAACCACTCCGATTATCCTTGAGCGATAGCGTTCCCACTGCTATTCACCTGGCATTCCTCATAGTCGTATAATTTACTCGCATTTGAATGCATCTTTTTTCGTTGTTGTGAGTACACTGTCCCGTACCTTCTTTTGCTTAACTCATTGAAGTACGAGCTTTCTTTGTTGTTCTTCGAATGTCTAGGACGACTGGCCCCACGCTAACAATTTTCATGCTTTAAATGGTACACCTTGAGTGTAAAGATAACGATAAAGATTAAAAAAGGGGAAAAGGTTGTCGCGAAAAGTGGCCTATTTGTGCAAGATTATCTCAAGCACGATGAAAGCTGGAGAGCTCAAATGCTGTAATTATATAGAAGTCTACTGGGGCTGTTATGAAGACTAATTAACTTTGAGCGACCACATGCAAAGAAAGTTTCCAGAAAGTTTGAAAAATCGATCATTTTTTGCCCTCAAAAATGCACTATTTTTCGAATAACTGACTTTGAAGTCTTGTCGTTCTGCGTAAGGTGGACCAAATCTTTCATTACTGCGAATATAGTTGTAATGCCTTTGGACCCATCATCCAGGGGTGGCGATCCCCGCAGAAACAACGCCAGCTGCGAAAAGAGTTGCAGTCAGAGGCAAATTCGACAGCTTGTAATTTCTGAGCGTAATCGCAAAACTCGAGCTGCGGGTCAGTAGTCTGCGGGTGCAGCTGCGGGTCAGTAGACAATGGCCTCTTAATCAGAACACCCATGATTTGGCGAAATTCTTTGAACTGCACAAAAAATTTAGGAAGGAAAATTGTGAAAATTTTCATGATTTGAAAGATTTCTCTTCTTGATGTGCGGATCAAACACGTCTCGACATCGATAATAATTAGAAGCCGTACTGAAAACTTTGGGCTTCCTTCCACTGAACAAAATAAAAACTTGGTGTCAAAGTCCGACCAAGTCCGAAAAAATGCGTTTGATGAAATTTTCAAAAGCGCTCGGAACTTTCTTTGCGACCTAATATCTTATAGGGCATGGATCTGCCGATGAGACACCTGATCGGCTATAGTACGTTGACGTAACAATCAACAAAGTCATTGCGCGTTGTTTTCGTGAATGTCGTCAAGTTCTTCACTCTAATTTCACAAGTACAAGACGCAACTTTTTTGATTTTTCAAGCGAACCGCTCAGTCGCCTCGTTCTGTAAGGTGGTGATCGCGTAGATAGTCGATATGGCAAGGTTTTATCCTGAAATTTGAAAAGATTTTTGCACGAAAATATAGTTTTAATTGACTGTTATCCTTATAACGACTACCAAGCCAAAACAAATTTAGTAATCCATTCAAATTCGCATTGGTTCCTTTGCGAAAATGTTTTTCTTCTTAAAATTACCGATACGTGGAAATGCTTCAAGGGTGAACAGTTGTTTACGATTCATTTGTGATCTTTGGCATCGCGTGGTGAGTTAAAGTAATCATTATGCGAACTTGAGAAAGGCATACGAATAGGAGAGCCAATGCGAACCTTTGCGAAGCGGAGGTGACGCACTGGTACGTAATGACTTTGTTATATGTTAACTCAACGAATGATAGCCGACCAGAACTCTAGAGAATGCAAAAAGAACATCACAGATTTAGCCGTCATAACTTAGTGTGCAAGTACGGTCCAGCAGGCTTTACGGCATCATCCGGAAACTCTCATTTCCGTGCATTTGCACGGAAATGAGAATTGTCGTTGTCTATTTATAGACAAACAACGCGAATTATATCTTGTTAAAAAATTTTTTGCTTCTAGAACATTATAAAATACAAAAAATGCACCAATTGGTGTCTACCCGGCCATAGAAATCGTGTCTTTTGACATACACACGCGCTGGTTTTACTATCTATATGCATTCCTTCTGCTCGCATAAGGATGGATTTGAACATGCGCAACGCATACCATCACGATTGAGTTGTAAAAAACTAATTCCAAAAGCTTTCATGAGAAAGCTTCCAAGCTTTCCCATGAAAGGTCTCCTGCATAAAAAAATGCGAATTTCAAAAAAAAAACACTGAGTCATGATCTGATGATCACCATAAGCACATTAACTGTCGTGTGAAGCAGCTCTGAGCATCCATACATATATAGAACTCAACGTTTTTCTGTAAGTTGCTAAAGATGTTTGTGTTTTATAGAAATCTTTATGAGTTGACCGATTGAGCAGAGTTTTACTCTCATATAAAAAATCCATGTCGCAGAACATAGGCTACTTTTTGCGACAATTCGTTGGGTCCCTCTACGGATTAATTAATTTGTTTACGTACATGTGGGAAAATGAAAGGCTATCACACCATTTCATGACTTGCTCTATAGTGACTACAGCTCATTCTTTATCTTGGCAAAAGGAACTTGGTGAAGGAAATCCCAGATAGGCTTTTGCTGCAATCTAATGTAAAAAGAAGTACAACCTTGCACAAAAGCGGTTTTCAGGTTAGACGGGACAATACGATGCGTTGAGTTTGAGCCAACATCTCAACTAACAACTGAGATGTTGACTCAAACTAAGAGTTGATTCAGCTGCTTAGCTCACGTGGGTCGATGGTTTGTATGGTCCTGGACCTTAGGTTCAGGACCGCACAGAGACGGTCGGCTTATAGTGATAATCACCATGAATGTTGCCGTTGTGGACATTGTTTTAACAAGATTGAGTTTGTTCTTTCCTGTTTCCGAAGAGTTAACAAACCTAGACAAGATAAATAACGAGTTTAAACTTGCTAAGTATGCGATTAGTCTTGTTTAGACAATGTGTGCAATGCGGTCTCGCGTCTCCTAGTCCTAAAATGAATGATACACCGGTGACTACCGGTCAAAATTAGCAGTATATGGAAGCTTGAACAAGCTCTGCATCAATTGCGAGGACGCATAGCAACTGAATTTTCTGTTGAAATATGCAAATTCTTGGGTGGCGAGCAAGAGGAACGATGGCTGGTGGTTGTCAATAACTCGCGCATACTTCACCGTCATTTTTGTCCATCTGCACGCAGAAATTTAGAACATTTCCTTTTTTTATGCTTTCATCTAGACAGGAGAATCGTATAGATTGTGTTTGCTTGAAAATGGGGTGTGAAAATCAGCTGAAAATGTCAAAAATGGTCTCAAAGGTGAAACTTCAAGTATTTTAAGCTTGTTCCTGCAATAAATCATCAAATTACACATACCACCGGGATTTAAGCAAGACTTATCAAGTAAGTTGAGTAGAGCATTAATTTTACATCTACTATTTTTATAAGTTCGCAATTTGCGAGTCGCGAAGGCAAATAGTGCATTGGCACCAACGGCTAGCAATTGCTATCGTTCCTCTTTCACCACACCCAAACTTCTTGCTATTATTTGTATACCAGAGCGCTTTAAAATGAAAGTGTAAGACAAAATAAAGATAAACATAATGGGAACTCTAACTTTTACTTTTGAAAGTGTTTTATTTTTAATGTGCAACAACCTTGAAGAAAGAGAAAGAAGTCAGATTGCACTGTTAAGCATTTTCCTAATTTTTTCACCGCTGCATTATATGCTTTTCTAGATAACTTTCAAATAAAATCGCTTTGGAGTAAAGCTTTTTCTCTAATTTTTCTATGATTTGCAAATAAACTCAATTATAGTTATGTTCTTGCATGTCCCACATATCTGCAAAGATGATGGATGACATAATCCCGGGCAAGACCGAATACATCAGCTAGTTTTTATATTTTTCAGGTAAAACTTTAATGGTTTGATCAATCACTCAGACAATCGCCGGGGGCAGGCGGGCACCGGAAAATACACGTTGCTGAAATCTCGCATTCCGCTCGCAAATTCCAGGAGAATGGTCAGCGGGTTTTTGAGAGACCGCCTGTTGAGTCTTTTTTCGCTCTTATCTTTTGCAGATATATCGCTGAATCTCTGAGGAATCGAGAACTCAACAAGCGGCGTTCTACTTTCACAAAAATGGTCTTGTTGAACTAGCTGTTTAAGCGTCCCTGGTTCGCAAATT
The DNA here is from genome assembly GCA_958299035.1 of Cylicocyclus nassatus. Classification (NCBI taxonomy): domain Eukaryota; kingdom Metazoa; phylum Nematoda; class Chromadorea; order Rhabditida; family Strongylidae; genus Cylicocyclus; species Cylicocyclus nassatus. The sequence goes on from CATQJL010000223.1 coordinate 17,572,885, forward strand.
TGCTTCTCAAACGAATTGTGACTCTACAGAAGTCTAAATGCCGGCCCTTTTGAGGGCCCGCGTGCATCCGTTGACAATTTTCGAAGCAGCTTATCTGGCTTGTTCTTATGCCAGTTCTTAAGCCCTAGGCACCTCTCACGATTTTAATCACCACGCGATTTGGCCATTTGCCAGATCTCTCCATACCAACACTCACAAACCACAAATGCCTGGTGCAATAAATGTGCTTTTTCCGTGCTCTCAATTTGAGTTTGCTAGGAGTTATAGGCACGGTATTGTCGGTCGCGTCACGACTGAAATCGCGTGAGGTGCCCGGGGCCTTACGATATCAGCCCACTTGCTGATAGCGTGCATTGAGGCCTTCGCAGTAACTTGTTCTATCTTTCAATACACTTACTTACACACAAAAGGAGATCGATCTAGCGTGTTTTTGTGGATTAGCATTCCTAGGACTCCTTGTAGCTGAAGTACATTTAGAGCTTTTCAAAAAAGGGAAAAAAGCTCATCTTTGAGAACGGATAATTTTAAGGCGTTGATACAGGCTCGATTTGTTTATTCAAACGCTTGAATTGATTTAAGAAACTCAACTCTTCGTTGAAACTTTTTTCAAAAGCACACCTTGTACACCCCTTTTCATCAAATTAGGTTGGAAGATTCTGAAACATGAAGGCCATCTACATTTGTCGCATGGTATGGCGTTAGCTACGCGAAAAGTTCAAAACAGTCACTAAGAAATCAAACTTTGCAAAATGTATCACAGTAATGTTGTTAAAATTTATTTATTTTGAATGTTTTCGCCTTTAATGAAGTTTTTTTTTCTGATTTCCAAAAATGATTCTCTTGAAACATTCTTGCTTCAAGAGCTTTGAATGTCCATGTCTGCTTGTGCAGAAGCTGTCAGTGTATCCAAGATCAGATCAGCTGCATCCACGTAGTCACCACCGGTGGCGGTAGGAGGTGAAACGGCGGCTTTAGGTGCATCTGGCGTCACGTCATCTGGAACAGGCGCTGAATGTAATGCTTCAGCTGACAATTTCTCGTGTCCATTTTTCTTTTCTTCCCTAGCTGTAGAAATTTTTACAGTTTCCTGCAAGGAATTGTTTAAGATCAAAGAGTGTGTCTAGGCGACAAACTTTGGAACATACTTTTTTAGCTTTTGTTCGACGTTTTTTATTTTTTCGTTTATGGCCTCTTCTTCGCTGAAAATTCATAGTTTATAACCTTTTCGTTGTTTCTTTGTTTTCTGTTTTCTGATCTTTCCGATCTATTTTTAAATTTTTTTATTTCGCTTGTAGCCTCTTCTACACATATAGACACCAAATGTTGCTAGATGCTAGATGTGTTGGAGTGTTTATTATAGAAAATTTTGTGTGTGGTGGACCAATTGGCGCCAAACTAACATATGTTATTTATGATGTTATTTTAGGCTACTTTTCGCGTCAATGTTCCCACTCTTTCCATTGATTATGTGTTTTCGGCATTTTCTGATAAAAATGAGTCCTTATCAAAACTGTTTCCCATTTTCGTGAAAACTACAGCAGTAGCTCTCATTTTCGTCTTGCAGTAAGGATGCGGTGATTTAAAACGAAGGAGGTAAGGCAGCCGCTATAACCCTCGAAGAAAGGGCCTACCAAACTCATGCTTAAAGGCAGTGCCCGGGCAAAAACTCGATTTCTAGAAAATCCACTTACCAAGGGTTATCCGTAACGCTGGATCCGAAAATTCACATTAGAAGGCGCGAAAACGGCGAAAACATGCGCTTTCCAAAGCCTTACATTTTGAAATTCGACGGTCCCCGCCAGGCAGTGACGCAGAGTCCCTACGGGACCCTACAATTCTGACTCTGGCGGCATGCGTACTCTGACGCATAGCAGGAATTCGAACAACTGGAAGGACCCCGCCCCAAGGCATAAGTTTCCTCGCTTTCCCGTCATTTTTCTTGCTTTAGGTCGAGCGCTATGACCTCGCACTTGCGCGATGTTTTGTCTGAGGAGGACCACTCTCGCATGGCACTGAGATCTCAAAACCCCCAATGCTCGGACACTGCCTTTAAGAGAATGTAGATGCCCGCAGCGCGTATTGAATGCGCATAGAGACTGGGGAGGTGGGAGGGGGGGGGGAAGAGGGGTGAGCGAGAGAACAAAAGCAACGAAAGGCAAGTACAGTTTTTGCAAATCTGTTGCGGAACTATTCTGATCCAAACGTAAATGATGGCTCGAACGAGACCTCGCACACCGAGCAGTCTCCTCTGAGAAGTGACTACAGAGCTCACAAAAATCGTTCAGTAAATCGGCTTGCTTACATGCATCATGACTTAGATGGATGCGTTGATCAGTTGAATCTTATCATCAGGTTCATAATTCGCTTAAAGCAAATTACGAAACCTTGATGAATTTTACCGACTTCGGAAATTTGGATTCAACGACAAACATAACAAACATCAAGAAAAGTGCAAGTCTGTGAGTCTGGAAGTTTTTTGAGCCTCATACACCTTTGGGGTGCCGACTGTCTCAATAACAGGGTCGCCAATATGCGGCGCAAGTTCCGCGCGACCGCTTGCTATTGCAGTGCTTTACCTAATCAGCGACGCAAACCTTGCGGGCAAAGGCGCCCGGCTCAGAGCCCTGGCAGCCGCATCGCTGAAGCTGGGAACACCATCATTTTCATCAGGAAACTGAGTATAGATTAAACTCAACTCATCGGAGTGCATTAGTTGAGAAAGATTACTTATACTAGGCATTTTTATTCAAAGATGGCTTTTATGTCACATTCATAGCCAAGCTGCTTGACCATGACAACAAAGACGGTTATTCTTTAGGCCGAAGCTGACTCGATGACGTATCTTGGTAATTAATATTAAAGCGATAAAGGAAACTTATCTCTGAAAGATTCATTTCTCGCCCTCCCGGTAGATCATAGATTGAGAGTCAATAAACTATCGATCTTTAGTCGCGTAAGCAATCAACAGACCTTTCTGCGATGTTTGATTTCGGCCAACTCTAGAAGCATCTTCTTTTCTCGCAATCTTTGCAAATATATAAGGAAGATTAAGAAAAGCACTGCAAGCACTACGCATATAATTCCACCAAAAATCAAATACATATTAATCTTGACTTCCTTCCCGTATTCTCTAAATCAACTATTTTGAAGAACGGAAATTCATAACCTGCCTCTACCGTATTGACGGATTTGCTCGACTCGTCGAAGTTGTATTAGCTGGAAACAGGTGTAATCTCAAACACAACGATGATGAGGGCCTGATGCTCACGGACCGATGCTAGACCCACCACCCACAGTTCCCCGCATTGTAAAAAATACCATACTCCTAAAATCCTGATATTTACTTGAACATTTACTCCCTGCTGTAGTCAATCTCATTTTTAGTTTGGAAGGTCTAGCGGTGGTAAGCGTTTCCACACAACTGTGGTTTTGAAGCAGCTGCAATTTTTGAGATGTCCAACACGAAGAGCTCTTTGAAAGATGCCATAAGTCGCACGACTCCAGGTGAGCGAAGCTACAAAGGGAAGTTATTGGTCTAAGACCCGATTCCAGGCATAACAACTGAAAGCTCAAGGCCCCACTTCACTCAATTGCAGTCAGTCGTTCAGGTATCGTCATACTCGTCGCATTTGTACTTTGACATTTTTAGGCAGAAAACTCGCATAATAACAAGCGAGAGCTCTGACTATTCGGCCGTAATCATAGTCGTGGTAGCAGTAGTGATTTTTGTCCTCGTTGTTATTATTGCAATCTTCGTTACTTTGATGCAGAGAAGGAAGCATAGAGAAAAGCTACTGTTGGCAGCTGAATTAGAGAAAGAAGAGAAAGAAAGAAGAAGACGGCGTGCAAGAAGAAAGGTACGCTGAAAAAAAAACTCACTTAAAAGATTGAGCCGACGAGAACGCTTCAATAGCTCACACCAAAGAGGACTCCAAGGAAGAGTAGAGGGAAGAGCACTCCAAAATTAAGAAAATTTGCTAAGCCAAGAAGCAAGGAGGAGGTTAGCTCGAGATGATAAAATATTCAAGAGCAATTTCTGAATTTCAGATGATGATGGAGCTCTCAGACTTTTTGGAAGCGCACTCCAAGAAATATAGAACCCCAGAAGAACCGACTGTAGGATCAGCTGAGCCTAGTCCTGTACCGACACCAACCGTAACTCCGGGACTGTTGAGTAGTGAGGTGGACATATCATTCAAATCTCCAGCTGCAGCAGATACACATTTGCAAAAGCTTTCGCCAGAAGACGCAGAGTATCCGCAAAAATTTAAGCAGCCATCCACACCCGAGGCGGATGAAAAGGAAGGGGCTGATCGTACGCCTTCAATTGAGATTAGTGAGAAAAGTGAGAAAAAATCGACGGGAACGCCAACAGTTCCCGCGGCACCGAGTTCCAGCAACATTACCCCTGCATCCAACACAAAGTCGGTCACTACTGAATCTAGACAAGCCACACCCACCGCGATCGAACATGAGGACCTGAACGAAAGTAGATCTCGCGAGCAGGAATCTTGGGATTTGGAAAGCGCAGAAAAAGAAGGCTACCCAGATAAAAGTATGGAGCAGTGGGAAGAAAAGTTGCAAAAAGCGGAGAAGCCAGAGAAAGAAGAGGAAGGCTCGCGTAATCACAAGAAAAAGTAGGCTCCAAAAAGCCAGAAGAATGAATTAAATTTTGTGTTGATATTATTATATATAATCAAGAAATTCCCAAATTACCATATGTAAGACGAATTATGAGCAATGAATTTTGTTTATTTTTTCAAATCTAACAAAACGCACTTGATGGTGAGACATTTTCAAAACCCTTCTCGTTCGCCTCATTCGATACAAAAAAGTTACTGAAATCAGAGAGGGAGAAGACGAGACTAGATAGGTGAAGTGACAATTTTGGAATCTTGCTAATAAAAAAGTCTTCCAACATTTCTATCACGTGTGAGAGATAGCGAGCTTGGAAAATGAAGCATCAAGAGCAGAAGCTGCTCCCTCTGAAAAGAGCATGAGATATCAAATGCTTTTATGAAAAAAGGATATTCGGGACCTTTTGCTGTAGCCAGACTATGAGTTTTTAGGGGGTTTGAAGATAGAACAACTGAAGGGGACATAAGCGTATAAGATACGTGAAAAACTTTCCAAGCTGTCGATGAAACAGTTATTCTTATAGTTCGAATCAAACTTATTATGTCAACCAATTTAGCAAACGCAGTGACTGCCGAAAAGCTGTAGACAAAGTGACTTCCTGGAAAACCTGATTCAGAGGTAAATATCAATTTTCAAAATCGGAAATCACTAATAGTGCCGGAAACAACAATTCTTAAAAGGCAAAGGTCCATTTCATTCATTTTAAGGCAAAAACGCGAGCATTCCGAACAGATCAGACTATTTTATAGACCTCATCGATGGTCATAATCATATTGTGGTTTCTTAGAAAGAAAAACATAAATGGAATTTAGGATAGTGCTCCCGCCTCCTGGTCTCGAGTCTCGATCAATCTAATGACGTCGTACTTGTTCTTCGCCTCCTATCATCAGATCTTCCATAGATTCCGATACGAGCATTCGGGTGCTGTAAGTACAAATCGTCCCCTTGTCAGTTTCGTTTCGTCAGCCTATATCGGTTTCCAAACCTTGTTCCCATCGGCGCTGCCTTGACCGTGGTTCTTTGATCAAAATAGCTTTCTAATCGTGCTTAATATAGATTCACTTGCGGGAAATAGCTTTTTAGGCTAAATCTCTGGCGAGGGACGTTGAGTTTATTTGTCAAAGGCAACCAAGACCAAATCGCCCCCACACCTACTTGAAAAACAGGGGTGCAAACTTTTGATGGAGGCAAAGAGTCTCCCGACAAGTGAGCGAGTCGCTAGAGGCTCTACAGGTGAGGTATAATCGTACTTATTTTCACTGTATATTTTATTCTCAAATCCCTGCCCCATCTCACTTCAAAATTCTTTGAGCGGAAACTCGTAAGAATTTTATGGAAATCATAGAGGATTTTATTTCAACTCGCACCAACAATGCTGGACGGAGGGCAAGCGTCAAAGGGGGTGGGTCGCCAAAAATACTCAAAGCACTGTTTTTCGCACCTGGGGTACTATGCGTTTGACGAGGCCAGCGCCACGCAGTGCAGTCACACATATACGCGCGAGCGTTACCGTACGCGCAGCGTGCAGGGACCATGCTGCGCACAGGGCCTTGTTTTTATGATCGTAGCTCGTGATTTTCCGTCCTTGTAGAAGCGGATTGCCGTTTTTCTTGCTTCTATACTCACATGCAGTCTGTCTTGGCACCGAATATAATCTTTTTCGAAGCACAGGAAGGAGGAATAAATTTTTTGAGCGTTTTTCCTCATGACATATTGCATTTCATCCGGGCCTCTTCGAATGGCTGATTTCGGATGTCATGATTCATTATACCGACTCGTGCTTCAACAACATAAATCGTGTATCGTTTAATTTGAGTGAACAGCGCCAACGTGCTGTTCACTCAAACTCTTCCCCCAAACTGTACGATACGATAACACCTTACGATATTCACCTCTAGCTGTAATGAGAAAGAGCACAGTTGTTTGGAATTCTCAAATGAAATGATTAGAATAAATCTTCTTTGAAACACCTCAAGCTTCCATTTCGTCTTCGTTTCGCGCGATGACACTTTGAGAGATCGCAGGAAGTACTTATGAGTTTCAAACAGGAAATCCTCAGAAATTTGGAGGCAATACAGCGAATACGCTAAGAAAGAAACGCCAATAGTGGCTAAAAAAGGATCACGCCGCTTTGCGCGGCGCTGGCCCCGTCAAACGCATTGTAAATTGCTGGCTGTTTGAGTACTCGCCTTGGAAAGCACGAAAAGGCTGAAACCAGGAGGGCATTTCCCAGATTCGTCAAATTCCAACCGTGAAGGGTGGACGCAAAGCCCGCCATGGTGAAGACGCAGAGTCGTTGCGAGCCCCTTATGCTTGAAGCATTGCGGTTTGCGCGCTTTGGCATGGAAGGGAAATGGCAAGGTTGGCGGGGTCAGAGATGTGAGCTGTAAGGAAAGACGGAACCGCCAGGGTCAAGCAAGCGGTGTGGCACACGATCGCTGGTTACGACCCCCCCCCCCTGATTGCTGTCTTAATAAGACCCCCCTCCTGAACTATACACGTAAGATAGCATTACTTGAAGGCCCTGTCAAACATAATGGGCAACATATCCATAATTAGCATGTCAAATAACCCCTGTAGACAAAGTGTGAGCGAATTCTGAAGATTCAAGATACTAGGCTACCTAAGTGAAATGGTCAATTTCCAACATGGTTAATTTTGTTTCAAAGGTGAATTAGCTATCCGTTTTTGCACTTAGGACAAAGCACTACTCCTTTGTCCACCTCAGGAATCCCGCTTCAGGAGACCTCCAAACTGTGGAATTAGAAGCCAACCAAAATCTCATTTTTCCCATTTTCCGCTTTTGATGGCTGTGCATATGAATACTGTCTGCTAAAATTGTTTTCTTGATATAGTTAATGAGGTGCGGCACGCTGGCCGCCGCAGCTTTTAAGGGGGTGTGCCGCACCCCATTAACTATATCAAGAACACAATTTTAGCAGACAGTATTCATATGAATCAATAGCCTAAACCTTGTAAATTCCATAGGACTGTTTGGAGCCTGATTCGTCTTCTTAGCTCTGAGTGATAATTGGTGAGCACAGCGATCAAAAGCGAAAAATGGGAAAAACGAGATTTTGGTTGGCTTCTAATTCCACAGTTTAAAGGTCTTTTGAAGCGGGATTCCTGAGTTGGACAAAGAAGGAGTAGTGCTTTGTCCTGAATGCAAAAACGGATAGCTAATTAGAAACTAGAAAGCGCAGGTATCCGTGGTCAGCTGCTGAAATGGCTGGAATCCTATCTCAGTGAATGTAGAATGACCGTGCGCGTTAAAAACATGTATTCAGAAAGGTATTTGTGCAGCAGTGGTGTTCTGCAGGGAGGAATCCTCTCACCCCTTTTGTTTTTACTTTATACAGCCGACCTACCCTCATTCATCAAAAACGACCCAAAAATACATGTGCAGATTTTTGCCGATGATCTTAAGATATACGCTTGCTATGGAAAAGAGGAAAGGGAGGAAGCCTACGAAGCCCTTTCTTCTTCCATGGAAAGAGTGAATTATGGTCTGAGATATGGGATCTGCCCTTGAATCTTTCAAAATGCTTTGTCATCTGGGCTCGGCACGAGGTGGCTTACAAGCAAGCTGGATATCGTTTTTGGGACGAAAAGCAAAGGGGGTTTCGTTTTTGTGACCGAAGACACACGCAAAATTGGCGATTTGGCGACGTTTTTTTAGTCGACGTTCCGTTTTTTGGAGGATTTTTAGGGAATATGGTGGGGGGTCAAAGGGGACTTCGTAAAAATACCCAAAAGTCAAGGGACTTCGTTTTTTGCATTTTCATCTAGCCACCTCGTGCCGAGCCCTGTTTGTCATGCACTTAGGAGACACCAGTACTCACCTCAAGTCATTTATCTGCGGTGGTACTGAGCTTGAGTATCGAAGCGTCGTGAAAGATTTGGGCGTTTTTGTTGATGATGCTCTCACTTTTACTGCACGCTATGATTCAGTCGTCACCAGGTCGCTGGCAGCACTGTTTATGCCTCTACGTAGCATCCACGGTAATGAACCTGGACTTTTCGTGCGTTTATACAAAACATATGTCTTGCCTCATTTAGATTATGCTTCACCTGTTTGGAGTCCTTATTTAAAAAAGCATGTGGTGAAGCTCGAAAAAGTTCAAAAAAATTTTACAAGGATAGTTTTTTACAGATTTTTCCCTGACCCTCAATACCCCCGCACATTACCGTCCTACGGTGCTCGACTTGCAGTTTTAAAGCTGCCTAGTTTGAAGTATAGACGTGTTGTTAGCGACTTAGTGTTCTGTTTTCGTATCCTAAAATTAAAAACGAAATTACGAGCCAGTAAATACTGGATCTTTAGGCCTAGTGGAGAGCGTACAGGTGGGTTTAATCTGCATTACAGGAAGCTAGGTAAAAAATGCTTTTTGCAAACCTTTAATTCATATTTCTGCCGAACCACAAGATGGTTAAACCTTTTACCTAAGAAAATTATTTCTAGCAAAAATGCATCCTCTTTTCGTAAGAAATTAGGCTCTATTGATGTACTGGAACATTTGCATATAGCTGATGTTTAGGTTGAGTCTTCTGATCGTTCCCTTCTACCATTGATTCTTGCCAGCTCTGTTGTTAATTTGGCGACAACGATCCATCGAGTCTCGTTCTTCGACCTGCGCTGATCGAAATTCTCCATCGCCGCGTTTTTTTTTCATTCCGAGATTATCAAACGCTTTTTCATGTTTTTTTCTGTTTTTCTTTTGATGTCATACTAACTTCATTGACGTTGTATGTTGCTGTTCACTAACAATTGGCGCGCCTATGAGCGTATTAAATAAATTAATTAATAAATAATTCACCTTCAAAACAAAGTTAACCATGTTGGAATATGACCATTTCACTTAGGTAGCCTAGTATCTTAAGCTTCACAACTCGCTCACACTTTGTCTACAGGGGTTATTTGGCATGCTAATTACGGATAGGATACGAATATCATGTTATCACTATTATCAGATTACCCAACTACGACCCTCTCCCCTTTTGACTCCTCAATACGACCCCCCCCCCCCCAGGTGTGGCGTGCCGCACCCCACGCTTGACCCTGGGAACAGCTGCCTTTTGCGTTGGATTTCCGTGGGTTAGAAGTAGCAGTGAGAGATTGTACTTGGCCCATTCCAATGTGAGGACTCCCACTCTGTGACGTTGTTTTGCCGGAGGTCTCATTCTGCCGAGCCTACCTTTGAGGGCACAAGACAACTGCTACAAGTCCACTGCATGTCAGTCATCTAACATTACCGTTGTGGTACACATTTGCGACTAGTCGATTGGAAAACTATCGCAACCGAAATGCTGGATATCGGCATGCAACGGACTCGTAGCCAGGGCTCGGCACGAGGTGGCTTACAAGCAAGCTGGATATCGTTTTTGGGACGAAAAGCAAAGGGGATTTCGTTTTTGTGACCGAAGAGACACGGAAAATTGGCGACGGTGACCTTTTTTTTAGTCGACGTTTCGTTTTTTGGGGGATTTTGGGGAATTTTTCAGGTTTTTAGAGGAAATTTGGCTGAGGGTCAAAGGGGACTTCGTAAAAATTCCCAAAAGTCAAGGGGGACTTCGTTTTTTCCATTTTCATCTAGCCACCTCGTGCCGAGCCCTGCTCGTAGCAGTCACCTTCTCGGGAAAATCGCGAGCGATGAAATCGCGTGCTGCATGCCAAACCCTTTGGCCTAAGGCATACCTCACGCGATTTCAGTCGCTGATCGATTCGGCACGGAAGCGACTGTTCGTAACTGGTCGTTACCGCCCTTTTGTTTGAACAGGACCTGATCTGTTTGCAAGAACTTACAAAAGCTACATGCCTATGCATTCGCCCACGACGAATTTGTGGAAATCTGGCAGAACGCCAAGTCGCGTGGACGTCGCGATTTGGTCAAACCGCGTGAGGTATGCCTTAGGCCTTAGGCGACAGAGCGTGCAAAATTCAAGCAACGTAAAGCCCCTGACCCGCGATGCTACGCAAATTTGGCACGGAGTCACGTATCTGCTGCAAGGTGTTTCACACGCGGGAGCATATGATGTGCGAATCGAGTACAATTAATATGACCTTCTGAGTTAGCAAATCAAAATTTTTTTCAAAAAAGAATTCGTATAATCTCGCATGGTTATGACTCAAATACAAAAACCTGATAAAACTTTATAATTTCTGAAGAAAACACAAATTGATCTGTTAACAATGATAGAGATGATAATCGATATAAGGCCAAATAAATTATTATCGCTACAATTTCAGACCATCGTTCATTTTGGTAAAACAGTTAATCTATACTCTGGTTCTTTTGAACAAATTCAGGTACGAAAACATCATTAAGTAACATGCACAACCATTTACAAAAGAAGAAAAGAACAGTCGGAAAAACCGCTTGTACCTTATGCGACAACCAAAAATCACATTTGAAAATATTTGTAGCTGCTTTTCCAAAGAATAACTCCAAATAAAACATGGAGAACGTAAAACATCCGCATTCTCTGTAGAGCATGAAAACAGAAAATGAGAAATAAATAATAACAATTGAAAGTATGAACAATCGACATCTCGGTGGAAATTTGAAATAAAAGGACATGTCGATGAGCAGACTCGATGTGGCTAACATCACAATTTTGATGACAAATGATAGATTCACATAAATAATCACATTTTGGGGGTACTGTGGAATCACTAACTCTAGGGAAAGTTTAAATGAAAGCCTATTTTTGAACCTGGTATCGTGTCTTGTACTCATAATGCCATCGATTAAAATCGACGTTGAATACCACGATTGATCCGGAATCGAGTCCAGCAAGAACAAATCGATGATTTGCCGATACTGCCACTGACCGTATCGCGCTGTCCACTTGCTGTAAAATAAACGGTAAAATAGATAGGAGAAAGGTATAGATAAGATAAAGGAAAGTGAGACACTACCGCAGCATTTGCGGTTCTACGACACTTGGTGTGACTGCCCAATAATTTCTAATTACGAAAAAAAATTACGAAACTCACTCGAGCGCAGAAGCAATTAGCAGACAACTACAACCGCTACATCTTGCGCTCAAAGGGAAAAGAACAACTTGATCTGGCATTTAAAAATAAATGCTTTTCATTGAACGTTTCAAGCACTGATGTCAAATCCGCTTTCCTTTTCGGCGGAACAACGAAAGAAGTTAAAGGCAGCGTCCAAGCAAGTCTGAACACATGGGGATCTCACGTGGGTAGTAATTTTGAGGGCCTAACTAAGCCACTGCCCAACCGGCAGCTCATGCAGTGCTCTAACGGCGGAGATATACCCCTCGAAACTGGACCCCAGGTTGTTTAAAACTGTTTAAAACTATGAAAGTGGTAATCGATTTTGTATCGAGTACAACAAGAAGAAGCTCTTATGTAGTGTATCGAGTATAACCAAGAAGAAGCTCTCATGTAGTGCTCTAACGGCGGAGATATACCCCTCGAAACTGGACCCCAGGATCGTATTTCGCATGACCAAAGCGTGGGTCCTCGCCCGAAACTGCCATGAATCCATGCGAATACGATCGTGAGGTCCAGTTTGGAGGAGCATATCTCAGCCGTTAGTGAGTCACCTGCGCTCCCGCTTGAATAGTGCCTTAGTTAGAGCCCCAAGATTAAAAAAATTTCCAGATCTGCCTTGACGCTGCCTTTAAGAGCGTTTGAATGTCCAACTTTATAAAACTTCTAATGGCATGAAATTAGCTGTTCAAAATTATGAAAGTGGTAATCGATTTTGTATCGAGTACAACTACAAGAAGAAACCAGCCAGTGTCCGCATAGGTGTTTCTGTATAGCTTTTCGCCAATTTCATGCCATTTTAGGCCTGACAAATTTGGAGATTCAAACGCTCATAATTTCTTTTGAAAGTTTGTTCCGCAAAAAAGGAAAATTAATTTGAAATCAATTTCACAAACTCGCGTTTAGTGATAAACATCTCTTTTCGATTTGCCAGAACAAATTGGTATCCTTCCCTTGCCAGACGCGAAACCCATATACGGTAGCTCTCGCGCGTTTGCGTGGTCCACTTTGTTGTGCCGTCACACCAAGAGCCTTCTTTAGCCTACTGCACAAATTCCAAGATTTTCACAATTTCATGGAAAAACTTAGCCAGTCCTGAACTAGCGTGCGCGACTATCACGAAGGCGCCAACTACCCCAGTACCAAAACTTTGAATATGATACTGAGTCTAGAAGCGAAAGCGAACTAATGGAGATGACAGTGATAAAACATATCGAATGATTACGCTAAATAAGAAATGATAAATGCCAAAGCGCTACTACTGATTCAAAGACAAAACATCATAGTTCATTCGCGCAAGCATAGCATTCCATGAAATCGCAAAGTAAGAAGCATACTAGAGGGAAAGAATAATAGAAGGCATTTGTGGGAACAACACTGTTCTAAAAAAAGATGTGATAATTACGTTTGGGCATAGACCCATTAATGTTTTCTGATCATCTTCAGAAATTCTATCGTTTTGTCTCTAAAAGAGCAGGTGAAGCAAAGCTTTTATACAGAAACCGAAATCAAGTAGGCTAAATACGCAAATATAAACTCATACCTGAAACGTATACAGTTTTTGCAATGGGAAAAGCCTCCAAACCGCACAGCGGCCACTTTCTGATCCAGTGATGACATAATCACCATCTCTAGTCAAACATGCGCATTCGATCCTAAACAAAATCAAGAAATGTAGAAGTGCGCACGGAATAAAATCGAGTGACAAACTTCTCATCAGTCGCAGCTTCATCCAGCTGATTCGCCGTCGTAGTGAGCGTGATGAAGCGATGGTGTCCATAAATGGCCATCACGACACATTCCCTGCTCATGAGCAATTGTGACACCCGTTGTTTACCATTCCAACGCCGCAGCATCTCACCAGCAGTAGTGTGCATGAGGATCGTGCCGTCTTAATATGAAAAATCAATGAAAATGCCATTTAGTTATGGGAGATATCAGAGATGGAACGAAGAGCGAAATCCCCGCCTATAAATACAAAATATTTGGCATGTGGAAGTGTGCACAGACAAAACATGAAACTAATAGTGCATAAAAGAAATAAGATAAATTATTAATTTTGCATAAAAATTAGAAAGAAAGCTAGATATAAGATAATGGAAGGACATCTGTTGGAGACGGCCCTTTTGCACCGATACAGTAGCTAGGGTAACGTCTTGTCAAGTGCCACGAATTTGCCGTGCCGCGGATTGCGAAAAAGAATCATTACAAAGGAGAGCAAAGCGTGTTGCGATGCCACCACTGAGTCTCACTGACACTGCGAGGTTACGGTAACACGAAGAGACAAGGTGCAAAAGGGCCTACATGCAAAGATCGTGAATTATACCTTCACATCCGCTCAGCACTAGTCCATGTTCAGCAGACACGGCAAGAGCAGAAATGGCAGCTTCATGTCCCGTTAATATTGCTCTGGGTGATGGTGTTTCTCCAGGAACGTTGTACTCACCAGCAACGAAGCATTGCTGCAAAAACTTGGGTAAAAATAAATGGCTAGAGAACAATTGGTAGTCCAGCAGATTTGACATAGTTAGTATGATATAATAAGATAATAATTAGTAGATATAACAATAAATTATTAGAAAACATATATAGGTTTCAAGACGAAAATAAACATAAAATTGTCACAGAAATAGAAAATACAGTACTCGGTGTATATGTCAAAGTTATCGTACCTGCCCATTCCAATGCCACAGCGCTACCGTACAATCATTGCTGCCCGTAACTACATAACAATCAGCAAAGAGGCTCGTTTCCGATCTCGCGATGCATGTTACGACATCGCCATGACCATAGATAACTTGCCGAACCCGTGCTAAATTCACATATTTCAATATTTGCAGCAAAAATTCCATCTCCTTACCTGAATCCGTGTCGATCACTCGAAAACTGTAATCTGGGTAGCCACATGTTATCAAGCATCTACTGTCCGTGGTGGTTACAAAATTGTTCCATCTGACTGTCAGCCTGTGATCCAGCGAGTCACCCATGTGACGCCGGGCAACTGGTACAGATGGGTTACCAGATGCTAGCAAAGGATCAACGGTCAGAGGTAGTTCAGTCTAAAAAACACATCTCTAACATTGAGCAACTTTCTATTTTTCAAAAACAAAAAAGGATACCAATTTGCAAAGAAACAAAATCGATATGCTATGAACTAGAAAAGGTCGTAGCTAACAGAAATGAAAGTTTGAAAGGAGCGGGAGAGGGGGAGAAAGATGATAGAGATAACTACTTGAATAAGTATTGATCGACAATGGGATATAGAAACTCCGACAAATTCTTCTCTGATAGACATTGTCAAGTTCTCTTTTCCTCTCCCCGTCCTCCCACCCCGTTTTTCGATGCCCATTTCTTGCAAAGATTTCTTGCGAACACACTGCAGGTAAAGGGACTCTTATATGACAGTCTCAGTATCGTCATCAGCTCTCACAAACCTTAAATTTGAGACAACAAGCCCTCATTTTGAAATTCTCCTGAAATCCACCCGAAGTAAGATAAACGGACAACCGCAACGCCTAAGAATTTTCCAGAAATTGCGTATTCTAATTACTTACGGATGCGTTGTCGGATTCTCCTGCTTTCTCATTTCCCAAATTCAGTGCGCTTCGCGTGCTAGCTCCATCTGTAAATGAACTTATTCGTTCTGATGCTAGTTAAAAAGGAGAAAATCTCAAACTCACATGTGTACGAGTTATCCCAGCGATTCAACGCAAATACAAGGTTCTGCGCAACTGATACTACCGTTGGTTGCGGCAGTTGCTGGAATGTATTGGCGGCCAGGAACACGACAGGACTGTTGGAAATGAACTTCATCAACATGCACAAGTCATCTTCACAACGCCGGAACATCAGCGGAGCCTGGCAAGACAAAAAGTAGTTTTAGCCGAAAAGTGAAAAATGTACAATCTCAAAGTTCAATTACTATAAAAGCACAGTAAACTTCACTATTTTGTGGTTACCGTGGTAATTGGCTAAGAGTGCTACAGAGTTCTTATCGTAAGCACATAGAGAGTAAACGTGTTACCGGTGCGCTACGATGTGAAACGATTTTTTCAGTAACCCTACCGTAAGCTGAGCAGGGATGGCCATGCTACCAACGCACTGACAGGAAACTGTAGCATTAGTATCACAGTATCTCTAGTGAGTTCCGTACAAAGGCTTCCGGTTCCGAGGAGGGCGACATATTTTTTTTATAGAATGAAGGTGCATTGACTACCGCCAGTTTTATTCGAATATTTTACAAGGCTAATTTGAACTTACAAAAATTCCTAAGAATTATTTCAATTATTTTCCCCATCGGTACGCCCTGCCCTAATGTGAGCTCATGGAGAATAACAAGGTATGTGATCTACACTATTGCCACAGTATCCCTACCGTAAACTCATAGATATACGGTAGTGCTAGAAAGTGCTACGATGAAAGGAAGTGAAGTAAGAAGGCTACAGTACTCCTCATGTAAGTTCACACGGAATAACTTGGCTAATGTAAAACATTTTGATGCCTACAGTATTCCTACGTACTCATGAAGGCTGACTACGTTACAGAAAAAGATACTGGGGCAACATACAATCCTTTTCTGTGATTTTGACCGAAACGAACTCCTTTTCAGCTTTCATTACAGTATCTGTTTTTATATGATTCATTTCTTTTAATTAGCTTATCTCAAGCAGACGCACCATAGTCATCACTGAATGTCTTGGCGGATGAGCTTCGGCCAGTAGTTGCACTGGAGTTTGTCCAAATGACTGAATTTGCTGTTGAACGGCTTCCAGTTGTGCAGCATTTTCTATAGATTTGAGGCAAACAGCTCCTTCATAGGTGAGGTAGTAGAAGACGTTGGTGGCTCGAACCTAGAGGATTACGATGAGCTACAATAAGCAAACGCATAAAGGGGGCGACTCACCGCCTCTGGACCCTTTTGCTTGTAGCCAAAAATGAGGTCAATCCACTGATTTAGCTGGCAACTGACAAGATCACTCTCTAGTGCTTGTCGATGTAATAGAACAAATTCTTCGGGTGAAGATGCCCATTTGGGTAAGACGACATCTCCAATCTAAAACGACAAGGATTACTGGTTGATTGAGACAAGCTTAGTGCAGCCAACCTTCGATCCATCAGATCTCGTTCCCAGCTCAAAACCATTATCATTTCGCATCAATTCTGGCAGATAGTACAGTTCAGGTACGAGTTCCTGCGACAGAAGTTTATCTTACGGCTCGCTGATGCAGAAGAGGTAGCATACCTTGACATCATGCGAATCCTTTTGACATCGTTCCCATGTCTCAGCGATGCTGTGGAATACTCGGTCAGGATGATCAAACCGACCATTCTGCATATCCAAAAACATGGTAGTGAAGGGTTCCTGAAAAGAATTGATCAGATCTTATAAAAAACTCATTGAAAGATTACAACCTGTAGCAGTCTAAAAATTTTCTGGAGGGAGAACATGACTTTTATTTTCAAGTGAAGGGGCGTGACACTTATCCACATCTTCATCTTCGAATAATTATCCGGGGTTTTTCAATTTTTTGCGGACTAATATCCCTGAAGTTACCCGCACGATTTCATATCGCAGCCCATTCTTGAACGCGCTATCGTTCCCCCCCCCCCCCCCTTCATCCGCCAGTGTTACAAGTAAATTAGAGATTTTTGCGTTCAAAACGATAAGCTCAGTGGATTCCATGGAAAACGACTAGATGCGGTGCCCTTGCAGACCAAGCAAGCTCATACATATAAAAAATTCTTTGTCACTCCCTCCCCCCCCCTCCCGCAAAAGAATCCGCGATCGTTGTCTTCGTTTTTCAAATAATTTCCGCTTTTTTTCCATCGCTGATTTAATCCTAAATGTTCGAAAGAAAAATTCACTAAATCTTTGACCTAACACACCATCCTCAACCAAATTTTTGAAGGTGGGTCAAGTCACACCCATTAACATGAATAAAGTCCTGTCTCGCCCTCCCCCCCTTCTCCTCTCCACACACACAGAACGTTTCGCGCTTTTGTTGATGAATTTCTATTCGCCACCTGGGTTTTCCTTTCTGCTCTAAATTTCCTTTGGAGACTTCATAAGAACCCAAATAATTTTTGGCACTTACCACTCTCATCAACCAATTCAATGTAAATGCTTGTGTTGAGTAATGAGTTCCATAATGAAATGCTGGTATCGTTTCGTCATCCCATGATGTGTATCGCTCTTGGAAGAACTTACGCCGAGACTCCGATAATGCGCCGATAGGCTGAAAGTCGCGGAAAAAAACTAGTTCGAACAGTTGTCAATTAGGCATCGAGCCAATCAGAGCACAAAACTCTTCAGCCAATCTCGTACCTTGGATAAATCCCTGAAGTTCGCTGCGACATTCAAATCAAGCGTTTCCGAAGTGTAGTTGGTCAAAATCCATGGGAAAACAGGGTACTGATTCAGATCATTAAATGTTCGTCCGGCTACCGTATTCAAAAACATCAAATAGTCGAAATTCGATATTTCTCGCTAAAATACCCATTTTTTGTCTGATATCATCTCGATCCCAACAAAACAACCTTTTGCCACTTCAAACACATATCTGAATGTTTGAACAGCTGTCTAGGAGTCATCAGGCTAGTTTTTCGACTTTGGGGCAAGCCATATTTCACTCCGACTCCAACTCGTGGTAACTGATATACCACATTTCGTACGGTATCTTGATCAGGGAATGCGAACATGATGGCAGCTAGAAAAAATCATTTTTGAGATGTACTACTCAATGTTTCCAAGAAAATCGTACTTCTCGTAGCAAGAAACAGTTCCAGGGCAATGTTTTGTAGCAGATGACGTCGCAGGAAAACTGCTCGGATCTCTTGTAGGTTCCATCGTCCATGTAGATTTTCACAATATCGCAGAACCTACAATGAATCCCAATGAATTCTATGAACCTCTCAACCCTACATATCAAGCCCGAAGGTATGTCACAAATTCCGTCACAGACTGTCACATCAAAATCTCGATGCAGGTTGAAATGTGACAAGGCTGTGACGGAATCATCACACCTGCAAAAGTGAACCAGGAAGAGCCACATACAAAAACAATTCACCATCGTAAAAAAAATTTAGCACCCTCTATGGAAACCATAGATTCAAAAAGTAGCTTTCGCAGCACAGTAATTTTTCTCACCAACTCTGATATTACTCAGACAATTTTGGCCTATTTCTCGAAATCAGTGATCTAGTGAATAAGGAAAGCGCTTGTTCTAACAGTTTTCTGAAAATGATCTTATTGCTGTGGGGGGGGGAAAGAAAGCAGTACACGTGCAAAGTAAGTCTAACGGAGCTAAAAAAAATAACAAGCATCATATGCAAGTCTCTGCAATTAAAATTGCTAGATTATATCTACACAACATCTCCTTTAAGATGAACAGTTTCGAACATTATTCTAAGAGATTTTTTACGAGATTGATGGAAGAATTTCGTGAGAATTACTGCTCAATTACGGAGAAGTCTAAAGGAAGTCATTTCTCTCCATTTCTCATCAGCTGATTTCATGTTTCATTGGCATTTGCGCAGTTTCCAAAAATGGAAAAAATTGGAAAGAAGCCTGATTCGCTTCAACATAAAACTTTCCTCAATTATAAATTGAATACCTTTTTGAAAATATCTGCACTCTTGAAGAAGCATTTTTACCTCCTACCCCTCAAAGGTAAGCAAAGTAAAACGCCGGCGACTATACAAAGGGACAGATCATTATTTATCTGGCCGCTCATCGCTCACCGTGCATGTCACTAATTACTGCTCTCGCGTGTTTGCATCGCTCTACACGCAACTTCTACACGGTCAATGAAAGAAAAAGCAATGGATTTTACAGTTTAGAGATGGAATTTGTGGCTACAGTGGTACTGAAATATAAATGTCCCAAAATAAAAAATCCTGTCAAAGATTCCATATATTTTTGGCATAGGACAAGAAAATAAGTACGAAACTGTGAGACCCAGCAAAAAAAACAACATTCACTTGCTACCGTGTACCTACCGTATCACCCCAGTAGGCACTAAACAAACGCATCCAGGATTCATGTAGAACAATTGTCGTGCAATGAGTTTATCTGTCATAATCTGCACATGATGTTCCCGCTGAAGTAATCGCAAGAAAGAATAGGACCTAAGCAAAACACACCACCGTATCCTGCTACCGTATGACCTACCGTTCACACGATAGGCACTAAATAAACGTGTAGACGCTAGTACTGAAATTGTAGACGCTAGTACTGAAATTGTAGACGCTAGTACTGAAATTAAGTCATGCTCAGCAACAATCGTGATTCTTGATGTTTCCACTAAAGCTGTTACGCAAGAGACATTAAAACCCCTAATGAAAGACATTACGGCCTTGCTACAGTATACATACCGTACTACGGCAACAATCATTTGTTCTAAACAAGTCAACTTGTTAACCCATTCCTGATTTCTCATACCACATAAACAGTAGTCAAAACAGAATTTTACCATATATTTTTTCTACCTTGCCAGCCGTCATAGTGCAATTGCACAACAAACACGAGATCGACGATCAAGAACACTTTCACAACGTTGTCAACAATCTAGTAAAAATTAGCGCACAATGTGCGATAACACCATCTACACCTATAAATCCATCCAACCGTATGAAAATTTCCCCATAATCTACCGTAACATCCCGCACTCGCGTTCCAATGACTTTGGGCGCGCATCCCGCAGTGCGCGACGGATATGCGATGCGCACCGCGAGGTCTTTGCCGACCTCGACCTGTCATGATCGCCATGATAAACTCACTCGGGATTACAGCACTTTCAGAGCGGATCAGAGGACAATCTCTTCACATTTCTTCTGAGGTGATGTATGGGCGGAAGTAGGATTTGTATAGATGACCTTTTTACAATATATATGGGTAACTGTCCACGTAATGTTAATCGGGTTAATTAAATGGTACATAGAACTTTTGAAATCTTGAACTGACGGGACAACACTGGATGGACATGAGGCACGGCAGAAACGATTTGGATTGAATTCAATGGCTAGAGCGAGTCCCCATATAAGACATGAAAGGATTATAGGACTTTTTTTGCAACATGCAATCTCTCAACACTTTACCCTCTAAACATTATCCTTTTAGAGAGTTACGGTAGATATACGGTATGGGGACCCGCTCAACCCCACGACACGGGTATACTTTCTGCCAAGATTTGACTAAGTTTCACCGTCTATCGCTTAAGGCCTAAGGCATACCTCCCGCGATTTTAGTCGCCGCGCGATTTGGCACTGCAACGACTCTCCGTAGCTGGTCGTAAACGCACTTTGCTTCGGCCAGACTTGCTGTGTTTGTTACAATTTACGGAATCTACGTACCCATCATCTGAGAGCCTCTCATGCTTAATCTCTTAACATCTGGCAAATCGCCAAGTCGCAAGCATGCGGCGATTTCGCGAAATCGCGAGAGGTATGCCCTAGGCCTAATACCATATCCAAAGGAGGCGATGCATCAATAATACGCTTCTCAAGCCCAACTTCAAGATTTTGTGAGTTTCATCAGCCCTCTTCCCTTCCCGCAGAAAAATTCTTTGCTCCCTTAGCGAACGCTGTCCAAAGGAACGATGCTGTCGTCGGCGCTAATCACTTATTCATTAAGATGCGATTAAAAGACAGCTAGCGAACTGGGCAGAATTTCTGGATGAGTGTCATAGAGGTCATAGAGAGAAGTAGCTATTTGCATTCTGGATTTTAAAAATTTACACAGGCGATAGGGAGAGCAGGGTCCCCTCCAAACCGAAACCAGTTTGCCCTCGAGTCGTGGTTCATTAGCGGGTACCCGTCAAAACTCAAGCTGGTCGAATTATCCGAAAAGTTTTGGTTTATGCAGCCATGAAACTAGTTGGTGGTTTGCTAAGATACTTTTTTTAAAATTTTTTAGCAAGATATGGTGTAGAGACTATAAGGTTCAAGAGCTTCACCCTTTTCCAGCTAAGATCTCGCCAGTTCGATCCTCAAAATCTCCCCCTCCCCCCATTTCCCCCCCCCCCCCTTTGTGATGATACTGATCATATCACTTGAAGGTGAACGAACACTATTACACACCTATCACCACCGTGAAACAAACGTGACAACCGTGTTGAACGAATCGATGAGAAGGGGATTCGCACATTCTGGGAATAAAGCTCACTTCAATTCAAAAATTTGATTTTGCCCATGAAAGATTCCTAAGATGGCTACCGTAATCTCACGCGCCATAACCCAACTTTACTGGCCGTAAAGCCAAATCAATCCGTAATTCGCCTACATCCATGACATTTCGGGGTAGTTTAGGAGATGAAAGGTTATGAATGTTCCTGAAGTTTCTTAGCAACCCGTATTCATAGCCATTCATCCATTAAACTTCGGCTAAAACCTCTTAGCAAAAGAAACTTGGCTACAAGACAACTCGTACAAAGCTATCGGCGATGTCATGTTGTGACATCTTGCTAAGCCTTGAGAGAAGAAGCTACATTCGTAAATAATTGAGCAGGTAGGCCAAGGAGGAAATGGGCGTGGCCATATCGACCGTTGATTGATTGTCGCTACTTGCAGAACACAACCACCCGCGCCCCGCCCACTAGTCAGGGGCATCCGCGCGCGCACGCACGCACATCTCATCAGGTACTTGCCAGCTGGATTCGTGACAACTGCTCCACGGATATTTCTCTACGATCCAGGGATTATCTAGTCCTCAAACCTCAACCCAGATAGATGCACCTTTCTAGGACAAGCACTCCCACCAAGCCCTAGGATATTCCCGAATATCCCCTCTTCCAAAGATGTTGGGCCAGAATCCCAACGTCATCTACCAAATCACCAATTACTACAATGATAAAGTGCAAGTTCGAAAGAATCACGTTCACAAATCCGTTTACCGGATCGCAAAGGTTGTGCAGGACGTATTAAAGGATGTGGAAAGTCAAGAACCACGGTTTATTTCTACTCTTGTCGAGAGTAATGGACGCTATGATGGGGTGAGCAGGATAATTCCAAAATTCACTTTTAGCTTACTTAATGCCAAACGATGATTTCCTTATATACTGTTGTCTAAAATTTCTAAACATACTCCTAAGCTACTTGTACTTCTTTGTTGTTTTCGCGACGTATTTCTTTTTCTTTTATGAAATATCATTATCCACCTAGTTTTCTTGTTGAGGTGGATGAAAATATGGACAAATTTTTTGAAATTTCATTTTTGGTCGATAATTCCAAACCCTGATGCTCAATACCGTAGTCATACAGTATGCTTTATAGAGACGACTACCAAGCCTTAATACTCAGAACCGTAATGATACGATATGAGGAAGTGATGCGTTCCCATCAACAGTCAATATCGTAATCACACAGTATGAAGAATTTAATCCCGGCTTTGGTAATCAATACCGTAAGAATACAGTAAACCTGATGAAGATGGTGATATGTGGATCGCACTACAATGAACTACTGATTTTTTGAATCTCTGCCATTATTTTAAAAAGGGGAGACTAAACATGTTTTTCAAACCCTCCCACAAATTTATTAGGAAAATTTTTTTATGAAAACACAGTACGATGTCCATTTTTTTCAGCATATTAGAATACTATAAGAATTGCTTGCTACCATACCTAGTACTTCTGTTACCTACTTTCCACATTATTATTTAAAACCGGTTAGTAACCTAAAATTAACGCTTTTTCCAGCTCATCGTCCACTCCCCACACGAGTACGAAGCCATACTCTACCTCAACCAGATGGGAGTGTTCAACTTCGTTGACGATGGCTCAATCCAAGGCTGTGCCGTCTTAAAACTGAGCGATGGTCGAAAACGATCCATGTCGCTTTGGGTGGAGTTTATCACGGCTAGCGGTTACTTATCAGCACGTAAGATACGTAGCCGGTTTCAAACACTTGTCGGACAAGTGGTCGAAAAACCCGCGTTTCGGTTAGTTTTTTTCACTTATATAAAAATTATACCGTACCCAAGAATATGTGCCTTCCAGGGACTACTGTAAATTACTCACTGACACCAGTGACGTTCGACTAAGGGTTGATGACAAGTATGTGGTGCAAATAACATGCGCTTTCCGATGCAATGGAATCTGGCCTCGGTCAGCTAGCCACTGGCCAAATAATACGATTCCTTGGCCTAATCCAGCCGTTGCTGCTGAGGTCTGTTCACCGCACAACCAAAACCAACCATTTTTTACCCAGCTCTTTTTTTCAGGTAAAAAACGAAGGCTTCGATTTGACTAGCCGTGAAACTGGAACCACATCGTCGCAACAGAATAAGCAAGCCAGTTCAATGGAAGGTGACGCTTGGGCTATGAACCTTACAGGGGCCGAGAACGTCCTCCTGGGTAAGGTTCCTCTCCCAGAGCTCCATTTTCCTACAGGAAAGTTATTTTTCCAGCTGGGAACCGCCGAAAAGCCCTGAGTATCCTTAAATGCTTGCGGGATACCCATTTGGAGTTTCCGGGAACTCCTATAACTAACTATATTCTGAAGACTTTGATGTTATATGAGTGCGAGAAGCACTGTAACGATTACGAATGGGAGGATAACTGCATTGGCGATAGGATCATCGGTAAGTGAGCAGAATTAGTCCTTTAATTAGACTGCATTGTCATTTTTTCTATTATCTTTTTTTTCAAATTATTTCTGCACATCGTACAGTCTGTCTACTTCCACTCTCTTCTTCAATAATCTTACATCATTCTTTTACCCATTTTTCTCATCTCCCCCCCCCCCCCTCCACCCCAACTCTGCCCCCATCTCATTACCGTACTCCTTCTCCCTTGCAATCCAATTCCTCCACGCCAATCCTATGTATCCGTCAAATTCCGGCTCATACTCTCCCCAATCGATTCGGATACCATTTTAAACGACATTTTTCAAGTTTTCCGCTCACTGACAAAGTGTTGATATCTCTCCCGAGACGAGCAAGACACAGCGAGTCAGCCAAAGTGAACATTAGTGGCGTGTCATTGCGCATCAATTTATTGCTTTCGACAGCCCATTCCGCTCATGGCACAAGGGCGCAACAACAGCCATCACCAAGGGACTAGGAACTACTTTGAAATAAACACTTTTATGATTCCCTAGAGTTCTTTAATAGGCAAAAAAAAAGGGGTAAGAGTCAGAATTCATAGTGATACCGTAGTCATGAGGTTTTGGAATTTTGTCAATGAGGAAATTTCTATGAACCGCTAGAACTCTTTCTTTGCAACTTCTCAAAAAATGTTTGAATTCCATTAACCTAAGTAGCATCTGATTCTTTTGAACTGCAAAACTTTTAACTGCGTAAAAAACCTCAACCAGATTTACACTAGAAACCATTTCGTCTCCAAGACTGTTTTGAGCTAGTTACTCTGACGTCTACCAAAATGATGCATAAAAGACAAAGAAATCTCTGAATGCCTAAATTCACTTCCATTTACTTCCGTACAATTTACAATTTATTTTGAACAACTATACATGCTCCCTTACAGTTCAAGATTTATTTAAACGTTTCGTTTTGGATTCTGCAACTTATTCGGCTCTTCAGATTGATAAATTTACGAAAAAAAGTGTGATACACTCAAGCATGAAGATTATTCTTAATATGGTATACATTTTGAGCAGCTCCTTCAAAATGCCAAGTCCTCCCTCATTCATAACTACTTTTAACTAGACTATTTTGAGAAGGTTAAGAATGAATCAATACAGAACTTCAAAAGCTTCATGCAAATTCGTCATAAACGCAAGCCGTGGAAATAAAACGCAGAAGCATGGACGGTCTAAAGTTTCTTAGCAACCCGTATTCATAGGTATTCATCCGATAGGTTCTCCTTGGAAGGGAACTTGGCTAGAAGGAAAATACATTCCCACAACGCAAATTCTCGAGATCCGAAACTTTCCTTCCTCTTCAAGTTTCAAAATTTTCATCTCTCATATGTAGCGCATTAGCAACCCACCGTAACGTCCTCTAACTATATAACGTTAATGTGACGATCGTTAACTTGCACTAATACGATTAGACCATATCTCGTTTCAATGCGTTGCGCACCTCACGCTCAAAATTTCTGCTCATCGATTCGGTCTCTGTTGGTTCCTCGACCCATGATACTGTATTTCCTATAACTACCGTAATCATCCTGATTTTCAGGTGTGCTACTTCAACTAGTGAGCTGTTTGCAATGTCGACGTTGTGCGCACTATTTTCTTCCTCAGCTCGATCTTTTGCGAGGAAAACCTCATCATTTATTGGATCAAAGCTCAAAAATGGCATGGAATCTCGTAAGAAAGTTAATGCTGGATGCTAGAGCATTAGAAAGTTTATAAATCGATATTTTATTGATTTTTCACAGTCATATCTTCTTGACTAGTTGCCTCACCTAATTTCAAACATTACTAGTGATACGTGCTTTCAACTTTACCTTTATTTACCTATTCATTTCCCTTTCCTAAGGGAAAGTGCCATGCGGGATAAACTCCAAGATTTTGCCCTTTTATTACAATTAGGCCCAATAAAGGCCACAAATACGAGTTATTGTTTGTTCTGTGTGTTTCTCGGTGCTTAATAAAAATATTCTTACCTTTGGATCTTGTTTCTTGTACAACGGATTCTCCTCATCAGCATCAAAGAAGAGGTCAGTGGCGGTGACAGAAAGTGTTCCGGGTACGACGAGTCCTGGCGCGATTAGTTTTGCCGGGGTACTGTAGCTCGTCACTTCTGCAAGTTGAAGAATAAAGCAAAGCATGGTCATACCAATCAATAATCGATTATCATCAGCCAACAGGCTATAGTACGTTCACCGATTTGTTCGCTCATTGCCGCCAGCGTTAATCAATAATCGATCATCGCTAGTTAGTCATTACTGTATTCTGGCAATCGAATTCTTCGCTGATGGTCAACAAAATCTCGTATCAATCAATAATCGATTACCATGAGCTCAACTACGGCACTTTCGCATTCGATATTCGCTCATGGTCTATAAAATCTTTGAAAATAATTACCACCACCTTAAAACTACAGTATCCTCGCACTAAATTTTTCGTCTAAGCATAACTTGGTTATAAAAATCCTTGTCAATCAATAATCGATTATCAACCAGTCCTTACAGTATCCCCTCAATTTCGTTCTCCACCCCTGCATTGCCAGATTTACTAACAGCATCCCCTCATTTCATTTTTCGATTTCGTCGTTTGAGCAAATAAAAAATCCTATCAATCGATAATCGATTAGTACCAGCTTAGACTATACCACCATCGCATTCGTTTTCTTCACTAGTGGCCGGTAAATTTTCGTACCAATCAATTATCGATTACCACCAGCTAAACACTGAGTAATTCCGTACTTCAAACTCTTCACTAATTGGTAATCAATCTTTTTTCAATTAACTATCGACCATCATCAGTCAATCATACAGTTTCCTCCCTTCAGTTCTTCACGCGTGAACATTAGAACCTCCTATCAATCGATAATCGGTCATCACCAGCTCAACACTACCGTATCCCCGCACTGAATTTTTTGGGTTTTAACCAGTGCAACTGCACACATCTCAGCTGCACAGCTTATTACCGTAACCCCACGCGCAAGGTGTTCGCCCAATTTCTCAACGCGCTCTGCTGCAGCCATCTGGCCGTGTTGTCCTCGTTTCTCTCGCTCGCTCAAACGTTCAGCCCCAAACCTCGGGACAGCTTTTGATGGAAAACGATCGGTATAATAAGATGTAATACGAGGCATCGAGGTTAGTAATTGGCGCTTGTTGAGGGCATGGCCCTGTCGATGTCCGTATGACATATGACTTCGGGCAATCATAAGCCTATACCTTGTCTATTCACCTAGAAGACGTGGTGGGGCTAGAAAAAAAACGAGCGCGCAGAGCCAGTAACGAACGAACGTGTGCGAAGGGATTATAGCAGAGCCCGTGTGGATTATTTGCTAGACACTTCACTTCCTAACAAAGATGAAGGTATGCTTAAAAGGATTTCTCGAGTTTTAAATGATGGAATGGAGAATAATGGAACAGCAGCAACTTTTAGAGCAGAAAAGTTTGAGAGAAAAAGAAAGCAGTCAAGGGAATACAATTCATTCTATAACATTCTAAATAACTCCGATCAAACAAAATTTTACTGCTGGTCTATGAAATACATCGGTGTCATCAATATGAAAGCCACAAAAAAAAACAATTTTTTGTATTTCATAGATCAGCTTTCTGGGTAAGCCCCAAAAACACGCCTGGATCGAACTTCAATATGAGACTCGGCACAGGTGGCTTACAAGCAAGCTGGATATCGTTTTTTGGGACAAAAAGCAAGGAAATATCGTTTTTGTGGATCCGAAATTGGGTTTTTCGATGCGGATACTTCGGATAATGGTCAAAGGGGACATCGTTTCTGTAAAAATCAGGGGAGACTTCGTTATTTGCATTCTCGGAAAGCCACCTCGTACTAAGCCTTGCTCCAGAAAAAAATTTTGAACTTAAAACTGGCACTAAAACGCAAAAACTTCATAGATGATAGGGGGGAAGACAAGGTGCGGCAGGTACAGCTTAAAGGCAGTGTCTCACCAAAATTTAGTTGCCGAGATTTTTGCATTTTGCAAGCCTGTCGGACCTTGTCTAGCACTGTATGAGCTCAAAATCGCACGAAGTTCCCAAAAACCCCGTTTTCTGGAGGCCCCGCGGAAGCGACGTGGACGAGTTCTATCTTCCAATATCAGCCTCAGCCACAGTGGCAGCAGCAGAGGGGAGGTGGATGCCAAGTGGAGGGACATGTTCAAATGCGTATGGAGGGAGATCGAAGGAGTGTCTGCGCGTACCAAATCGCTCTCCGTGAACCACTTCGAGCGAATTTTTCTCAGCGTGGAGGGGGTAAAATTGAGTGGGACTTGTTGCAATGGCCTATTTAGAGGTCCCTGTAATAGAATATGTGAAGATCCGTGCGACCTCAACTTTGGTGAGACACTGCCTTTAAATACAGGAACCTCATCACATTCAATTTTATAAACAATTTTTTGATGAGTGTTCTTCTAATATTGATTTTGCATATTTATTGTCCTTCAGTAACGCTGCAATATTTTAACTGGTTTACCAAGGAATTCAACTCGAAGTAAGCAGGCCATCAGTTGTGCTGATTTTTCTTGCAAAACATGAAAATGAATGATGTCATTCGGACCGAAAAAGCAAGAGACAATTTTGCTACTATGGTCATTAGCTTACAACTGCGAAAAGAATGTAATTTTTCGAATTTTTTTCCACCACCATATATCATCACTCGCTTAGAAATTCACACTGGTCCCTAGTTTGCTTAGCAACAGCTTTTGATCACTATAAATTTCCAAGATTGCTTAAATTCATTGCACACTATCATACGAATGCAACATGATCCACTGGATGAGTGGATGACTTGATAATTGATGGGTGTGACAGCCGCGCAATGGATCAAACCGCCGATTACACTTAGCGAAACTTCTCAAACATTTGGGGCAAAAAGCCTAGTTACGAATTAAAATCACAATAAAACTTTGAGATAAATCAGAATATTCTCATCTGAACAAAAACTAGAATCTAAATTTCCTCTTTACAATTTTGGTCGCTTGTTTATTGTTCAGAATTTCCAAAACAGTAGCTATAACTTCACTATAATAGATTGTACTCTAAAATAAAGCTGTTCCTTTCATCGAGTCTTATAATAGGGCGACAGCTGATTGACTGTCAGCCATACGCACATTGAGCGAAGTGATTTAATTGCTGGCTGTTACTGAGTGTCGCATTACCGTAATGGGGCTAATGTTCCCTTGCGCCTATGCAGCCTGGGTAAAAGGATCTGAATGTGAACTATCCTACTATAATTGAGCAGTAAAGCCCTTAGATGCACTGTCATCCGAATTTTGACCTCCCCCCCCCTCCATTCCTCCTCTCTCCAACATACTCCTACTACATACTCGTATCGCCTTTTATTCAAGGACCTTTTCTTCAGCCTAATGCGCGATTTGATGTTAATTCGAGGCGACATCAAAAGACATTCATGAGCACCGAAAGTACTGCAAGGTTGATCCGAATGAATGGCACACGCTGAACAATGAGGTAATAAAAGTGCGAGTTCTTCCGATATAATCGCATCTTTTCATGCACAAAGATACGCATCTAACACTTCATGAGACAACGTCTCCTTCATGGACAAATTGAGACAAATTACACGTCATGAAGGGTAGAAACATGCGGGGACACATGGGTGGTCAGCTTTAAGCCACAAACTCCGATGACAATACGGATTATAAAAGGTGAATATGACACTGAAAGCTTAGCATAAGTAATTTGATAAATAAATTGATATACAAGTGAAGCACTATGTTGCCATATAAAGTTGACAGAACACGGCAGTAGGTAGCTCCTAGCAATTTTGAACACGCTATAAGAATATTTGAATTTACGATCCCTTCTCTGATGAAGGTGCCTTCAAAAGTGAAAACGGGTAAAGGGATTGAAAAGGGAGGAAAAGGACAAAAAACTGAAGTACTAGCAAATGTGATATCGTACTGGCAAATTCGAAATTTTCTAAGCGTCATAGTGAAGCGGAGAGGAACGGAATTGAAATGCTCTTGGACTAATACTAGGGAGTATACAAAGCTTCTTGAGAAATTGTTCAGAGAGAGGAAAAACAATTATGAATTTTTTTTGCGCCACCCCAACCCAAGTAGAGTAGGAGGTTGAAATGAAAGACACTAATGAATCCTTTGATTCACACACTTTCTATTCAAATTTTCATACGTTTCTTTTCGCCAATATTGCGCCTCAAACAGTTACAGAAGTCTATTGAATTTGGGCTTGCAACTGAGTTCATTAGCAATATTTTAAGACCTCCTAAAGCTCCTATTACTTATACCCTCAAAAAGATTTAAAGCTTTGGGGCATTACTTTTGCTAGGCCGTAAACGTTGTTTATGAAATCTAAAAGATTATTTTGATAGTGTTGACGGTCAGCACGCTAAATTACTTATGATAAGTGGTAAGTAAAACCCGACATTGGCTCAGTGTAACAAAAAGCTAAAATTCAAAATAATCAGGTTCATGTAAGCGCTTTTGGCCCAGTGTTCTTCAAAAGAATAGCAAGCACTTCACGCAAAATGGATGTACCTCTAGCAGGAATAATCTGATGAAGAGAAAGAATCTAGTGGTCTTTTGATAAGATTACAGTAGCATGTATCAAAGGCAGACGAACAAGAGCTAAAAACCAACCACTACTAGGCGTCGGGTCGACTTCGGCAGCCCACTTGTCTATGTCGCTTTCATCAACCAACTCCGATGATTGGCCTCGACCGGGTGCGATGCTAAAACATCAGTAACATTATCTATACATCGCTGCAATGATGGAGTAAAAGCGTAAAGTGTAAAGCTTACCTATTTGCTAACAATTTCAATTTCTCCTCTTCGGTTAGCTCTTTCGTTTCTTCTGGTACTGTGATGATGCTTGCCTCTTCATGCTTCGAGCCATAGACGTTCGGTACAAACCTACGCCGTCGACGGCTATCGTCTTCCCAAACGTCCAAACGCCAGAACAATTGCCTAAATCGGCCTACCATAAGCAAACAAGCCGAAAAAACGAATTTTAGCTTACTGTGCATCATCGCCAGAACTCCATGCTCCACTGGGACTTCTCAGTACGGTCATCATGTTTCCAAGAAGTTTCGCAGCAAGTCGGCAATCTCTTCGACGACCGTTGCGAATCGCTTGGGCCCATCGGTTTTCTTCTTCGCTTCGGATGTCCATATTTGTTGTAGTTTCGCTCTGAAACAAACCGATTGGATAAAAGCAGAGCGGAAAGGTGAGGACAGACCTCAAAATGTGCATGCTTGCTGACATCCTCTGCTCGGAGACGATTGAGGATGAAATCTGCTTCATTCGACACGCGAAGCACATGATCACGGGTGGCATGTGCCATGAGGCGACCTACAATATCAAAAATGTTAATGTCGCTTTTACCTTAGCAAAGTGGTAATCTAGAAACTATGGGAATTTTCAAGGTTTCAAAGCCTGCACACTATTTTATGCATGTATGATAATGGCGAAGGCAGACAAATTGTATTAAATTGTAGCAAAAAAGATGAAACTCAAATAGCCTTTTCAAAAAGCCAGAACATATGAGTTGGAACTGATTTTCAGGCAACAAAAACCGAAATTATTGAACATCAAGCAGTATACTTTGTTTTCCTACAAACACTTTGCTATCGAGAAGATGTTAGCAGAATAAAGAAATTTTCAAGAATACAGAAAGCAGCAGAGATCCTTCAGTTTTGGCAAAAAAAAAAGCCTCACCTTCGTTGACCAATTCGATAAATGCCAATCCGGCATGCTTCTGCAATGATGTTTGCCATTCCTGCGAGCATAACAGCATCACAAGCTCAATCACTGATCCTTGACGATTTTTCAGTGTTTCCAGGACTGAAAAATCACTTAATTTCCAAACATTTCCTCTGGAAAATGCAAACCTTTGCTGTCATTCATAATCTCTTGTCCATGCGTGCCAAGTAGCGTCTTCTGGAAGAATGATCGAAAATCTCCCATAATTTCTCGCAACAACGGTGCAGTTGTTTCCAAAGCTGTCTGTAGCTTGTTTGTTAGATACTGTCTTCGCTCAGCAGGCTGCGATGGGGTGCCAGACGCGGCGTTGTTGGCGCTTAATTTAGACAGCTCTTCAGCCTAAATAGAACAAAATCAAAAGATCTCGAAAAACTGAAAGAACTGCACTCTTACTTTGTATTCCTTCCCATCCTTTTTCATAGTTTCAGGCTCTACCATGATTGCCGAAATTGGTTCCTTCTTCTCCTCTTCCTCCTCCTCCTTAGCTGGTGCCTCTCCATTGGTAGTGACACCAGGTGATGGAGGCTTCGCTTCTGCAGTATCAGAGGCAGCAGTGGTAGAAGATCCAGGTGTGCTACACGCTTCCTCTACAAACATGCCGTTATTTAACACAGCACCAAACTACAAGCAGTTAAATGCAAGCTTCATATCTTTATTGTTAAAATCAAATATTAACAAACAAAAGATATTTTCAAAATGTACAGATATTCTTATCTGAAAAATGTAGGATTACTGCGAGCAAGACTGTGCTAGTGAACTTATACTTTTGCTCACTTCTATTGGTTGTCCCGAGAGCTTTTTCGATCTGATCGGTCACCAAAATTCATAGAACAGTGACCGCAAACGACTTCGGTATCACTCAGATCGAGAATTTATCCTCTTTCTGATAGCTATTTCCCATCTAATCTATGCACCAGCAATGTTATCACCAGGGTAAAGCGGGGGGTGCGGCACTCGACCGTCGGATACGACCCCCCTCCCCTGATTGCTGTCTTAATAAGACCCCCCTCCTAAACTATACGCTTAAGATAGTATTACCTGAAGGCTCTGTCAAACATAATGGACAACATATCCATAATTAGCATGTCAAATACCCCCTGTAGACAAAGTGTGAGCGAATTCTGAAGATTCAAGATACTAGGCTACCTAAGTGAAATGGTCAAATTCCAACATGGTTAACTTTGTTTTAAAGGTGAATTAGCTATCCGTTTTTGCACTCAAGACAAAGCACTACTCCTTCTTTGTCCACCTCAGGAATCCCGCTTCAGAAGACCTCCAAACTGTGGAATTAGAAGCCAACCAAAATCTCATTTTTCCCATTTTTCGCTTTTGATGGCTGTGCTTTCACCAAATATTACTCAGAGCTAAGAAGACGAATCAGGCTCAAAACATCCCTATGGAATCTACGAGGTTTAGGCTATCGATTCATATAAATATTGTCCGCTAAAAATGTTTTTTTGATATAGTTAATGGCCTGCGGCACCCCTGCGGCACCCCTGCGGCAGCCGCAGGTTTTGAGGGGGGGTGCCGCAGGCCATTAACTATATCAAAAAAAACATTTTTAGCGGACAGTATTTATATGAATCGATAGCCTAAACCTCGTAGATTCCATAGGG
The DNA here is from genome assembly GCA_958299035.1 of Cylicocyclus nassatus. Classification (NCBI taxonomy): domain Eukaryota; kingdom Metazoa; phylum Nematoda; class Chromadorea; order Rhabditida; family Strongylidae; genus Cylicocyclus; species Cylicocyclus nassatus. Next base: position 17,606,492 of record CATQJL010000223.1, read on the forward strand.
ATGTTTTGAGCCTGATTCGTCTTCTTAGCTCTGAGTAATATTTGGTGAAAGCACAGCCATCAAAAGCGAAAAATGGGAAAAATGAGATTTTGGTTGGCTTCTAATTCCACAGTTTGGAGGTCTTCTGAAGCGGGATTCCTGAGGTGGACAAAGAAGGAGTAGTGCTTTGTCTTGAGTGCAAAAACGGATAGCTAATTCACCTTTAAAACAAAGTTAACCATGTTGGAATTTGACCATTTCACTTAGGTAGCCTAGTATCTTGAATCTTCAGAATTCGCTCACACTTTGTCTACAGGGGTTAATTGACGTGCTAATTATGGATATGATACGAATATCATGTTATCGCTATAATCAGATCACCTAACTACGACCCCCTCCCCTTTTGACTCCTCAATACGACCCCCCCCCCCCCTCTGCGGCGTGCCGCACCCCCCGCTTTACCCTGGTTATCACTATGGCTCTTTAATCTAACAGTGACCAGAGATCTTCAGTGAATTTTGAAGAAATTTCATATGGCATTCTAAAAGAGCGCTGGTCTGTGAGAGAGCAACTATACACCCTAAAGTCTTACAAATAAATCCGTTTTTGACCCACGTAAGTCCGCCTTATAGTTCCTTCAGCTATGTCTGCCCAAAAGATAACGCCTTTCTCCATTATAACTACCCTAAAATCTCGTCAGATAAGTCCGAAGACCGTCAGATAAGTCAGGACGTATCTGCAGACGGACATCTGATGGGAGACTCTATCTGTGGGCTTTAGGGTGGTAGTATCGAGAAAGCGTACATTAAAATGTTTTTAAAAATGTAACAGTCAGAAAGGGAAGAAAGTGTTGCTCGAGTGCATGTTCAAACAATTCCACGTCCTTATTTTACGAGGTTCTATAGCCGTTCAAAAAACGACAAAACTTTCGAGACAATTCAATATTTTCTTCGCAACTTCCCCAAGATAGTCCGAAATGTACAAAACAACCAAAAATTCTAGTCTTTAATCAAGTATGTGAGAAAATGAAACAAATCACTCAAAACATAAACAATATGGAAGCACAAATGTGAGTACAAAACCCACCACCATTTGTCGAGTTGAAGAATGGACTCGGAGTTACTGGTGGCTCTAGTATATCTCTATATCGAGATACCATAAGTACCGAGAGCAGGTAGACCACAGCAAGAGCAAGAAACTGCGCTTGACGGTTCTCTTCCTGAAAACAGCAAAAACATAAAATATGGGGAAAACCAAATACCAGCCCCTCACCACCATGTCCCTATATACAACTCCTTTTATTCTTTGCAAGTCCACATCTTGCAAAAGATGATCCAAGTCTGTTATTCCTTCTTTCACTTGCTGTAACGACGAACATACAGATATGGAGTTATGACTTGAGGTGATCTTACCGATTCTATGGCTCCCCTAACAAACTCATAGATTGCTTCATTTTTCGGGTTAGCATGTGGCTCAAAAGCATGTCCACTGCTGTCAGGACGTAACACTCGAGCTGTCAAGATATGCCTGACAGATGCTGTAGCAATGAGACGTAGAGACTGACGTAAAACTCCTCCTGATGGCATGTTCTTCTCCTAGACAACAGATCATTCTTCCACTGCAAGACAATTATGACAAGGTACCTGCTCCAACTCTGTGAATGATACACCACTGGCAAAAATGAAAACATCAGCGAGTTGAACAAATCTGGAGAGAAGGGTTGCAGCACAGTCTATAGGCAGCTCTTGTTGGCAAGCGTCCACAATCTCAAGTTCGCTCTGAATCAATAAATTTATTTTTAGAACTCGGATTTTTTGAAATACACGTCAAAAAAGAATCCTCAAGGCGAAGAGTGGCACATAGATTAAGGAGCATGACAAAATGGAAATATCACATATATATCATATAACCAACTTTCACAGCTTGCTGCCCTTTCTTGGTCACAAAAGGAAAATAAAGTGTAAGAAAACACCGAGCACAAAATTTAAAAAGCAAGTAGCAAAAGAAGGTAAGCACTTACATTTGGAGATGTTGCTGACGCCAAAAGCGGTAATAAACCACCGCAAGCCATGATGAGACTGTCAGCTAGCTGTGAGATGACATGCACAGTATTTCCGACGAAGATCTAGAACTTTCTTTCGACAACCTGAGAGTGGCGGAAACCGAATAACATCTTACCTGGTTCTCATTCATGTTACAGTAATCAGCTAAGGATGGTGAGTCAGTTCTGAAATGAACTCATACTCCATGTGCAGTGAATAAGTACAAGTTAAACTTACGCTTTCCATTCCTCAACCGTTGCCTCGATCCCACTCAAAAGGTCTCCAAGTAGGCGCAAATGGACAGTTGACCAACAGAACTCGGGTGTACGGTATATCGGGGTAGGCATTTCATCCGTGGCAGAAGTGCTTCTGAAGCACAGGGCAAAAACCAGTTTTATGCGTAAAAGATACTATACTCACTGCGTGCTGTCCCCAGCATCTTTCTTATCCGTTATGCTTTCCTTGGTGATTGTTGTAGCAGCTGGACTGGCTGTAACATCTTTTTGCTGTTGCCTGCGGAATCGTTCCCAGCTCACCTGCAAAAGTACAAGTACGATCAAACAAACAATGAATAAATGACAGTGATGAAATTGCAAAGCAGTGTTGTTCAAAGTTGAAACAAATAAAATTTGATATGGTTATGATAAGATTACCTTCGAGTGTGCTATGGCCAAAGTATCAACCCAAACACGCCATCCTCCATATTCGAAACGAATTGCGTGGTGCAAGAGAATAGCAAACATCTCATAGACAAGCTCTGTGATCTCCATCTAAACAGAACGAAATCAATATAAGTTGCATATAGCCGTCTAATCTCACTCTTACCTCTTCTGCATTTTTAGGAAAAACATAAGAAATCGAGATAAGCCATTCTTGCCAGACAGACATTTGCAAAATTGTCCTAAACAGGAAGCAAGTTCACTTTACCATCACCGTCACATGATGAAAGTCACCGAAATCTATGTGAGGGAAAGTCATTACCTTCGGTTATCTTTCCCATCCCTGCACATGTTGATAATATCGAGGAGGAAAGCCTTCTTCACTCGCATGAGTTCTTTCGATTCAGTTGATTGAGTGATCAAGTTTGCAATAACTTTCAGCATCATGGGATTCTCAAACCTGCAAATGTTACACTGACCTTCTTATGCATTGGCAGTACCATACAAAAAGGAGTTTTAATAATAATTTTGTGGAAAAAAAGCTGAAATAAGAAGTACTTACCTCCAATCAGGACTTGCTGCTTCACTCTTTGTATATGCAAGTTCGGGAGTCATTTGCTCTGTCAGTATCTCGAATAACACTATATACGTCGGTAAAGTCAGGTAGTCGGCATGTAGCAATAATCGCTCAGTGATTAGAGTGAAGAGATGACGAGCAGATACAGATTCAGTCTTTCTTCTGCAAACAAAAAATAGAAGCTAGTAGAGGATTTGCAATGGCAACAAAAATGAAATCAAAGGCGCTGCATTTAGCCCATAACAAGAACAGACATATGAAGATGGAAGAAAATTTGAAAACAGTCGTGCTCAACAGAAATAGACTTACTTCAATGTAGACCTCTGCAAGAAGAAGCCAAACATTTTCAAGGCTGGGATTCTGATAAGTTGATTGGGAGATGAAAGTAGTTTGAAGACCAGACCAACATCCTAAAAGCAACTGATAACAATAATGCAAGAAATTTGATTATTATTGGACATACTTTGTCTTTATCAAAAATTGGTACCATTATCTGGGGATAAAATCCTAGCAGCCGATTCAGTAACGCCAAAACATCGTAAAGGTTATCATCCTGAGAAGAAAAGTTAAAGCAGGAAGTGAGATAATTAGGGCGGACTCCTGAGTTTCGCTTACTTCGTGAACGGTGGCAACAAAATTCATTAACTGATGGATTTCTTGCTCTCTTATCGCATCTTGGCCGCTTCCAGCGTTGAGTAGAATTAGCCGATTCAGAAAGATGAGGATTGATCCCCTACAAAGATCATGACTTGCGGCAAGATCGGACACAAAAAAAATGGGAGCTACATGTATTACATCAACTGACTTGAGAAGCGTATTTTGGGTTCAAATTAAGTCTCGTGATTAATGTGAAAAGACTTAGATGATATCAGATTAGAAGTGAGCCAGAACTTAGTGGAATAAGTAATCTAGTAAAACTTGATATTTGACGGAGCAAAGAGTTGAGCAACCTATATGGTAACTTCCGATAGAATCAAGAGGCTAATTAAGCAAAAGTCTTGTCATTTGTTCAAAATAATAAGTTATCATTTGCTGTAGCGTAACCCACTAGGTAAACAATAAGATACCACAAATAAAAGAGAAGAAAAAGTTAAAGTACACGTGTAAACTAATTGAAAACACACCTAATTGAAATGACATCCTCATTTGGGAATGTACTGGATCTTTCTTCAACCTGAAAAAAAATATTTCAAGAATAGTGGGAGCAATAGATTTGTTTTAAATTGCAATACCTGATATGCGGATGGTGGCTTTGGCTTTGTTACCCAATAGTAGAATTTCAACGCATGACACATTTCACCAAATGTGGCCACTTGTCGAATGATATGGTGGAAATTGGTATTACCCAGAAAATCCGTGGCGAGATAATTGTACAAATGAACCTGATGCGAACGATGGATGGATATGGCGGTGTGAATCTAAGCAGTAGACTAACCTGAACGGCAGGTTCGCTGTTAATCCATAACTTTGGGTTGAACATAATATGCTCGAATAGCTGTTTAATCAGAGGACCGCCGGATGAGCATCGTAGTAGGAATTTTGCCATGTCGATGACTTGTTCCGCCACTTTCATAGTAATGTGTCTGCTCGAGGCCTAAATTAATGTCAACAAGATACATAATTCGTTTAAAGGCAGTGTCCGGGCAGAAACTCGATTTTGAGATTTTGTGCTTACTTGGGCCTATTCGCTACGCTGAATCCGAAAATGCACTTTGTAGAGCGCGAAAATGGCGAAAAATGGCTCTAACACAGGAGGGAAATGAGCAGGTGGGCGGGGCTTTCCCCAGTGCGATTTCACGTTCCCGACTTCCGGAGCGACCTTCTCGCTTCCTGTTTCAAGTCAATCATTCGCACTTGACCGGTAGCGATGTTAGGACGGCTAGCAGAATCGAAAAAATCGCTCCGGGAGCCGGGAGCGTGAAATCGCACTGGGGAAAGCCCCGCCCACCTGCTGATTTCCCTCCTGTGTTAGGGCCCTTTTTCGCCGTTTTCGCGCTTTCCAATGTGGATTTTCGGATTCAGCATGGCGAATAGGCCCGTATAAGCACAAAATCTCAAAATAGAGTTAGAATACAGAATAGACACTGCCTTTAAAGACTTCCAAAAAGCTACCAATAATTGCCGACGAATTTTGCAAATGATAAGCAATAGAAACGTTGAAAAAAGGAGCTCAATTCACCTTCTGCAAGGCGTGACCGATGATCAAAAATCCTTTGCTATGGTAGAGTTGCTGCTGTATTGTCTGTGAACTGGACAACAGTAGGGAGATAAGCGAAAGCAGGGTGGAGCTAAAATATGCTTCTAGCAAAACATATCTTGTGAAGCCTCGACAACAAACAGAAAAACAGAAAATCATCAAGGAAAAAATAGAAACTGTAAAGTAAAAAGAAAATTTGAAATTGGGCATGTATACTACAGCAAAGTACAAATATTATGAGTTGGGAAAATGAAAAGGAAAAACAACGTAAGCTCAAAAAATTAGTAAAATATAACATACCACATATCGCCATCCATGGCCGTTCCATCCTCACATGGAAGATCAAGCTGTGAGAAGAGTGGGAGAAGTATTTGTATGCCACCAACTGATCGCAACGAATTATGTATAGAATGCGTAGTGATAACTTCGACACCCTGAAAGGGTTTGTATGTTATAGCATTCTTTTTTCGCTGTTCGACACCTAGCCTCAAGACTGATCTTCAAAAAGACAAAATGTTTGAAAAAAGGAATATGAAAAGAAGTAAAAAACGAAAAAAGGCGTTAACAGTTGAGATATCTAGAGTAAGGGAACGGCCATAGGTTGTCAGTGTTGTCGGTGTTGTCGGGGTTGCGAGGTTGCCGGTCGTCGTAGGACCTATGATAGCCTCCACGTTTCGCGCGCTCTCTAAACTGTCTCTGACACCGACAACACCGACAACACCGACAACCTATGGCCGTTCCCTAAGCCTTACCTCTTTCATAACTGCATGTGGTACTTGAACGAAGTATGTTGACGGAATTTTTGATGGTGAGTTTAGACACAGCTGTCCGTGACAATTCTTCGGACAGTATGCCATCACCAGAACGCTGCTCAATCGACCATCAAACAGATGCTGAACTTAAGAAAATTTGCAAAAAAAGTAACCATAACTGCCTCACATACCTTTTTATAGCCGTCAGGTAACGTACTTCCCGAATCGTGCACGAAATACGATTGATAGCTAGGTCCCAAGCAAAACAGTGAGTTTGCTTGTTCCAACGATAATGAATCCGCAAACAAGTACACTGCACCCATCTGTCCACAGAAAGCTGTATCCGGATCTCCTTCAGGCGATACACCGACAGAGCAGCGATCGAACTGCTCTGTTGTTGATACAGCCCTAGAATGTTTAAGTTGTGGATTTATTAAAAAACTATAATACATCATCATCCTCAGATAGGATGCCCGCAGTTGATGTCTCCAGAGAAAAAAATTGATAATCAAAAAATCTTTCATCCAGAGATCCAGAGAAATTAATCTAACAGGACTAATAAATACGAAATTCTCCCAAAAATAGGAGGAAAAGGCCTCAATAAATAGCTGAAGTCGTATACCATTACAAAAAGTGGAGAAGACTACATAAAATTACACAAACATTGAACCCATATCAATGGCGCATGGCCTCGAACATATCGGAAAGAGTGCGAAGGCACTGACAAGGGAAGTTCACTTATTCGAAGTGGCGATTCGGAAGGAGATCTATACCAGTGGATAGAGCTCAAAAAGCTGATCTAAGATGTACCTTCTATATCTGCGATGCGCTGTTCTGAAAAAAGTTATGAGCTTTTCTAGAGCCAAATTTTCGTGCATTTTGAGTCGCATGATCATGATAATCGCTATACAAAACTGTGCAAGCTTAAGCAAACCACCTAGTAAGTATTGTAGGTCTAATTCGACTTCATCCGAACGTTTCGAGTGTTTTCCGACCATGTTGTTCATTCACAGGCCGTCATTTGCTTCCTTTATCACATTTCCGTTATATAAACAAAAAAGCATAACCTCCATCTAGAAGAACGCGCCGCAGATATTGAAGATATATTTGAGAACATCGTTTTACGTTCTATCCACGGGTAGTTTCCAAAAAAAGTTTCCGACGCGACGCGTTCTTTTGATTGGAGATTATGGGGGTTTTTTTGTATACATAATGGAAGTGTGATAAAGGAAGCAAATGACGGCCTGTGAATAAACGACATGGTCGGAAAACACTCGAAACGTTCGGATGAAGTCGAATTAGACCTACAATACTTACTAGGTGGTTTGCTTAAACTTGCACACTTTTGTTGCGACTCAAAATGCACGAAAATTTGGCTTTAGAAAAGCTCATAACTTTTTTCAGAACGGCGCATCGCAGATATAGAAGGTACATCTTAGATCAGCTTTTTGAGCTCTATCCACTGGTATAGATCTCCTTCCGAATCGCCACTTCGATTAAGTGAACTTCCCTTGTGAGCTGTTCCCAAACTGAAAACCATAGTACTGGTCACTGATGTCCAGTGCGAAGGGCAACCATAGTAGCGCTGATTTAATTTTCGAAAAAAAAAATAGTAGACACAAGCAGCTCGCATTTTTCAGCAACATATTGCAAAAAAGCTTCCGATTCCTCCTACAACAGAAAGAACCCCACTCAATTTGATGGACCTCATAAAAGAATCTTTTACTCCTCTCTATCTGAAAAAAAAACTACTATGGTGATGGCGCTTCCGAGTTCAAGGTAAGTCATACAATCCATTTATTCCCTCATCTCATTACGGGATATGCGTTCGCCAACATATAGCAACCCATTATTGAAATGAATTAACCGCTGTTTGGCTCATACACACGTCACACTCGATCGATTTGCGGCATGATGAACAAAATGCACATTTAGAAGAAAAAAAACTTCTATAAGCCTATGCAAATTTGAGGAAATTATGCAGAATAATTCCAAATATGAATGGCTTGTAAGAAAAATTAACATTTTCTGTACAATGCGAATGAGAATGATAAAAATAGAGAAAAACAAAGAAAATGGACGGATAAAGTGAAAAAAAAACTATGTTTTGATGAACGAACTAATAAAATATTTTTAAAAACTCAAAAAGAAAAAAATACTGCAAAACCAACGAAGGTAAAGCAACTGACCAGCTGATCTCGGCCGTTTCCGACAACTCTCCATCAAAGTAGAATCTTATTTCGCTTCGACCCCATCTCGAATACGAGTGCGAAATAGCAACATGATGCCATTTTCGAGGAGTAAGTTCTTTCTGGAAACCAAGACAAAATTCCGAACGGGAAAGATGGGGGTCTTCAAAACGCTCACCTTGGTACAACGTGTTAAAACTTTCCCTTTGGTCTTCTCCATTGTGACTACAAGCGCGTTACCCATGAAGTAGCAAGAGTACCCAATTCCTTTGCTACTTCGAAAGCTGGAAAATGGGAAACATAACGTAATGAGGGTATCCGACTTCATGCCACTACTAACCAATACAAGTAAGGCCGCTCCTTTTCAAAAAGTACGCTGCTCATCGGATCCATCCTTAGCCAAGTACTAAACGTCCACCCGGACTGGCAGGGGAACTTTGCAAAAGGAGGAATAATGATACCCTAAATTTACGGCAGATATGTGAAAGGTGAAGAAAACATGACGGGTATAGTTCGAATAAGGAGAACACACTGACATAAAAAAAACTACAGCGTATAAGAAACAGGGTTCTCACCGCTTGTGATTTTCCTGGAAAACTGAAGAAAACATTCGCATCGTCTCGTATTGGCATTTGCTTCATCACTTGTAACAATTTCAAAGAGTTTCTTGGCTAAAAGTATAAACTATAAAAAACAAATGCTACTGAGTATGAAACTGAAAGAAAATAACTACTTAAAAACAAAAACATTCAACCGATAACTCACCCAGCAGTCGTTTACAGCCTGTAACGAGCGCAGGAACTGTTTCGTTTCCTTTACCGTTATAGAGTAATTTGTCAAAACTCCAAGTAACTGTACAAGAAGATCAGAAAGCATTCCTTGAGCATTTGGTAGCAAGTCAAGAATCCTGAGTCAGTAATGGTTACAAATTCAGAAAACCGTGATTATGGAAAAGACGTACTTTGATATGAGTGAAATCCTCGAACATGCTTCCAAATTTCGCTTGCTTTTCCTTACAACTGCAAGAAAAACGCTCCATATTTCAGCCTAGAAACAGTTAAAATGCAGGATACAATGATACAGAAAATCATACTGAACGATGGCCCAGCTAAGCATGATTACCTGAAGTGTTTCGTCTGAGTGAGTAAGCAATGTAAGCATCCGTTCAATATTACTGGAGTCTTCAATAATGTATCTTGTCTCCAAGTCAAACTGTCCTCCAACAAGCTGCAAACATTAGAGTAAACAACAACATGACTAACATATTATATTCTGTATCATCCAAGAAAAACCATGAAGTCTTCTATGCTGTGTCTGATCTCCTCAGAAGCAAGATTATTCTAGTCGAATACCTATAGAATAGCATGTGAAATTCATTCTAGCTGCACATGTACTATTGTAGAACGCCACATTTGGGCAAAAAGCTCAGAAAAGCTAAATCGATAGATTTCACTCTAGTTATGTCGTTGCAGAAGTAAAAAATATGTCCATGGTGACAAATGGAGGCCGATAGCCGGAAAAGTGCCACTTGCTGCGAGATTTTTGCACCACTCTCTGCAGTGGGCAAGAGACTCGTGAATGTAAGCCACTACTACTACTACATGAGGCAAGATAAGATGAGAGGCGAGATTCTAGATAAAACATCTCCACAAATGCATGGGTGAAAAAAAACAGAAAATCTGGAAATTTACCAACAAACAAATAACGAAAACGCAAAATATTACTGAAAACTCACAGTGTTAAACAGCTGATCTACTATTTCGCTTTTCTCCATGGATCCATCCTTGATGCCTCGAATTAGCCTTTCAAATGTTTCTTGTGGCGTTTCATCGCTGCTATGTATAATAGTGGTTTTTGACATAATCCTCGGTAGGGATGCAACAGATTCCGCCTGAATAATTAGATTGTGCAGTAACAGACGAAGTGCAATGTGATTATAGGGTAAGTGACCAGGATAATGTCGGGTAGGGGTTGTAAGCACGTTAAAATAAATCTTTCACAAGTACAACCACTTCAAAATGAGCGGAAGCACGACACAAGGCAAAATTAGCAGGTCAGGCAGTTCCACCAAGATTTACGCGCGAAGCGCCCGATGCAAGCAAATGACCAATGAAAAAATGTAATAGCAATTCGTGGTAGACACTCTACCATGCTCAAACGAACTGAGCGATTAGAATGGAACTGCCTGAATAACTGACCTCGACCAGATTAATGGAAGAGCTCAAGCACCCAAGCCAGGAGGCAACGTATTTATGTGAATTCATGTTAAAAATGGAAGAACTAAAGACACACGCTGACGGGTGTAGCAGCTCTTGAGTCGCGTCGTGCAAAATTTGCAATACTGCCGCGACGACTTGCTGGAACAGAGGGTGATGGCGTTGTGGACTGAGTTAGGTCCAACTCGATTTCGTCACCAAGCGCCCCAGATGCATCGCTCAGTATCTCCATAAGACGTGATGGAAGCACAACCTGAGACAATAGGAAAAACGCATGCAATAACGCATATGTGGTATGAAAGGACATGTGACGACACATGCACGACAGAGGAATTTAGCGAAAACCAAGGAAAGCAAAAAACTCATCTCCAAAAAAAACAACGAAAAGACGCAAGGGAAAAATCGAAACACAAGTCAGAGAGAGGAAAAAAGGCGTACTTGTAGCACAGTTCCTTCAGGTACAGGTTCAAGTACTGGTGTGTCCGGCTTAGTATCATCTCCAGAAGTAAAAATATTATTTTCTAATGAGTTCGGCACACTAAGGTTTGCCATTGCCGGTGGTGAAATCATCGTCTGTTCACGTTGATTTGACACGCTTTCAGATGTGGAGCTGTTAGGAGATCGAATAGTGGTAGATGCGGACTCGTCTCCTAGAAAACCGAAATCAGCTTTGAAGTTCAAAACACCTATCTAGTAATCGTAAACACTTTATATATTCTGGAAGATACAATCAAGTATTTCTTTTGCACAGCAGCAGTTGATTGTGAGCGTGTGGAAAGGGAGGAACCGGGAGAGCAATTTTGGAATGAGAAATAATCAGTTCCGAAATGTAAATCCCAAATTCAATCGAACGTTACAAATTGTGAGAAATGTGTTGCCACGTTTCCCAGGCAAGAACATTACCAGCTTCCCCGCGCCGATTACATGTGGTTTAAATAAAAATATATCACGTTTCTTTAAGATTTAATTTGATCAACCGCAGATTCAAGCGCAAGTCAAATTCAATGAGAAGAAGAGTAGCGGTAGGAAAGGATTGAGAAGGAGATAAAAAGTGCGTCATAGCAAATACTTGGATTTGAGCCGAATGTCTCAACTTTTTTTTGGAATTTTTTTCCAGTGGTAATAATTGTAGGTAGATATGTGAGGACAATATTCTTGATCGATAGGCTACTAACTGAGATGCTTAAAAAGGCTGTCGAAAGCTTTTCATCACAAGGAAGAAGACAGAGAGAAATGGTGGCCAGCATGCCGTGAAGTTCATGCTGACTAAGACAAACGTTTCTCCAGCATCGAGTCACATTCATGAGAAAATAGCAAATTATTCGGTGCAGCAGCATAACCATGACACTTGATGGATACAACGGAGCATGGTTGCACTTTCGGAGAGATCTCGTTCATTATTGGGGCTTTAGAATCGATTCTTGTAACGTTTGCTAGCGTGGCACTCGGCAAACGTGGTACCACGCGAGAGGAAATCAAACAATCGATGAACAAACATGGATGATACTTACTAATAAATTTGCTATTTCAAGAATGGCACAGAATGCACCGTGAACTATAGAATGCTTATGATGACTATTTCAAATAATTTATAACGGTAAAGGAATAATTCGCGGGATGAGAAAAAAAATTAAAATACTTCAAATAGGAATAATTATAAATTGGGAAGAAAAGGTGTGGATGCAAAATGATGTAAAGAACAGTGCAAAAAAGAAAGTTGCACTGTTCTCTACGCCATCATCGAAAAAAAAACGGTCAAAGAACGGCAAGAAAAGGATTAGTAGGGGCCCTAACGAGAAAGAAGTCTTTCTGAAGTGGTTGTCCTACTAAATGAATTGCCCATTTCGATAATCCTTTGATGATTAAACAATCACTTTGAAGAGGTACTTGAGCTTGTCAGACAATAAGGGGAAACCGATAAATGTCGTCTGCTCTATCGTTATGACTCAAAGTGAAAAAGCAAAGCAATTAAGTGCTGAAAAATTTAGTAATGGTTACCTCTGACACCGTCATGATCAATTTTTATATCGTCCATGTGTTCATCAGTCAGTGTTGAAGGGTGGGCGAGTAGATTGTCGGCACTACAAAGACAATGCATAGAGAAGCTAGTGGCACAGAATTCGTAAAAGATAGTGGCTAAGCATGAAATCTAGCGTCTTTTCGAGAAAAAAATTTGTATCTATGGACACGAACGACCTTGCATGATAGCGGGAAATGTGAAATCAATTAAAGAAATTTCGTTGCGTCTCTCACCCGCATTCCAACGGCCCAGATGACGGTGGTGAGTCATGTTCGCTTTGTTGAGAATTGTCTAAGGCAATGGAATCCATTTGTTCATACTCATCCGCCTCTTTTTCTATAGAATCACTGAAAAGGAAAAGTTCTTGATCCGTACACCACTTATAGCGATTCCAAGAAGTTTTTATGTTGAAAAAACAATCAAGCCAATTGTTAGCCCCAAAATTCACCATTTATCAGGGCCTAGTCACAACACACAAAAAGCAACATTCTAAAATTTCTCGGAGATAAATAAGCAAGCATCTTACATGAAAGTGAATATTTCAATAAAAACTGTTCTAATCAGATGTTCTGAAGCTTTCAGCATAATCATAAGAGAAGATAGGACTCAATTAGGTTAAAATCGGTATAGCTTAGCAGTAACGACTATTCATAAAAGTCTATTCAAACTGCTTTATGGCACATGAATGAGAATTTGAATAAAAACAGCGAACTCTTCACTAGTAATAGCAAATTCTATTCCACGCACACCTGGTGCAGTGCTATATATACACTGTGAGTACACGGTTGCTGGAAAGCGCACCTGCCGTTTCTACACTCTAGTCGATGCTATAGCGCTTCAGCTACCTCTTTCAAATGCAATGGCTTTATGATTACGCTCTTATGCATGCGATGGGGTTCATACCTCAGAGATTAGGCAAAAACATCCTTCTCCATGGTGAAAAGTTGCATAATCAAAAAAGGGAAACTTCGCTAAAAGTTCATCAATTAAGCTGATTCTACTGTATATCATAGCTCGAAATGTTGAAGCTTTTCTCTGACTGCAAAACCGTTCCGAGATGTCAGAAGGGTTTTGCATGGGCGATGTCGAATTAGAACAGGTAAATCAGCCCAGGGATCATTGGACTATTTGTTTATTGCATGCAGAAAGTGAAGCAATGGCAACGGAAGGTTTTCAATGATGACAGTAATTTTTGTCTGGTAAAAAATAGATAAAATTAAGATCTGCAAACCGCTGCTAAGTTGGGAGTTGGGACTACCAGTTTCCAGCACCTTCTACCTAATCCAGGTTACTGGGCAGATGAACACGAAATTGTTAGAAAATATTTTTGAACAGAATTTCACGTGCATTCGCTCGCATCAAATGAAAAAAAGGCGATGATCTACTCAACAATAAAATAAACCGTTAGCTAATCCAACTACTGTTATGCAAGTACAAAGTCTCCCTTTTCACTCATATATTTCCTATAGATTTTTTTGGTAAAAGCAAAAAAAAAGAGCCTAGCAGAATCAAATGTGCAAAAGCTCTCTCGCTACATTTGAAAAGCAGTGGCTACACTGCGGTTAATCCGAAAATGATTTATGCTGACTAGCGCAAATGTCACAAACGCTCGTGCCTTATTTGGCCTGGAAAATCTCGTACTCAGAGCCACGTTTCCTACCTATAATTCAAACAGGGATAGTATGAAGGTAAGTTACATCTAGAGATGTCTTGCAGAGTTAAATGACTCTGAAACGTTGTTATCAATAGCTTCACTTCACCACAAAACATTTATGCCCTGAATTTCTTGTTTTGTGTCGCAGTTTGACAGATTGGATAGCAAGATGATGACATGCAACGATCGATTGTGCAAAAAAATAAGTTATGCAGCCGCTCTTCCCCATATCAATCGAAGGCAAAAAGTCTTTGGAGGAAAATGATAAACGAAAAGATGAAAAGGATGGCAAAAAAGGCTGGATAGAATAAAAGTAAAAAACACAAAACTTACCGAGGATCATCCAACGAGATTTCATCTAAGTTTTTTAGAATACCGTGAACAGTGGGGAGGGCGGCTTCACTTTCGGGTATATCTGAAGAATGAAATTTAAGAGCTCATAAAGAAGCAACTCACTGCATCAAGTGACAAGATAAAAATTGTTTTTGTCTTTCTCAACCTCCCGCTGGGCTCTCGCCCAGCCCTTTTTCCAAGGACAAAGAATATTCTTGCAGAAAATAAGTCTAGGGAAAGAGAAAAAAGTGAATAAAGTCCTTTGTCAAATCCTCCCTTCCATTTCTTCAAATATTTGTACATATGCGGTAAGAAAATTATAGGGGTGATGGAGAAATCAAGTGGGACTGCAGTTAGCTCGAATTCAACAAAAAATGAGGTTGATAAAAAATCAATGGAAGAGTGGTCGGACTGATTTCGAGCAGCTCTGTAAGGAAGTTCTGCTACTTGGGGTGACAACATAAAGTGCAAAATCCTCGAGTCCAAGCGTTTTGCACTATTGTTAGCTTCTTTCAAGAAGAAATAGAAGGAAAAACCATAAACAAAACGGTTGAGTCCAAGGATTCAAATCTTGGAAGATGCTCTAGAAACGTGCGAAGGCGCTTATTGGCACTTTTGATTGACGGAAAATTTCAAATTTAGTGATTTTGCAATAAAATTAGAACAACAAAAACTTTCTAAGTTCGTAATGAACAAACTCTTGCAACACTGAATATAGATAGGGTGTAACAACTTGAATAGATACAGCTTTTCAATAACAAAAGATAAGTGTGTCCTTCACCAGCAAAAAATGCTTTTTCTACAGCATCAGCAAACAATAGAGTGCCCTTTGTTTTGTTAGCACAGCCCAACATGATTCACTACATGAGAGAGAAGATACACAAATGTGAAAGTGATTATAAAACTTGTAAATAGCAGAAGACGAAAGGTCACTAACCGTTAGCGATTTCCACATGGTTTGATTCACTTTTTCGTCTATCTAAAACGGGACTCTCACGCGTTCCGGTGTCCATACCCGATCAAGCGGAACCACTGCTAAAAGAACTGGACAATTACTGGTTATTAAATGACCAAGGTATGCGGAGAACAGGTTTCGAAGTACATAACTCGCAACAGTGGGAAAATTTTGGGATTTTGAGATTTAAATATGGTTTTGAAGCAAAACTCAAAAATGGCTGCATTTATTTTAGGTTAAATTGACCGAGCAACTTCTGAGTTGGCGAGTTGTCAGGTTGAGAGCCGCGGCTAGAGACTTAGAGTAGGTAGGGTGAGCGTGCAGGCGACGAGACACCGGGCCCCCTTCGAACACTCAATCACACGGGCGTCCCCGTCTATAGGAAAGAGAGAAATCACTGCCTTAGCGACGACAACTCGCTCGACGACAATGCTACCTCAAAGATCGCGTCAAATGCTGAGTCTTATAAAGCATTTACCCAAGGTAAACGGGGCAAGGTAAGTTTACTCAGGTCATCATGGAAAAGAATACAGAAGAACGTCTACAAATTCACAGTATGCACTTACAACGATGTTGCGAGCAATCTGATCACAGCAGTTGGCGATAGCGCTACTGTAGGGTTACGGTAAGGGTGCGGTAGCAGTAATGGGCATGAAGTATCGATATACAAGCATTGTTTTTACTCTATGCGTGTCGATAATCACATAACTATGTTCTGGATTATAATAGCCTTAGAATGTAGTCATAATTGACGATCTAACAAAAGTTCAGCGAAGGAGTTGCGGGAAGGGAGGGGTGAGAGAGGTTTTGGGGTGGATATAAAAAACTTATTACTCTCTTTCCATCTATACATAGAAGACGTTTTCCCTGCCATTCCTAAAAAAATTTCGCTTCCATAGTAAGTCAACTTTATGCCTAGCACCTCGATATCAAACATGCATCGAAGCCTACCGTATACCTACAGTACCATGCATACTGTGGGGGCACATAGCATAAATAAGTTTTCGAGACTTATATTCTCTTGTTTTTAGCTGTCATCAGCCGTGACTTTGCATTAGAAAATGTCTACCCACGCAAAGAAACGCACAGAACTGTACCGTATATCTACAGTACCGCTACAGTCTACTGTACGGGCATAGTGCCAATTTCGCGTGGCAATACTTGCATATCTCCGCGCTGAGCATTCGCTACCCGTGAATGCAAGAGCAATTCGCTACCCTTAACTGCAAATTAGAGAAAAATGCCCCCCCCCCCTCACCTAAACAGGTTTGAACCGTACTAGCTGCACCCTGCTGGGTTGCCAACCAAATGCTGAAGGATGAAAAATGAAAGCGAGGAAGAATGTTCTCAAATTGATCTGGGTTAAAACCCAGCATTTAAGGGCTCCTCCATTATCTTCATCATTAGAGCGTAAAATTCGTCATGGAAAAACCTTTCAATAGGAAAAACTTGCAGATAATTATAATGGGAGAGACAAAGGCGTCTGGAAAGTCTGCTGACGTTTAGACGTCGCGGTTAAAAGCAGCTAGAGACCCATCTACGTTCAATAACGATTAACTCAAAATAATTGAACAAAATATGGATGTTAACCTTCAGCCACACCTAAAGGATAAGAAAATTGGATATTTTGAGATAAACAAAAAAGGACAAGAAAATTGATTTTGAGATAAACAACGAAAAAGAATACTCGCCGCTGTTGCCCTAAATCGAAGGACACTTGTCGCAAAGTTCATCTGCTTTGAACATGTGGCAATCTTGCGGGGAATCTGTGCAGCTCATCAGAAAAAACACAAAGTTGCAGAAGTCAGCAGAGATATGCAAGTGCATATCTGGAGAAGTTGCGCTTAGCGTCTAGCAAACCTTCACGAATGAATGAACTCGAAGAAAGCTCGACTACGCCAAGCATCGCAACATAACACGCACTTCCACACATCGATTATAATGTAGTATTCGCTAGTGCAAACGAAAAACTACAAAAACTGTTGCTATTGAAGCATACGCCATAGTTGATCCACTTTATTCACTCCATCCACTTATTGACATCTTTTACCAAAAGGGCAGAAGCTAGTGGTCAAATTAGTGATCTGAACAATAGCGGAGTGGATCAAGTGGATCAAATGAATTGGATCAACTATGGTATGTGTCTAAAAGAAAAAACAAAGAAAAAAAAGAAATAACAAGCGCTGTTGCTGAATTTTGGTCACTTGGTGCAATTGCACATTTTGTGCTCGTTTGGCGGCAGAGCACGCTGCAGTTTAGAATTGCGAAGGACCTGCCATACAATTTCTTTGATTCCTGCATTTCTTGCGCTACCGTGACTCCTGCGGGTCCCGCAAGGTATATTGCGAAAAAACAATGTACATATACTGAATTTCGCAAAGCGTTCCATGGTGCGGCACATCGAAAGTCGAGGAATCACTCGTGACAATGGCGGCGACCGCGCGTGTCGCGTCGGCAAATATGTTCTCTTTATTTTCCGTTCAAAGCGATGTTTTGAAAGTCCTAAGTCAACCCATGCGTTTGCATTCTTCCGCGACTCAAACCGCATAGAAACCGCGTCGCAGCATTGACCGCAACTGCGCACGTGTCTCTGATGGAGCGAACGAAATGGCGACAAAACGATGAAGCGAAAAGATGGAAAGGTTTTCATGCTGAGGAAATTGATTTGTATCGATTCAATGCAGCCTGGAAGGAAGATCATTTCTTAAGACATCAATCGACTATTTGAAAATAAAAAACTGGAAATGTGTCCGTAAAATCAAGGTGCAGAAAGGGAATGCTCTGGAAAGTAAGCGTTCTTATCTGACTTACCTCCACCTTGGGGAAAGTCACATGAATATCAAACGTGCACATGTGAATGAGTTGCTAATGAGCTAAGCCTTATACGAAAAAAATTCGTAGTGAAACTTTTTTTTCAGGTAAGAGAAATCTAATTGTCCTCATACCGCGGTGAATCTTTTTGTGAAAGCAGAAAAAAGAAATAAAAAAAGTACATTTGTAAAGAGAAAGACAGCTAAGAGAAAAAGCTAAACGTATTTCGATTAATCGCGCTATCAAAGTAAGATGATAAGCGTCGAGAAGCTAACTTCTTTTTTTTCTTTTGAGATAACGAATTCTTTTCTCCGATCACTCTGATCGTTCCTCATGACAGAAATGAAAGGTTAACGCCTTGAATTCTTTATGTTTCAGTAAAAAAAATAAGGCCTTGTACATCCCTTATGGCAACGAATGGAATGAAGAGAAAATTCCATAATTTACATTCAAAAAAATCAAACGTAGTCATGTTCATATTCCTTCATTGCACGTAAAATAATAGTTCCTGTGAAAAGAGTAACAGGAGACCAATACAGTGTACAGAAAAGAACAGAATAGGGAAAAATAAAAAGGACAAAAAGAAAGCAACAGGATAAGACCAATATTTAGTAGTGGAGTTACTCTAAACGATCTTCAACTTTTTTCAAGGTTCTTAAATTATTTAAAAAAATTAAGAGCACTCTATACTTAATTCAAATTCGCTAAACCATAAAAAGAAGCAATTCTTGGAAGTTAGGAGATATGTAATGGTTACTGATAAAAGAAAATTATCGACATTTTTCTGTGATAGTAAAGAGATATGCAGAAATTTTTCATGTATTTCTTTAACAATGAAAAGGATTTTTTGGAATTTTGTGTTTTTTTTTTCGAATCCATTGAAAGTTAAAATGAAAGATGTAGAGCCGCTCCGTAAATCTGCTGATGACTAGATAGTTTATTCTGCTGAGTGGGTGAGCTTGAGCCAATTACCCCTCAAAAGCAAGTAAATAAATAAATGACAAGTTTGAACAACAATAAGCAGCTTCCTACCGCAATAAATCATTCCCCGTTGAAGAAAAATCAAACGACTACTAGTTGACCGGAGAAGTAGCAACACTGCTATTAGATGGAGGGTGTCAAACTAGGAGAGGCGAGATCGATGAGGGGGAACCGATGACATACTTTTTCTACCCCCGTATGTGTCGCAAAAGGGGCAAGGCACAAACGCATCGAATAAATAGACCAAGAAAATGCTGAAAATTTGCTCAAAAGCGTTTTCGAAGCTCCTTTTCTGTTTTTAATGCTTAATGAGGTGAACGTAGATGTTGAATATGAGTCTGACTTGGAATTTGTTTTGTAGCAGAGAAAACAAACTTCAAAATACAACAGCAGGCCGCTGTTGCACGAAATGTTCTGCGAAAGCCGATTAATGCAAAACATGACGTTTGTCCTGCATAACAGATGACTTTGACATCAAACTATGTTTTGAGCCGCGTTCATAAAAGGAAAGGGCAGAAAGGAAGAGATTATTGTGCAGAAATTTTCTACTCGCTTGTCAGAAAAACCTACCACAGTTGTGGCTGAATACTCCACTTACTTAAGAAGGATTTCAGTCTCAAAATTCATTCACAATTATTGATTCACTGTGGACCAGATCTTCACCTTTTACTTCTTTTTATACATAGGTTGTTTATAAAGGTCTTTGCGCATACAGGAGACAACACTCATACAAAAAAGCAGTATCCGGCTCTCAGCTCAGTTACTTTCAATGTCTAAATACTGTCATATGTAAGCACAACCATTTAAGTAAAGAGGAAAACCAAGAAAATGCGGTTACCAGGAGGTGCGTGCGTGTCGCGCGCGGTCGCGCCATCGTCACGATTTTTCGAATGCCCTATAGCTTTTGCTGGAATATTCACTTATAATCACATTCATCAAACGTACTACATTTGTACTTCTATATCGTACTTGATTTTTATGCGAGGCATTGCTAAGTTTTCCCCAAACCCTCAGCCAAACTTTGGAACTCATGAAAACAAGTTGCAACGAATATCATGAGTACTCAACCTTATTCGTGAAAGTCTCACTTTTTTGAAGGAATGACACCCCTGTCCAATTTTTACCTAGAATCTGAGCGCGGCCTAGCCCTCTTTGATTATGGCTTCCCCCCCCCCCAGATTGGCCACCGCGTCCCATCGAAAAAATTAAGGGGTCAAAACTGACTATTGCATTTTACAAGCTGATAATTTCCGCGTTTGTCAGAAGTCGATATAAAACTGCGTAGCAGAGAAAACGAAATTGTGTGAGAAAAATGCTAAAGTATGCTAATTTCCAGAATCGTAAATTAAAATTGCTCACAATCAGCTTATAAAGATATGGCGCCATTTACAATCAGTTCAGCCCAGAGTTGCTAGATAAAACTTTTTTCCTTACTGAAATGGTTTTCATGCATAACCACATATATTTATTTAGAGTGTCTACGAAAGTGAGTGAGTCATACGTTGGAAAAATTCCTTTTAGCAGACTTGTAAAATCAAAATGTGGAAACAAACTTTCAAACAAGAACTGAACGAAATGAGAAGGGCGCAGAGCGATTCAGGAGTTTGATAAAGTGGATGATGATTATGTATTACCATTGTCATTAATCTTTGCTTCGTCAACATCGTCAAAAAAAACACACACACGAAAGAATGGACAGAGGAGAATGCATTCGATTTCAAGATTAAGAAAGTTTGGAGAAGTCGCAGAGATTCTCAGTTTTGATAGGAAAGCAAGAGGTGGTCTAGGCTTAGAAAATTTATGAGCAGATACAAATCACCCGAACTGCTTATGAGAGTGCCTCGATTAGCATCCATCATCTAATGGAGGACTCAAATGAGGGAGAGTGGTCGAATGAAAACGAGAACTTAGCCTATAAGATAAAAAATTTGAAGGTTTAGGTGTTTTATTGAAATTCGTTTAACTTTCCTAAGAAAAAATACTATCAAGCTCAAACTATTAGGTTGTCCGGAAATTAATGCAGGTTCTGAATTCCAACCGCAATAAGTCATAAACTTCTCATTTCTAAGTAGGTTGCAAAAACCATTCGATAGAGCAAAGCAAGCTCTACAAGATGGCAATCTTGCTTTAGCAACAGCTCTGATCCTCCACGAGTTTTGAGCCAAAAACTAAAAAGATTCAACTGCCCGAAAAATTGAGGAAAATCGTAACTTAGTTCATAGAAATCCTACAAAAATTCTAACTTGCTCATGTAAACACAATCTATATAGGGCATCTATACACGCTGTTGCCGTAATTTTTTCTCTGTTAGAAATCAAGAAAACGGAAATTTTTGTGCATTTGCCAAAGTGGTGCTGTGCAGTTCCCACATAAGTAGTTGAATTCTACAAACCTGTAGAATTACAAAACGTAAATTCTCAGCTCTCTACGTCAGGGCTCGGCACGAGCTGGCACCAGGGAATTTTGAAAACGAAGTCCCCTTTGAAATTTGCCAATTTTTACGAAGTCCCCCTTGACTTTTGAGAAATTTTACGAAGTCCCCTTTGATCCTCAACGATATCCCCTCTAAAATCCTAAAAAAATCCCCAAAATCCCCCAAAAAACGAAACGTCGACTAAAAAAAAAAAAAAAAAAAAAAAAAAAAAGGTCGTCCCCGCCAATTTTGCGTATGTCTTCACCCACAAAAACGAAACCCCCCTTTGCTTTTTGCCCCAAAAACGATATCCAGCTTGCCCCGTGCCAGCTGGTGCCAGGCCCTGCTCTACGTGCTTTAATTCTCAGGAAATCTGAATTTTAGCTTGGACCACATGACTGGGGAAAACTTTATTCGATATTTCTTGAGAACTACATAAAGCTTGTAGAGAGCTGGGAATTTTATTTGTACCTCTACAGGTTTGCAGTATACAACTACTTATGTGGAAACGGCACAACACAACTTTGGCAAATGCACGAAAATTTCCGCTTGATTTTCAACATGGAAGAAAATACGGCAACGGCGTACTTACATAGATTCCCTATGTGGATTGTCTTTACGTGAGCGAGTTAGAAGATTTTTATGGACTGAGTTATTTTTCTCTTTCGGGCATTTTAGCTTTTGGCTCGAAACTCGAAGTGGATCAGAGCTGTTGCTAAAGCAAGATAGCCATCTTGTAGAACTTGCTTTGCTCTATCGAATGGTTTTTTGCAACCTACTTTGAAATGAGAAGTGTATGACTTATTGCGATTGGAATTCAAAACCTGCATTCACTTCCGGACAACCTAATAAAAAATGAGTGAATGTCAAAATCCGAAATTTATCAATTTTTTGTCATTCTTGTGTGTGATAAATTTTACTACTTCCGCTGATAAGGTATTTATTTTAGAATTGTCTACAATGATTTTAGAGCAACAGTATCGAATTTGTGGATGTCAAGAATTTAGCAATGTGAAGAAAACAAACTTTATTTATCGGTAGATTTATATTAGTTTCGGGAAGTGAATTTTAAGAAATTTTTGATTTTATTGAGGACTTGGTATTTTCCCATTTAGCTGCGAGCACAAAAAAAGCGTACAAGTTGTTCATTTTCGATCTGACTTCTTACTGAAAAGTGAACAATTAATGGTGCTCTGAAATATATTGAAATTTTGAGATTCTCTTCACTTTTCAACTACATCGGAATAAGATTTATTATTTGGTTTTCGGCAAATAATATAATCAAAGAAAAATCTGAAGATACAAACGTGCAAAATGCGCTCAGCTGATAAGTTTCACGTTTGCTGGTACGTTTGCTAGCCCAAGAGTTGATTATGTACTGAGAAGATGACTAAAAAACATATAAAACAAAAATTCAAAATTTCAGGCATTTAGTCCCCTATTGAGGTAATAATTTCAAGCTCGGAAGGCAAAAACCAGTGATTGAGACATAAATGCGCGGCAGGGGGAGAGGCCATATAAATCCAGGCTGGTTCGGCTGTTGTCAAAGGCTGGGTCCGACAAGGCCGCACAAATCATTATAATCACCGTATATCTTCTTCTTAATAGTCATTGTCGGCGTATTCGTATGAAAGCGATAGACGAGGCAAGGTATATTGAAATCCCATGAGAGAGAAACGAGCGCGGCGATATGTCCTAGGACCTCGAGGCGAATTGAAATTGGAGGGCTGAAAATGGCTGTCAATGTGAGGCAAACGCATAGCTAGGGAGATTTCAATGTAATAAAAAAAATTAGGGAAGAGAGGAGGCGGGAGCAAATGCATCCTGAATGATGTGAAATACGAGCATTAGAAATCTTCCTCTCTGATGTTTCTGGGATGCAAATGAGCATGCACTTTGATGGCGAGAGCTATTTGACATGGAAATCCTTTAATTTCAAAAAATGTGAATTTAGATGGCTAAGGGCAGTATTAAATTCTCAGAATCTTTTTGCCAAGCCAAAATTGTTACTTATAGGAAACTAGATGGCAAACCCGGCTCCGCCCGGGACCAAACTTTGCACACATACACTTCGGGGCAGGGAGCGTGTCATAGTCCACTTTTCGTTATCGATCGATGTCGATCTTATCGATTTTTTGCAAAAATGTGGGATTGTGCATTTTTGGATATGAATTCAAGGTTCAAAATTTTTTAAAGCCAATCTGTTTTCCAACACTAGAAAAATAGTCATTGTTTGTTTGTTTCCGTAGAAAAGTTCTGATGGTAGTGGAGGAAAGAGACATTGATTGCGAGAAGGGGGGGGGGGGGAGAAGAAGGGATGGAGAGGTCGCTGCGTCGTATTTTTTCAAGTGATATACCTGAAAAAGAAACCCTTGCAAATGGACTGTAAAAAATTGAGAGAGCTCATTTATGTTTACGAAAATCTTTTTCTAAGAAGTAAGGCGTGCGCTACATGCAGCCAAATTTTTTTTCACCTTTCGAAAAGAATTTTTGCAACTTCCATAATCATTACTGAGATATAACTTGATTAGTATGGTGAAAAAATTTACTTATCCCTTCTTCCCCCCTCCTCTTCCCATTCTCCTCCATCTATATACTTCTACTATGTACTTTTACTTCCAAAGTTTGAACTAAGCAGCAATCTTGCCATCATTCATTCTCGTTTTGCTATTGCCTCCCATCATTTACCCTGAAGGAAATCAGATCCAAGCTTGACGAACGACATGACGGCTGAGAAAATTGTCTGCGGTGCAGATTTGAAATGAAAGTCGATGAGAGTGGCCATGGCATTCGTATAGTGCAAAAGTAAGCTGTCAAATATAGGTTTCGAACTGTTCGATTATGGCAGTGCTAGAATAAAAGCCGGATAGGAGCAAGCAATTGCTAGATTTTTTAGGGATTTTTCAAATGTTATGCAAGCTTTGAAACAGAAAATCATAAAATTCATATGAACATTCTAATGTTATATATAAAGCTGAATGTCTGTTTGGGTCTGTCTGTCTGTCTGTGTGTACGTATGTTCCGAATAGAAAATTCCATTTTTGAACCGATCCGGACCAAACTTGGCACACATTCACTTCGGGGCCCGGCGGGTGTCACAGGCTACTTTTCGTCATCGATCGATATCGATTTTATCGATTTTTTGCAAAATTTGAGCTACGGGGCTGGGAGTTGGTACAGGGGGGTAATCGAGCATGCTGATTACGAATAAAATAATGACAGGGCCGGGCGGAGCCGGGTAAGCCATCTAGTTGTTTATAATTGAGAAACAAAACAGTTGCTCGATCAGGGCCCGGCAGGAGGTGGCATTTCAGAATTTTGAAAACGATATCCCCTTTGAAGCCAAAATTTCTTACGACTTCCCTTTTGACCCTATTTTTGACCCCCGTAAGTCCCTGACAAACAGATATACACAAATAGAGATGGGCGGCCTCAGCGCTTATTATAGTAGTACTACCTGGCTTTCCTGGTCCAGCCCGGGTCATCAAGGTTTCAGCTCAATGGGTTCATCCGCAAAGGAATCTATAAAAAACATAGGGTCAAGATTTGCACAAACTTTGACGTTTATATATCTAAGATACTACTCATTTATTAGTCAGCTGCGAAACTTTACAATTTACAATAACCGATTGCGATTGGAGCGCGCTTTCCGAGGCCGATCATAACGCTGTGAACTCTATTTGGGGCTGTATCGAAGCGGTGCCTTGGTGGTTTTGGAAGCGGATTTGAACATATAGTAATACTCTCGACCTAGTCCACATTTATGTAAAGAAATCCGGGAAATTATGTGAAGGGAAGCAGGGAGCCACCCCAGGTGGCTCCCAGGTGGCGCGGGAGCCACCTAATTTCGAAAAACACTTACCATTTTTTAAATTCACATAAGTTTCTCATAATTTTTCATACTTTTTTTGTGCTCATGGTCCTCCAACTACACAGCAAATTTGGTGCTATATTGTTACTTGTGCATTGAAAACGAGCTTATTTTGTTGTTTTCCTCTTACAAGAATTGCGATTTAAATTCCCGCCTGCGGGCAGGCTAGCGATCGGAGCACAGAATCTTCACATTGCTGGAATCTAAATTCATAGGACAGTAGCATCAACAAGGAATGATGAATAAAGAATGTATGTGCATTGTTTATCGGTAAACAAAGGGGAAGTCGTATTTTGGGGTCTGGGGCTCAGCCCCGGACCCCAAAATACGAATTCCCCTTTGCTTTTTCGGGCCAAAAACGATATCCAGCTTGTGAAAGCGCCACCCCTGCCGGGCCCTGTGCTCGATTCCATAACCCATCTAGGCCACGCAAAACTTTGCGACCCATTCTCGGGACTTCCTCCCCGTCTCTTTTCTTATATGCTTATGCATTCAATGCACAAAGTTTCAGGCATTTGTTGGGGTTTGACTGCTCCCATTAATTTTTTATGTAGATTAAATATGTCTTGGGATTGAGACATGTCGTTACCAAACTCACATTTACTACAAATTTGGGTCATTTAGACAGTACTTGAACATGTAGTTAGAGCGGAAAATGCCTTTAACGTGGTTCAGTGAACTGCTAAGCAGATATGGAGGATTGCTTTGAATAAAGCGCTTGAAGACTTCTGGAATGATATGCATCTCAATGGAAAACTTCACTTCAAGTTAAATCCCTTCCCTTGTGAGCGAAGTATTAAGGTAATGCCTTTTTGTATGAGTATTTTTCCTGTGGGAACAAAGGCAGCAGTCAAGTGTCGCCACGATTTTATGAATGCCCTATACTTCCTAAACATTAGAATGAAAAAAATCTCAAAAATTTCGATTTGGTGTCGATGAGGGCGTGACTTACAAAGCCATCATGTTTTCTGTAACTGACAAGAGAAGGATACTTAGTGACCGTGACCACTCGTAGTGGGACAGGTATCACTAGTAAAGTAAAGAAGGCCATAGGTCAGTATGAGCAAAGTGTGCTTGAGGTAAACTTCTCATATGCACTTGTTTTTGCTTATTTTTGGGTTTTGTGCTTTTGGATGCTCTCCCTGTCTAGCACATAATGTAGATATGACTACTATGTCAGACAGGCACGTAGCATACTTCCACTTGTTTATTGAAACTTAATAGCTTCTCATGTGCATGAAGAAGCCTTTATAATGATGAAATACATTCGGCCGGGGAATACCATCTTCAGCAGCTGCTGGCGTGCCTACAATGTAATCGCGTCTCTGCCGCAGCGGTACTGTCGCTTGGCAGTAAACTAACAGATAGATTTCGTTGGCCCAAACACAGGCGCACATACGCAGCATATCGAAAGCTACTGGCAGAAATAGAGGATGATGAAGCAAAAATGCGGCATCAACAACAGGCGCTACGCTGACTACCTCAATGAATTCTAATTCCTATGGACGTTCGGCAAGCCTGAGGAACTGCTTTGAAACTTCTGGAGGTTAGTGGCTGACTTATATCCAGTGACCTGCCAATAGCCTGGACTTGCCTCAGCGGCCCTTCTTAGGGCCACCTTGAGCACGTTGGGCTACATTCAAGCAATTTTTCAATATACGTGGTATTCGTGGCCAACGGATCAAATAACCCTTCTAGACCAAATTCCAGCCAAATCGGAGATTTTGCGCTACCGCATACCTCTCGTAACATGCCAAAAATCATATTCATTTTTCATGCAAAATGAATACGATTTTTTGTAATGAGCATGTCAAATAGCCGCTGTATGCAAAGTTTTGGCAAAACTCGAAATTTGAATTTCTGGACTGTGTGTCGTGGAGTAGTACCGTCTGTGCTTAAGGTTGTAACATAATTCTAGTTGTTTCTTGAACTAAATAGTGTTCATGCCTACCTGCCAAGGCCTACCTTCTGCACCTTCTTCACTTCTTCTTAAGTGCCTCTTAATAGAAGTTGGAAAGAGAGTTCACGGACATGTCCAAAGTATATTCACTACTTTTCGAAACCTAATGCATGCAAATGCGATTTGCAGCTGTACTCTTTATCTCGCCTGTAGCTGAAATGTCTGATATTCAGACGAGTGGAGAGAGCTTAGGATCAATGAGAGCAGAGTTTGCCACTTTCGATTACATCGTTTTCAATTTATTTACGTATGTAAATAGATGTATACTATAAACTGGAGCATTTGGGTTTTTCATGACCTTAGTATTAGGTTAACAGATAATTTCTCTCACACACCTTTCTCTATTTTTTGAACATAAGCTTCCTGGAAAAAACTAATTTTCGACACACTTAAGACATAGCGGGCTCTGTCACCATTTGCGGCACCAGCATGCTTGGTGCCGTAAATGCGCAAATAACCAGCAGGTTTACGTTAGTTTTGTGGACACACTCACATTTTCAGATTTTCTCTATTTTTTTCTAGGCACCTTACCTGTGCTTTTACTCTTCTATAATTTCTTTAGAAAGTAATTTGGCACTGTCTCTTACATGGCAACATGTGGTGCCTCTAGCGTTTCAAAAACGAGCGGTGAAAAAATATCGAGAAAAATTCAAAAATAAAGAATTCAAAACTCGTTCTATGTTATTCTGTGCCAGATCCAGTACCGTAGTATCATTTTTTGACCTTGCGTTACCGTTACCGTTACCGTTTACCTTCAGAACTCCGAAGACGACGACAAAATCGTCGTCTTCGGAGCTCTGAAGTAAATTGCAGTTATTCATCTGTGAGATAAGACCGCCTAACGCAATCCCCAAACATCAGTCAGTCTGATTTCGTCCCGAGGGCAACGTACTGAGTCACACGCTGATGTAGCAGAAACTGACCTATTGTCCATCGCGGTGTTAGTGAGTTAGTCAGTAGCCGCACAAAGTAGACGCCCGACACTGAGCGTTGCTGCTCAGAATGATCTTTATACAATACCTCTCATAATTCGTCAAAAAAGTCGCCGCATTCTAGCAGAGTGGGCCACAGTGCGCTGCAGTGCGCCGGTGTGCAGCAGAGTGCGGAGTGCGCTGGAGTGTGCCGAAGAGCAGCGAAGTGCGCCGCACTCCATTAGACTGCGCTACAATGCGCTGCAGTGCGCCGGAGTGCGGCAGAGTGCGCCGCACACCACTGGAGTGCACCGAAATACGCGTCGCATCGCCGTATCTCGCTTGAGAATAAATAAATTCTGTATCCAAGGACACCGTTCGATTCAGCTCGGCGAGACGCATTGTTTAGTTTATAGAAGTGCCACGATCTATGGGGGTACGGTAGGTATACCGTCGACAATAGGTTTTCGCTCAATTTTGCGGGTTTTTGTGTGATTAAGTTGTTCATTGTGCTGATAACAATACTGACATTGATTTGCTGCTGATGGCACCGTAGAGATAGTGTAGGAGTATGGTAGAGAGCCACTCAGATCGAATTTGTCCAGAAACCAGCTCAAGGTACAATACTGCTAACAGATGTGCAATTTCCGTAAACGTCGCGGAATTCCCGGAATTTTACGACATTCTGGGATCCGCGACATTCCAGGAACTCCGCGAAATAACGGAAATCAAGCAAAATAAGCAGCCCATAACTTCCCTCGGAATCAATATATTCTGAATACGGAAACAGCATTGTGTTCAGCTCGTAAAGGCAAATCTTTTGATGTACAACATGCCCTCGATGTTCCGTTTCCAGTTTTCTCAAACTCTTCTGCGGTGGTTTTTTCGCATTAGGGTAACTCACTAACGTTGAAAGAATGGATCAATTTGTTTGGGTGACATATTGTAAGCCTCCGGGGAACGCCCTAGCTTTTACTCGAAATATCCTATGAGACATAAGAGAGCATTTAATGCGACGGAATTTCTTCTTCTGCCAGCTTGTCGCTTCCTGGCAGCTGCTTGATGATCACGTCAGTTCAATACCAGAAGAGAGACGTTACTGATCGGTGCGGATCTCAATGAACATGTAGGAGAACAACGAAGTGGTCTACAGAAGTGCCATGGAAATCACGATTACGGAACACGTAAAGACGAAGGAGAACGTATTCTGGAGTTCGCTACAGCCCACGACCTAGTGTTGGCGAATACGTACTTTTCCAAGAAGAGCAACTTTGTCACGTATGCAAGTGGAAACCACAATTCGCAGATAGACCCCGGAGCGTACGGTACAACGAGCAAGTATTTAAAAGATAGCAAAGTTATTCCAGGTAAAGAATGCGTGCCACAACATTAGCCACTGATACTGGATCTTGATATCCCAGTCGACAGGAGAAGAAGGGCGATGACCGAACTAGAAGTACGCATCAAATGGTGGAAGCTTGAAGACAACGCCCGAACCAGAACGTCAATGGAATCTGCCCTACCGACATTGCAAAGTGATCCAAACCACTCCTGGATGCTTCTGAAGACAAAATCCATCAGATAGCTGGCGACCTGTTAGGCCGCACGAAGCCCGGAAGACGGAAACTCGAGAAATAAACATGGTGGTGGAATGACGAACTGCAGATCTGGTAAAGAACAAGAAGCGGCATACAGAACATGGCAAAAGACAAGATAAGAAGTTGCTCGCCAAAGCTACCTGGAAGCGAAACGGAAAGCCAAGAGAAGTGTCAGAGAAGCAAAAGAAGCATACGTAGCCGAGCTGTACAGGAAGCTGCACACTGCGAAGGCAAACGAAAAGTCTATCGGATCGCCAGAAGAAGAGCAAACGCTATAAAAGACATCGAACACTTCTACAACATCAAGGATGCAGACGGACGAATGCTGAGGAGGCCAGAGAAGATAAACGAAAGATGGAGAGCTCACTTAGCAGAGATGGCGCCTCCGGATACGAGTCCACCATAACAGCAGATCCTGTGAATGGACAGTACCAGCGATCACAGAAGTTGAAGTCCATACCGCCATAATGAAGATGAAGAACGGCCAAGCAGGTTCAGACGACATCCCCAGCGACTTCTGGAAGAAGTGTGGACAAGCAGGAATCTCGTGGCTTACGAGACTTCTGAACCAGATAATAGAATCCGGGAAAATGCCAGACGAGTAGTACAGAAGCACAACAGTACCAATATGGAAGAACAAAGGCGACATAGCCGATTGCTCCACATACAGACCAATTCGACTCATGTGCCATACTTTGAAGATCTTCGAAAGAATACTGGGGATGCGGCTTCGAAGTATTGTACAAGTGGCCCCCACCAATGCGGCTTCGTAAACGGATGCAGTACAACCGATGCCATCCACACAGTCAGATTAATGATGGAAAGAAGCAGAGAAATCAGTGTGAGCTTCATGCGGCATTCCTCGATCTGGAAAAAGCGTTTGACAGAGTACCACATCACCGAATATGGTGGGCACTACAAAAGCAAGAAGTACCAGAAGAATACGTCCGCTGGATCAGAATGATGTACGAAGGAGCCACCAGCCACGTACGAACGACAATGGGACGCTCGACGACTTCCAGATAAACGCCGGCGTGCATCAAGGTTCCGTACTGTCGTCGCTACTCTTCATCACAGTCGTGGACACGATAGTAAGAGACTTCATACACCCGCTTCCATGGTCCGTTATGTACGCAGACGATGTGATCCTGATGGCGAGAAGCAGGAGAGATTTTGATGTACAGACGTGGAAAACGCAACTCGAGCTACATGGTCTGAAGATCAGTACCGCGAAGACAGATTACATGGAGCTGGACCTCAAACGCCAGGAACGATCAGGCTGCAGACACGGCAATCAAGAAGACCACGTCGTTTAAATACTTGGGGAGTTGTACATCAGCAGATGGTTCACTTCACGACGAGATAAACGGCCGAATAAATGCAGCTTGGATGAAATGGGGGAACCTCACATGAATTCTGTGCGACAAATGGATGCCACTGAAGCTGAAGTCACAAATGTATTGCACTGTAATCCGTCCAACCGCGTTGCATGGAGGCGAATGCTAGCCAAGCGCACGTAACGACGAGCGGAAGCTTGGTGTGATGGAAACACGTATGCTGCGATGGACGATGGGCGTAACGATGCTTGACCACGTCATGAACGATGCAATACGATCCACCATGAAAGTAGCTCCGATAGTGAAGAAGCTGCAAGAAAGACGACTTCGATGATGCAGGCACGTGAGAAGACGAGAAGAGGAACACATCACAAGGTTAGCAATGTCGTGGAGGTTCCTAGGAAAAGACCACGAGGAAGACCAAAGCTAACATGGACCGATCGAGTGAAAGCAGACTTGAGAGAACTTGGATTAGATGAACGACAAGTCGTAGATTGAGAAGAATGGAAGAGACTGACAAGAACGGCAGACTCCGTGTAGGGACAGATGCAAGGATAAAAAATAATGCAACGAAACGAATGCATATTTACACAAATTTACACGATATAACTGGGATCCAGAGCGAACATCTATGACAACAAAGGCACAAAAACTTCTCAGAAATTTGAGGAAACTATGCTATGGGATTCCTTTCTCTTCGCAAACGACATTTTCCTGTAAGCAACTTGGAGTTTTTTTCCTATGCTAAGCAGGCTGTTGTAAATGGACTCATTGCCTAAGGTCTAGGCAACCCTCGACTCTCTTTCTACGAAGAATGTCATTTAAATTCTCTCTGCTGCTAAGAAATACATAAATAATCTCTAACTCATATTATTTTGTCTCAAACGAAAATAGAATTTGGCAGCAGCGATTCACCCTTAATTGTGTTGCGTTGTAATGGAAGGCAGCAAATCTGAATGTGCTTAATTGAATGCGAAGTAAAAAGCGTGTAGGATATTTCTAGCGTCTTATCTTATTGCCGCTCGAGTAAATCAAAATTATGTTTCAAGATTTTGAGCCCGCTCCCAACATCTCCCATTTTATCTTTTCTTACAATTAAAGAATTTAGTGAGCCGTGACTTCTTTTGCTAGTTAACGCTCAGCACCCAACCGGTTTCACCAGTACATTTGGCATAATGTTTTACAAATTCAATTTAATATACAACATCAGACCCAGCACAATCGTCACATTTTTCGGGTTATGCGATCTCAAAGATGCAAGCTTTATTGTGCACCTGTACCACATGCCCATCGAGGTGCCTTCACTTTTGCTACAGTATATACTTGATGCTGCTCTAGACGTATAGTGCATGCCCCGGCCAGCTTCCCATAAGTACCGCCGCGGCGCATGCGCAGCGCGCTGCCTTCCTGCTGCCTTTTGCTTTGTCAGTAAGTCTAATGCTCTGCACACGCAGGAAATCGAGTGGAAGAGACCTCGTTATGGTTCGCAGACTTTGTGCGACCTGGTATCGTAGCAAAACCCAAACTTTCTACCTCAAACACAAGCGCATCTGATTGAACGAAGATCGAAAGGCAGCGAGAATCTCTCTAGTGCAGAGACGATAGAAGCGCCAACCAAAATCGACCATAGATATTCGTTTTTTTGTAGAAGAGATTTGAACGAAAGATCCTCTCGAGATTACTCGAACACCAACTTTTAGCGAAGAGACAACGTAAAAACAAACAACGCCCTCTTCTAACGTTGATGTTAGGGTCCATTGTCTTGATCGGCCATACCTGGAATAGAGAAGTTATGAAGAAACAACGATAAACAAGAGAGGAAAACAAAAAACAATTATTTAAAACCAAAAAAGAAAGCTCGTCGAAGGTAGCTGAGGCGTGCGCTGCGGGCGCGTCGCGTTGGTACCTATGGGAAGCTGGCCGGGGTCCACACTATACCAAACTATAGCGCGCTAGGCAACCGTTACGTATGAATATTAGCACGCAAGATGATTTCTTTTCACTTTCTGCACGTTGCCACTTCATATGCAAGTCTCTATAATCATTAACCTAAATTTGAAACGAAACCACCGTCGTGTGTTCTCTTCCATGTTGAATGTTTTGCTGATTCATAAGTAGAACATTTGTCTATTTCGGGCTGTGTTGATGTAAAGATGCGAATGTCGATAAACGGCCCATGATTAATAGTCGCTACTCCTTTTATAAAGCAAGCGGCTCATTAAGATATTGCAACTCGGCATTTCTTCTTTTTTTTCTTTTCTTTTCCTTTTTTTTCGTCATGATGCGCATTTTACTAGGACTACGAGCATGCTGAGTATATTTTGGCAAACTATTGCCACTAGGCAGCGAGCATTTGAAGTGTGGGCTGAGCTTCGTTTTGAATCCGAAATCTGTTAGTAGACGAAACCGGCAATATGAAGCTGAAGTTATGCAGGATTCTGATACGAGAACGGCAGGCACAAAGATGGTGCGCATAAAGACACGGTCAAGTATCGTGCGCTTCCATACCTTAGGCTTTCTCATGATTTTATAAATCTTCCTAAAAGTTAGATATCCTGTGTTACGTATGGTTCATTTTTGAAATCGTGGCGACGAGTGTGACTGCGGTCTTTGCGCAACAGGAGCATAAAACACCCATAAGAACAGGCATTACTTCAACGCTCAGCGCAGTCACTTCCAGTGTCTGAATACTATCATATGTAAGCAGAAAAACCATTTGAGTAGAGAAAGAAACCAAGAAATGGGAGTGCGTGGGTGTCGCGTGCGGTCGCGCCATCGTCACGATTTTTCGGATGCCCTATACTTGCCATATATTTGAATAAGACTGACGGACGTAACAACAGCAAATGAATAATTTGCGACTAATATTCATTGGCGTGGCCATACTGTCAGTTACTCTGCTCTACGATGCTCCGTTATTGATGACTGAGGTAAGTATCAATTCTCACAAGAATGCTGTAACGCCTATTATGCTATTTGTTGAGTTCTGATGGACCCCAAGCGGGCAGATTCACTCTGTTTTCCCGCAGGCTTCACTGACAGATTTGAGCGGAAGAGAGCAATTAAATGAAAGAAATGTTGAGCAGTTATTCCGTTGAAAGTGAGAATAGCGCCCTGAGCAAAGCAAGACTAAGCAGTGAAGAGCAAAATATTTCTATACTAAGCTGACGATCACCTGCCTCGCGTAGGATCTGCGAAATGTTCGCGGCAAAATCTTGGTTTGTTATCAGACTGTAATAGATTCTTAGTGTTCGGCTGTACCACTTCGAAATTTGTTTCAGCCTGGTAACAGCTGGGAACAGTATACCTCTTGTAAATACAGCGTGATACAGATAAGGGCTGGTAGTAAGTCAAGCACGCTGTAACATGCTACTGTTTGATATGCCATGAGCACCGCATGACTTGTTTTAAAGAAAGTTTTTGGGAGCCCGGTGAGTCTACTGACTACATAATCTCAACTTTTTTGTTTCAATCCCCATAACGGTTTGACGCGCTATTCTTATACACTAATCTCATAATCAATTAACGGGGTATCTGCTTCCCAGCCTTTCTCCTTTTCGACCCTGTAGACAAAGCATCCTAATCAAATGGCAATAGTTTTAGTTAGCATCTCCCACTTCGAAACCTAGGTCGCTTTACGAATACGCACAACCTTCGCTTATCAAAGTTATCATTCAGAGATCGTAAGAATCATTTTCTACTAAGTTGTTGCAAAAATAATCTCCGTTTTGCAAAGTTTCAATCTAAAAAGCTATAAGTTTGTCCACTCTGTATATTTTTGAATGCAGTAAAAACCATCAGAAGCAGTAATCTTTTTGTCTAACGTTTGTTTTTGTCCTGCATATACTGATAGCAAAGGGAAAGAAAATCACGTGTCAAAAAACCGAAAGTTCTTCTTCTGAAAACCTCGTCTTTGAGAGATTACGACTCCTTTCAAGTCTTGTTCCTATGGGTTCCTTCATACTACGCCGCGCACACCGCGTACGCCACGTATGCCACGTACGCCGCGCACGCAGCGTACGCCGCTGCAGCGCAATGGAAATATGGTAGATAAAGAAGAGGAATCCTTTTCATCCAGTGATGTGTTTGTAAGGAGATGTTAACAGCGCAAATATACAACCAGATACAACATACAACCATACAACCATACAACCATATACTACCAATATACAACCAGATGACGCAGTGTGCAGTCAGTTACGATACAAATTGTGAAACTCAAAAGTAGAGGAGCACAACAACCTAAGTCATTCCATCAATCATTGATATAGACAAAGGATAGTCAGGATAAACAAGGCAAAAGAGAAGAATAAATGCATAATGTGAAGGAAGACTATTGAGGGACACGAATGTGCATCAAGTATAGAGATACATAGAAAAAAGTTTAGCTTTGCTGCCGTGAGCAGATTTCCACTGCGCTGCAGCGACGTACGCGGCGTAGTATGAAGGAACCCTATGGCTGCCAATCGGCTCATTTTGTAGACGCAAGCCAGTAGTATACATGTGCATAAAAAATCTTCAAAGAAGGGGACCTGCGAAAAGAAAAAATAGAAATCTAAAATTGTTCACTTTTTTAGCCTACTTGTGGCCGGAAGGCCCCAAATTATGAAAATTTGGAATCCTTCGTGCATGAGTAGCTAAGTTCTTTTTTTGAAAATTGTCAGCAAGAGTTCTGACTTCAGGCGTACAGAAATGAGCGAAGTTTCGGCGGTTGCTTTAAACAGGAAAAAATTTT
Source organism: Cylicocyclus nassatus (assembly GCA_958299035.1). NCBI lineage: Eukaryota > Metazoa > Nematoda > Chromadorea > Rhabditida > Strongylidae > Cylicocyclus > Cylicocyclus nassatus. The sequence continues at coordinate 17,642,682 of CATQJL010000223.1, forward strand.
TAATCCATAGAGTGCCATATAGCGAGTATGCATTTTGAGGCGTCGCTTTCTCAGTCCAGATGGATTCGACAAATCTATCTAAACATACAATACGTAAACAATATTTATCTCATACAGTAGCTATGTTTTCAGAAGAAATCATCCATTTGCGCCTGAATTGTGGCCAAGGAAGTTAAAGCAACGAAATTTCGATTTTGTATGCAGCTGTGCGAGATGCTGATGAAATTCTCACAGATTAGGAAGAAGTTTAATTTACCACTGTTGAAAACTTTATTTTCAGCGTATAAGGCGCACTTTTTCGAATTTGCAAGCAAGCCGCTCAGCCGCTTCGCTGTATTCCGGAAAGAAATTTTTACATCGCACGATTCTCTCAAGCAATACACAGCACATTATAGGGTCCTTTGGTTGTAAAGTCCTTTGGCGTATCTGGGCTGGTCGATTTTGGAAAAAAAATTCCCCGCGCCTTATACGCGTGAAATTAGGATGCATGAAGAAAGCGTTCCAATGATATGCAGAATGTATACCGAAAAGAAATTCTGAAGGAAAAAAAGTTGTTCGGAATAGGCTTATGAAAACGGACATTATTTTTGCAACAGCCCAATACTTTTTATAGTTTCCTCAGCCATGTCTCCAATTTCCAGTTGTTTATTAAAATCTAAAAGAGTTGTTTAAGTCGTTATCCAATCGCTAGACAGCTTTTTGTTTATACAATTTTTTTCTTTCGAAATGTGAAAATATGATAAAAACTAATGCAAGTAAACTAACAAGGGAAGGATACCAACATTAGTTGGCAAATGAAGATGAGATATATATCATTGTATGCGCATTTAAACGCTGATTCCAAATCTGGTTTCCTTTTCTGCGGAATAGGTATACGAAAGAAGTCATGAGCGTTTGAATGTCCAAATTTGCCAAGCATTGAGTGGCTTAAAATTAGCGAAAAGCTCTACAACAACACCTATGCGATTTCCACCAGCTTTGTTCCTTCCTTGCCAACAATATACTCGATACAAAAATGGTTTTCCACTTTCCGGTTTTATGTACAGCTTTTCGTTAATTTTAGGCCACCTAAACCTTAGCAAATTTGGACATTTTAACGCCCACAACTTCTTTCGGAAACTTATTCCGCAAAGTAGGAAAGCAGATTTGGAATCATCGTTTGAAAGCGCGTCTACTGATATACATCTCATCTTCAATCGCCGACCAACTGGTATCCTTCCCTTGTAAGAATATTGAGTTGTCAAACAAGGTTTTGCTACTTTTTTCACAACTTCTCATTAGATTGTGCAGAATCGATTTTGGTATCATGTGAGTGAGCTACAAAATGTACAAGTATCATTTTCGATGACAAAATAGAAAAAAAAATCTATGTGGTATTTGAAAACCGGTGAAATTCAAAGTTTTACGGTTTCCAAACAAGAATGAAGCACACACAACCTAATACACGCATAAGAAGCCAACCGTAGGTTTTAATGCATTAGTTTTGCCTTTATTCTCAGAAAGAAATGTCAAAATCTACTTTCTGGGCTCAAAAGTGAGGAGGAGTGCTGATTGAAAATAGATTTTCTTGATCAAATAACTGTAAAATATAGGAAGAGGGGAGGGTTGAGGGGCCAGATTGTGGATCAAGCTGGAAACTAGGCTGGAAGGCTACGCTACAGCATCATTAAGCTTGACAAAATTGTTACTATAGATCAACTTTAAGCCTAGCAAGGAAGAAAATAGAATGTTTGAGGCGAATAACGATCTCAAGATGAACGGTTCGAATGGTCATTTCTGCCTCGGAAATCTTTCAGTGCCAAGTCAAAATGTTAGAATCTTCTGAGACTTTGCGTAATGAGTAATCTGACCAGCTGACAAATAACGTAGTCTGTTAATCTACCGTTGTCCTACAAATAAGGGTCTTTCACGCGAAAGAGTAAAATTTTTACCACCAGCATGTCGAATAACCAAAATAAGCCAAATACATCCCAATCTATTATGATCCATAAGTTTTCCTCTTTTTGAACTACATCCGTATACTTACAGAACTGGTAATTCAATTACAAAAATCAACAGACAGTGGCTACATTTGCAGCTACGTCTACATGATGCCAAAAATTGAGTATACCAATTCGAAAAAAAGCTATGAAAAAGTTGCAAAGTTCAGTTGCTAACTCAGTTCCAACCCGCAGAATATTCATTCGATTATGATATTTTTTGCTTACCTGAACCTCTTCACTATGCTGAATCTCCCCATTTCCAGATCTCAAACCAATGTTGTAATGCTCAATGTCGGCGCTTTCATTCGGATAACTAACTGCATGATTCAGGGTAACAAGTTATGGAACAAATTCTATGGTATGAAAGATTTTAAGCGTATGGTGTCGACTAACTATATCGGAAGACTATTAAAAAGGTAATTTGTTTTCAGTTTGAGTATGCCATTGCTATTTTAAACGTTCAGAGATCTTGAAAATTTACTAAAATTTTGCTCAGAAAGCGTTTGAATCTGGGATATTGTAGACAATGCAAACAATCAGCAATGCTCCAATTTTGAGTGTATCCTTGATGACTGCTCCGTAGAGCGTAGCCCATAAGTGAAAAGAAATAACGAACTAAAATTTACCAAGGCGTAAAGGGTTTGAAACTCATAGTACCCATCAGATTCATACCAAGGTGGTTTTCGTTCGAAGAAACGAACGTAGATTTTCGTGTTTTAAGGGGAAGAAATTTATGCGCATTAAGTACATACTAGAGTAATAAAATAAGCAATACTTTCACACCTTTCCAGTCTTTGTATGTAGCGGATTCATTTTTGTTATGACGCGTATCATGTAATCCGGTGCATTTGCTCTAATCTGAGTCCTAAAACCAAATGGGAGAAAGCGACGCACGGGTAGAGAACTATGTGTCAAAAAAGGGGGCCGCGTGAACATCAACACGCAAATTGTATGTATGAGAGGTGATGCTTGTTGTAGAAGTCCGCGAAATCTTCCCTTTCGGGCACATATATCTCCCTACTCACGATGCGCTTCTTAGAAACCGACAGAAGCGGCAGTGCTGCCTCTGCTGCGTCATCTGCGCAACACAAGCCCAGGGAGACACTTGCATCCAAATATTGAATCAGCAGTCACTAGACATAGTTTTCACTGGGGAGAAGCTTAATGGGAGCTGATTGGCGTTTTTATAAGGTTGGCTGATTAATAATTTTGTTATGACACGCAATTTTGCGGCTCTATAGGAGTCGGAGTAGCTGATTCAGCTACCATTTTTTGTTTGGAGATAGTTTCAATCCTCTACCATCAAGTATTTGTTGACTAGAATTTATATCAGTAACCAAAGCAGTTGCATCCTTATATAAATAACCTTTGGAAAAATTTTATTTTAGTTTCTAAGTTCCGTTTACAAGCTGCAATAAGTGCAGAGGTTAGTAATCTAGTGGTTGCGTACTTACAACCTTTGGCTACGTGGCGAACCAGAATGAAAACTGTGACTTAATTATGAGTTTCTGCAGCGAAAAAGTGTGAGATTGTCCGGAAATTTGCGGAGGAATCAGTTTGGGCGTCCAGATTGCCTGCATTTAACCACTTATGGCCCTGCAAATGACAGAAATATGAGAATTCAAAGTGTGTGTAACACATTTATTGTATTGTACCACATACCATTTACCAAATGTGCATTTCACACTAGACAGTTACTTTTAAGAGCTTGGTTTTTTGAAAATCTGGTGTAAAAATCTGACTATTCTATTTTCCGGCACGATTTCGTCATCAAAGAAACAATTTTTGCGTAGATAGAATGCCTTCCAATTATAATCGGTCAACTCTTTCCGACGATACCACATCTTTACACATCTCACCTGTATTATTTGTACAAAACTTTGAAAGCGACAGAAATAATTTTTCAGCCAACCTAATAAATGTGCAGACTCATCTTGCAGGTAGAAGTTATACACCAAATGGTATCGCCAAGCCAGCAGTAGAAACTTGTTAGTGCACTTTTTGTCTGCACATCCAAAAAGCACAAAGGTCTATTGTGGGCAATATAAAACAGTTCTGCGCGTATTCCGGCAGCGTCAAATGATCGTATTCCATCTCCTTAGCACAAAAGATTGCGGTTTTCAATGATTATGCTACACTTCACAACTTCGGAGCACGCGGGTCTGCTCGTAGCAACGATGATATAAGTGCTGACAACGAGATTCCCTTTTCCTGCCATTTATTTCTGGAATTTTGCAGCACAGTGGAACGATGTGTACATCAGATGGGCTTCTACGGTGCTGTAAAAGTAATCGATCCTTCCGCTGAACTTAAACGACTCTTGGATGTGCTACTCCTAACTGTATGGTTTGGCCGTTTGCTAGATACCACCATATACCACTATATCTAGCAAACGGGCAAACCATGCAGTCAGGAGTAGCACATCCAAGAGTTGTTTGAGTTCAGCGGTTGTATGCTATCCGAAGTTATCACCTCATTACATGCCTGTCACGCGGCGATACTTACCCTAGCGAAAAAGAGCGCCCGCTTTGCTTTCGCGTTAAGGAGCATATAGGCGGTTCAAATATGTTAGAAGCAGCTACGCCATGGGGGAAGAGCGTATAATGCCCGGAAAGGCTGAAGTACAAGTTACTGTGAAGATCTAGTTAAAGCCCGAGTTCCTTATGCTCAAAACATTAGGAGCGTTTTAGATTAGCGCCAAAACCAAAAAAATATTGGAAGGAGAAGAGCACCATTATAGATAGGGACTCGTGCCTTATCACTCCCTAAGCGGATTTGAATACGAGATCGGTCATCAAGGCACGCCTGAAAGAGCTGAAGTAGAGTTCTATAGGTCTTCAGACTCCTACTGTACTATCCAAGGTGAGTATTGTGCTTGTGAATAGGATTTTGCTTAGCATTAGCTCTGTTATCGAATGATACTTTAGTTCTTCACTGATATCTGAGCGAGTAGGTTCATATGATTCTGGCTTTCGGGCTCTGACGAAGGCCACATCGCCCAAACTTGGCTTATGAAAAAGTGATATTTATTTATTTATTTATTTATTTAAATGCACCAAAAAGTGCTCTTTGATCCTGATGGAGCGGTTAGTAACAAACACAATATATCACCATCGCATGGTTAGTCAAACACACATGAAAACACGTATGAACCAATCGTTGGCATGTACTCTGCAGGAAGCACAGAAAAACTTAAGGCTATATCAACCTTGACCCGTTACAGTAGTTTTTGCAGTGCTTCATAACACATTGGAGTGCAGCTAAACAATTCGCGTACATGTGTACAAGGTCCCGGGCAGAGTTTACATATACGATTTGATCGTCGCGATTCATCGCGACAAGACAAGTATCACAAGTTTATTGCATGCCGATCTTCTTGTATTTCGGTTGTGATAGTTAGTCACGCTTAGTCGTGCTGGAAAACTAGCACAACCAAAATGGAAGAAGATCTGCATGCAAAGATATTCTTATAGTTGCCTTGCCGCGATAAATCTCGATGAAAAAATCGCGTGAACTCTGCCTGAGGCTTAATGAAACATTCTTATTTGTAGAAGCAAGGAACACATCTTTTCGATTTTTTATTTGAAAGTGCATCCAGCACACCTGTTCCCATGCTTCTGCGCTAGACTGGTCAGAGGTCCACAACAAAAAATTATTAGGGTGATTGGTAAAAAATGGGGCACCTAGAGAATAACTGTAGATTTCTCAAAAAAGAAAGTGGTTAAACTTCCCAATTTTGATAGACGTTAGTATAAATTATTCTCTTTCAGAAAATATTTATATAAGATCATTTACGTACCTAATAATTTTTATAGTGTCTGAAATGCAAAGTTGGTCACTTTGACAAATTATAAACTTTGAGCAGTACCTGCGCAGTGAAACATGCGAAACCATTCAAAGTACAACTGCTGCAATGCGTGAAGGTACAGTCACCAAACTCACGATGAGTTGCTGGTCTAAACTTTCAAATTCAGGAGATATGGCCATTAGCAGCTTTTGGAACAAAGATACGTGTAATTCAATGCTTTGCAGCGAACGCATGTTTTATAGGTACCATTTGAAAAAGCTTTTTACGCTCTATCCATCCATACGCAGCTTACCTCACATTTTATCTATCTTTGGAAAACACAGATTGAAACTTGATTAATTGGTTTTTGTTGCTCCAAAAAATTGTGATTTTTCAGGTATTTCGCTTTTTTTACCCAGAAATAGAAAGAAATCCGGTATGAGCAATACATTGTTTGAAAGAGCATGAAGAGCTCTTTCGAATGATATATCAATTGCTCTAAACTTACGGTATGGCAGCGCAAGAATGAGCGATGTTCAAAAACCCTGTTCGAGTTCTTCAGGGCGGCGCGCGTAGGGTTGTGGGAGAGGAGCGTTGACGCTTTGCCAGAATAATAGGCAAAGGTCGCTTATATAAGCGACGTTTACGTTGCAGTTTGCTTATTGTTAATCGAAACAAAAAATCTCAAAATTCAATGAAAATCAAGCTGCCCCATTTTTTACCGATCACCCTTATAGTATGCTGTTACTTTGGTAAACTTTAGTCAATCCGAACTGCGTATTGCTATTGTTGTGGTCATAATGGGAAACACAAGAAGCTGCAAATACCGAAAGGCTATGCGTAAGTTTTCTTCCAATAAAAATCACTTCCTTGGTGAATAGACAGTATTACAGTCAGTGTTTCGTGTTATGCGAAAGTACAGGGCTACGACTTTCGTGTCCTAAACACGAGCCATTACGAAAACAGATGTCCCCAAAAAGATGTAAGTTAAAATGCTCTGCAAACACTCCATCTTTGCAATTTTTTATGATATTTATACCTACATTTTTCTGATGCAGTCTGACTTTGAGCTACGTTTCTACAATATATCAACTCGTGTTTAAATGTCAAAAATGGCTTCATATAACTTTTTTGCTTGCGAAGAGTGATACGATCGACTACTAACTTTTCGCTGTGCCACTCAAGACATGCTCATATGAGAGACAGTTGTTGACGCGCCACCATTTCCAGCATTTCCATATTTCAAAAATCTAGTAAGTAATTTTGGTACTCTGTTGGAAGGAGTCTAAAAAATGCTGAAGCACAGGGTGAAGATCTGAGCATAGAATAAGTATAAATTTCTGAGGCACTGCCTAGAAAATCTTTTCTAACTTCGATTGATAGTGTTTTAGGGATTTTTCCAACGACACTGCGTTGCAGCTCACATATTGCCTTATTATGATTACATTCTATTTCTGGATGCTGATTTTGGCGTTGCGAATCCTAGAAGGTATCTAATCTAACTTCTTGCAAAAAAAAGTTTGCATTATTACAGACGCATTGAAGAGTATATCGATCCTAAAGTGGATATAATCTTTTATGATCGCTTTTTTAATTGGGCAATTATGGCCGGCTCATATTTGGCGAAAAACACTACTTGGTCAAAAGACTTTTTACTAAGTAAGTACTCACAAATGATTTATATTCGAAAGGTAGCCTCAAACCAATTTTTATGCTCCCCAGTTTTGAGAGATTTGCTCTGATATCACCAATATCATCTTCTGTAAACGCATACATTTATTTCCAGTAACAAAAATGTTCTCATAAGGAAAGTGATTTTGGTCGCAGTGGCCTTTTCAAGTGAAATCTACACCATTAAAAAAAAACACAGATTCCAAATCTATTTCATTTTCTGCCGAATGAATCTGAATGCTGAGTCACGGGTCTGGAGAAATAACGCACAATCTTGGTAAAATCAATCATTGCCGTCGTTCCAGACCTTAAAGAGAGCAAAATTGAGTACGAGTATATTGAAAAGAAGGTGCCACTGCTTGAAGTATCCTTATAAGTGATATTGGACTATTTGCGATTCTGTACCATCTTGGCATTTGCGCGTTCACTTTTCTAACTCGAAGGCGCTCACAACTCGGCGTCCCAAGGCGTCTGGCAAATAATGAAAGTAATTCGGATTAATAGAAAAAGTCGGTAAATATTATTCAGTTCCATTGCCACGACAGGTTTTTATAGTAACAATTTATTGTGCTGCTTAACGCCTCGGCGGATACGCCGTCTTAGGCCTGAAAGTGTGTCAATACTTTATCAAGCGAATTATACCATCAAACGCTTCGAACTAACTCGTACGTTTGACTCGTCCATAGTCTAACGACAAGCTCTATTGACTCACCAAGTCTCTTAGAGAAGAGCACGATAGAAGCTCTTCAGGTCGCTTACAGTGTACGGTAACAATAAAAGTCCAAGTGGTTTTGGCATGCTTAAGTAACTGTAGGCTATCGAAATGATAGAATGATAAGAACGGCTTTAGATAATTTGTCACAAAAACTGTTCATTCTTTCAATTCAATTTTGGATTCCGAGCAAGAATGAATGCGGCTTTTAACACCCGAGCAGAGATGTTATCCTAGATTGCCAGTTGGTTGCAACTTATTTCCAAGTTTTTGCCGCCGTGGTTTTCCCTTCTATGTTTCCCCAATGGGCTCACAAGGCTCTGTCTTCTTTTGCTGGCCAGCTGTTCTTTATACGTACAAAAAGCGGTCGACCGGTCTCGCAGATATCACCAATATCATCTTCTGTAAACGCATACATTTATTTCCTCAGTAACAAAAATGTTCTCATAAGGAAAGTGATTTTGGTCGCAGTGTAAATGGCCCGCATGCTTGTCACCAAGTGGTAAACTACACCACTTTTTGAGCAATCCCCTGCTCTTCCGTTTGTGCACACGACACAGTTTTGTGATGTGCAAGCTCTATTATAATCGATTTGCAAACTTCAGATTTGCATATGACACAAATTATGACTTTGCAAGAAGTGGTTACACTTGAACCTTCGTGCATTCCAAAAGTTATGTAGACCCGCTTGACTGGCAATTTTTGAAGGAACGCTCGTGAGATCCGCCCGTGCTTTTGCATGTTAGACTTGCATGCTTGTGGCATGTGCTATGCATATGCAAAATTTGGGTTGAAGCTGTAGGATGGAACATCTCTCTGCAAGTTCCTCTTCCGTCACACACACATACACACACACACACACACACACACACACACACACACACACACACACACACACACACACACACACACACACACACACACACACACACACACACACACACACAATGTAAGTGTGGAGGCCTGAAGTCTTAAGGCTGACTACTGCCAGGGCATAAAGCTGGATATCGGCTTTCACAAACGTGCTTCAAAACATCTAGGATATCATGGCCGGTAGTAATTGCCCTATCTGATGGCATTAAATGCCGGCAAGTTGGCACACGTCGCAGGAAGTTGTCAACTCTGCGGCAGCTAAATGGTTATAGGCCTTGATAGGCTCACATTATCTTAGTCCGCAGTCACTGTCGCTACAAGAATTTTGACAACCCACCCCTTTGAACAGTGGCATCTCCCGCGTTTGAGCCTGCATGCTAAACTTTGGGTTCCTTCATACTACGCCGCTGCAGTCGCAGTAAAAACCTATGCTCACGGCAGCACAGCTTCGCCGGATGGATATATATCTACATTTTCTGCACGTTCGTGCTCTCCGAGAATGATCCTTCACAGCGACCGAGCTTATATTTTCACTGCGACTGCAGCGGCGCATGCCGCAGGACGCGGCGTGCTGCGGAGTGCTGCGGCAGCTGCTGCGTCTGTGGCGTAGAATTAAGGAACCCTTTGAACGCGATCGCGCTGACCAATAGACCACTCAGTTACTTGTTCCCGCTCGCAAACAATAGCAGGAACGCACAGACAGTGGCGCCTATGGGAGGGCATGATCAATACATGCGTGATAGACGTTGACCTGAAAAAACAGCTGATTATGAACACGATGGGACGGATTGTTGCAAAATAGGTTGTGACGGCTAAAAGAAGGGATCTTACTAGAGTTTTGTTATAATGCCACATTCTTTTTTTCGTACATACCATCGATCTAATCAAGAAATGACAAAAACCAAATATCTTGAAGAAAAGTAGAATTTTTAGATTTATTTGCTTGACGTATTGTGTGATAATGATAAATTGTGCGATAGATCGCACTACCCAAACTCGCAAACGCCGCCAGCTAGGTGCCAACACCTTGATGTGCCCCTACCACATTGAGATGCCGGCACCTTGCTCTCTCAAAAGAGCACACTAGCCAGCTGCCACATCGCAAATATCGAAGAGCTACCTGCAGGTTCCCAGCAGGTGAACTCGCGTAGTTGCCACCAGCATCTGCTGCCCTTTCAAATATTTTTCTCCAGGGAGATTCTTGGAAGTTCAAACCCCTACTCAATTGAAAACGCGGTGGCACCTTCATTCAACGATTCTCCTGAAAAAAGGCTTGAGACGGACGAGATTTGAGATTTCAGTTTCTACCTCACGGCAAGGTGCCGGCAACCTACTGAGAAGATATGCCGCCAAGTAGGGGGGATTACTATCGGCCAGTGGCGGTCCCAGGATTTCGGACCGGGGGGGGGGGCGCGGAAAAATTTTTTTTCAAATGAAGGTGCGTGGCAATAGCCACGCACTCCGAAAAAATTTTAGGAGTACTTCTTAAAATTTTTGCGGGTCCCCAACCCCTAAAATCTGGAAAAAGGGGGCGTGGCGTCAGCCACTCCCCCGAAAAAATTTGTTTATGAGACTAATTTGAATTTTTAAAAAATTTAAAAAATTATTTTAATTATTTACAAACATAAACAAGTCGTTTGCACATTTTTATAATCAATATAGGTAAGTTTCAAAAATTTCGCGACCCATTCTCGGGGGGGGGGGACGCCCCTCCCCGCCCCCCCCCCCTCGGACCGCCACTGCTATCGGCCTATGTGACCACACCATGGCTACTGATGGGAGAGTAGGGTAGATAAGGCTTATAACAAACGCGGTTTAGAACATTTTTGATATCGTTTTAGTCTACCGTTTATAGATTTTGCCAAATACGAAGAAAGACTACCGAATAGCTTTCATGGAACAGATAATGGAGCCCTTCATGTAAGCACACTTTGCTTTCTTTCAATGTTATTGATCAAAATTTAGGCTTATGTTGCCGAGGTTATTCTGGGCAGAAATAATACTAATTTGATATGGTGTCTGAGCTTTTACAATAAATCTAAGAACTTCGGCGACCTTTTCCAGTATGAGGCTTGCATCAGAATTATTTTGAATGACGAAATCTACGGAAGGATAAAAATTCTACCAAAGGTGGAGACAGCAATCATTAATCTACTGAACATATTACCTATTACTCAGGGCACTGCATGGGCTCGTGACAATTGGTTAACTAATAGCCTGTGGAGTTTAGAAAGAGATTTCATATTACATGGTTGGAAAGAAGATCAGCTGAGGGAGTATTACACTACCCCTGTGCCGTAAGTTTGCAATCTAAATCGCATGGTAGTCCATCAATTTCAAGCAAAAATTCTATGTAACAAACAAAGGTCGTCTCCGCCACATCGAATTTCGCTCTTTTCTTTCATGTAATGGGGAAAGGATACTTGGTGGCCGTGCATATCTATACGTGATATGTCATGACATTCGCCGGGTAACGCTGATCTCAATCCTGTATTCGTTATCTGCGGAACGATTATTCGGAAAATCCGCGTATCCTCCCATTTTGAGTGTTTGCGCTAGAATACCAGTAATTTCGATAGTGCTACAGATGTCGAATGATCTAACGGTTAGCTATGTAGATTATTGCACAATGGATGCCGGTTCGATCCCTGTCGGCGCAAAATTTTTTTGCATTCGCTGTCACAAGCGCTATTTCATCTCAGAAAAGCTTCCGCAGATAACGAGCAAGGTTTCGAGATCAGCGTTTTAAGACGAGTCTTTCGGTGTACGTATAACATAACTCAAAAGGTCACAATCGCCAGTTATCCTTGTCATTTATGCTGTTCAAAAACGCACTCGGAATGCGATAGTTACAGAAACGGGTTGCTTGAAAATCTTGACCCAAGCACGGCGAGACAAATGTCCCGCCAAGTCGAAGACGCGGATTGTAAGATCACATAGTTGATGTGGTAGGGCTAGCACTGCTGGGTAAAGAAAAGAAAGGCGAGATCAGGACTAGAAGGGGGTCTATACGTTGAAAAGCGGATTTCAAATTGAATACTAATAAGAACAACAGCTGCAGCATGACAAAGTCTTATTACCCTTGTTTTTGCTTGTGCTTCTTGATTCTTTGGGCTGTGATAGCTGAATTTTGAATCAATAAATCAGCTTAAAGTGCGCCACCTAGCTCACCTGTTGGGAGTTATCAAAGTTGTATGCGTTCAGTGGTTTTGCTTTCTGGAATTGTCCCAACTACTGCATTAAAGGCTTATAATTGAGCACTAACAACATCAGGAACTTCAGTTATGTAATAGTGTACAATAATTAGGAAGAACTTTGCAGAATTGTTTCACAATCGGCGGCTATATGGTACAACCCACTACGAGGATCAATTGATATGTCCTTATGTACACAAGGGTAATTTCACTTCATGAATCGTAGTTGACAGCACTTATGTTCTCTGCTTGAAAGTATCCCTCCGCTTTTTTAGGAACACGTCATGGCGTTACGACGAAAATCTACTGGTTGCTAAAAGTGACATAGACCGTCGATTACAAAATTATGCTCAGGATGTAGAACAACGTAAAGCGAAAGTAATCAGCACACTGCAAAGTTTGAGAAATGCAAGTAGGAAATAATAGGATGTCTCATGAATTTTTGCCATTTTCACCTTCTTCCCTAAAGACTACATTCTTCTTGCTTTCTAAATTTTGCGGAACATTCGACAAAGCAAAGGCTCTTCAAGACCTTCAAATATATGCTCAAAGTATGTTTTGTTAAAGTTGAGGGCCGAAATCCAACAGATCGGAGTTTTCGAAAAGTCGAAAAAAACTTGTACCTCCGTTCCAAAACCGCGGACTTACCACTTCCATATATAATGCCGGATGTGGAGAGTACATGCTCATGCATGTAGGTATGGTATGTATGTGTTCAAGTTCTAGCCATGACAAAAATGGGCAAATTTGCGGTTACATACCAAATGTAGTGGGTATATCCTTGAGCAAGTAAGAAATTCGTAGGACTTTTTACGGAGATAAGATTTTTCAATATTTCATGCCTCGCGATCCTTCCAGTCGCCTCGAATTTTGACTGAAGCTAACTCTGAGTAAATTTCCTAACGATCTTGTAGAGTTTGCTTTGCTCTATTGAATGAACCGCGAGATCTATTTGGGAATCAAGAAGAATATAAGTCATTGCAAGAGGAAGTCAAAACAGTGAAAACTTAACAATCCTGATAGAATACATGTTGGAATTACTGCGTTGATTTATAAAGTGTAAGTTGCTGATTTCCAAAATCCTCTTTTTCATCTGTAATACCTTTCCTTATGCTCGATAACCCCTGTCCTTTCTTATGTGAATGAATTACGGAAGTGGTGATTGACCAGTATGTTTGTTCGATGTCATATGAACGTGTAACTCTGCTACTTTCAAAATGGTCTTAGAAACCTGCGCTTTCACATTGCATCGCAAATGAATCTGGAACAATTAATTCTGCTTTTTAGTCAAATTGTCGCAATGTGTCATATATCTTTTACTGCTTCACAGTTTCACTCACGGATTTCAAACAGAGAATCTTGTTCAAGAAGAATTGTAGGATGTTTATGATGGTTCTGACATTGCATCATCATTATCTCAGACAATCAAATGCTCTCAGCCGGCAGCCACAAAGCCACCGCCTAGACCCACCAAAAGCGCGGTGGCCTCATCGCCTCACTGTCGCTTCCCGCTGAGAGCTTTGTCGCAGCTTTGTCGGAGCTTGTCGGAGCGGGCTCAGCGGGCAGCGAGTCCGCTCCGACAAGCTTCGACAAAGCTCCGACAAAGCTCTCAGCGGGAAGCGACAGTGGCTGCGATAAGGCAACGACGCTTTTGGTGGGGCCCGCTGAGAGCCTGTGATTGTCTGAGATGTGGAATTTTTTCCCTGAGAAAAGACTACTAAAACGCACCCATTGCTTCCTTCGAAAACAAACAGAATCAAAAAGAAATTTTACATCTGCGACCAGGTGTTTGTCAGCAACACCGAGATAAGACCTTCATGAATGAAAGACAACCACACAGAGATAGAGACAACAACCAGCTACAAACAACTAGACAAAAACTACTGAAATCGAACTGAAAAATATGAAATAAATATAACACAAACTTACAACTGCATGGCTCTAAAGCTTACAAATATAAACAACAAAGTATAGCTTGAAGTTGGAAAAAAACTCCGATTTAATCCTCTTCCACTCTGTCAAAACATGAGGGTGAGGTCTGGCTTCTTATTGGCCACTGTTTCAGCTCTCATCAGCCTCTTACACTCGTCGCTCCTTTCTATACAAGTGTTTTGCGCTCTGTTTTCGTTTACCCGTCGATACAGTCGAATCATTCCGTATGATCATACTCAGACATTCGCGGTTGTCACCCGCAGGTTAAAATGGTGTGATCTCATTGACCAACGGCGCGTCACACGAAATCGGTGTCGGGGCAAAATCAGGTCACCTGTGTTTGCAGCGGGGTGACACCATAATGCCCCGATCTTTAAAGCAGCGGTTCACCCTGATGGGTACATATATAGTGGTATATATATATTAATATTAAGTATATAGTGGAACACACAAGTATAGAGTACATACTCTATACTGGTGTGTTTCACGTCTACCGCGCTGTCATCTTTCACTGCCCCTAACAAATCAAGCCATAGTATTTATTAAAAACTTCATGGTACAGAAAAATCTACATCAGCGCAAACTCAAATAAACTACATCGAGAGAACACTTGACAAAAAACAACTGGAATTGGACTAATGTGTGTCGTTCGCATCGGTTACTGCAATGTCGGCGTCCGTTTTTTCGATGATGTTCAAGTCAGTGCTCACGTTAGATGTCCTGGGCCGGTTCTTCTGAAAAACATCAGTATCAGATGCGTAAACTTTTTGAGACGAAAGTTTTACCTTTGACGCCTTTGTCGCATTCTTGTGCAAATGCAAATTGTAGAAGTTCTTTGTCCGGTAGGCCAAAAGCGTCCAATACAAACCCTGAATAAATTATTTGACTTGATGTACAAAATGACAGAACAACCTACTTATTAGGAAATCCACAGTGCTTTCCGGGAGATCCTTGAATAATCATTTTTTTCCTTTTTTGCCAGTTTGCCTACATGCATACTTATGGGTTCCTCTGCCGGTTCACAAGTCCAAAAAATTATGTGTAAGGCAAGAATTCGTTCAGCAGTGATCCCTTGCATTGACGAAATGGTGCCTAAGAAAATCAAAAACATGATGAAAATGCAGAAAATGATCATGTTTATGTGCGCAAGCCGATCTCTTCCGTTTTAAGATTTCAGTCAAATTCAGCTCCTAAATACGATGCCTTTCGTTAATTCATTTCATATTCAAAAACCTCAATCAGGCTGGGTTTTAAAAAGCAGACTTTCTTTTTTCGGTTATACAGACAAGAGCAATTGTGGGACTATGATTGAGCGAGTTAGAAAGCTGAATATCATTTTTTCCGTGTTTGAAAGATGGGTTTTCAACTGCGATTTCTTTTCGGTGTGGATTGTTGCCTCATCATGCCAAAATTCAAACAGCTTCTGATACTCGTAAATTTCGAAAAATTGCGATTTTCGGGTTACAGCGGCTGGTTAATTGAAATTTGAGCTAGATCACTTTTAAGTAAGGAACGAAGTCAGAAAGGACCACAATGGAACAAAAGAATGTGGAGAAGACGACTACAATCGAAACATGTATAAAATAGAGCAAATGGATTTTTGGCAGCCCATCAAACTTCATGTGAGCCATATTTGAACAAGCAGGATTTTGCCTTCTAACTCGCCCATTCTTAATCCCCACGAATTCTCTTTCTGGTCTATCTGCGAGAAAAAAGACCCCTCTTTCAAATACGGACCATATACTTGCCAAAAAGTGACCCAACGAGAGCCGTGGACGAAAGTCCGCAAAAAACCATTGCATGCATTGTGGAAATTTCTCTGAAGAGAATAAATTCTCTTATCAAGGCCGGAAGCCAGAGCCATAGATGGTCATTTGACTAGCTATGGCTTTGCAGACGGGAATTCAAAGATCTGATGGGGTACGGGTACCAAACGTGCATTTCACACCCAGATTTAGCTCTTTGGTTCCTGGATGAAAATAAATTTGAGTAAATTTTTTTACACAGCAGCAGTCCATATACGGCTGCAGCCGGTCTTACTTCTGTGAAACTGCGAAAACAAGCTATGGAAAAGCCCATTCTGCAGGAGAAATTTTCTTATAAAAACACATTTTTCGAACTATGACGATACTTCGGGCGCTAAACTGTTTTTTTTGCTGGAAAAGTATTGTGTCATAAGGATTTTCTCGTAAAATGACGTTTGCGCAAATTTTTGTTCTGCACGTGTCAGCTTGAAGCTACCCACAATAAGTAAGGATAGTATAAGTTACATGTTTTGACAGATTTTAGCTAGCTAGCGACGCCTCAACGGTTTGTTGAACCCGACACAAGATTACGATATTTCAACTTTGTTTAAGCTTGTAGTTGGCTTGACTTAGTCAAATCAGGCTTGTGGTTAACAATTTGAGTCTAAGCTCACAAAACTGCACTCCGCAAATTTGCTGAGTTGGAAGGAGTCCTGAAGTAACCTACTAAATTGAGAAGAAAATGCTTACTTTCGATCTACAACGCCAGTGCAGAGATTGCAAGTGAAGTTGCCATTTTGGACGCGCGATCTCATCTGAACTGACAAACCGTCAAATCGATGTCCTACGGAAACAGTGACCTCACTTTTATTGATGTGCTGGTAAAATTAAGGAAAAATAATAAGCGAAATTGAATCAAAAGGCACCATTAAGTATGATTAAGATAGAGTAGGTCTGGTATAATGACAAGTTTATGTTATGAAAGAACACAAATGATCCCAAGGAGCGATTATAAGCGATGTATAAGAAAGAATGAAAGCAAAAACATTGAAGAAAAAGGCTCCAATCAACAAAAAGCAATCACCTAGAGAAGACGACTATTTCGCAACATCACTATCATACACGCATGCGGCGTGCATTGGGGCAAAATCGCAGTAAAATCCGGTCAAAACTAAATTCATGTCTCCCGGCGGTGCACCGGGTTTTGGTGCGATCAGCCATTTTGTGGGCGGTCCACCTGCGGGTGACAACGGCGAATGTCTGAGTATGTGCACCAGCAACGCCGTCCATCTTTGGCGTTCTCGTCCTGGATTTGTGATCGCAAAAAAACAGAAGACTGACCGATTGCTAACGCTTACATCACTTTGAGGTGAATCGTACCTAAAATTGAAGAAAACATTGAAAACACATCGAAATTTCTTACCTTAAGGGTTTCTTCCTCCAAAAATTCAGGATGGCAATGCCAAAGTTGGACGGTGTGTGCAATGACACGCATGATCATACGAAATCATTCGACTGTAAAGAAGAGAACATCATGCATACATGCAGCACATTTTTCTTTCCTTGTTTCGTCTTCCTTTTATAAATGGAACTTTGATCAAAGAAAGGAGAAACTACTCACTTCATTGTGATGTGAACTGAGTCTGCTACTTGATGTACTACATTTCCTTCTTCAACTTGCAAAAGCTATTTGAGTGCTGTGCGATTTTCTATCATCAGACGCCTCGATATTTCTAACGACACATGTGATCAGGGCCCGGCACAGATCGTCTGGAAGCATGCTGGAACTCGTTTTTGGAGCAAAAAGCAAAAAAAAATCGTTTTTGACAAGTCAGGCCGAGCACCAATAATAGGCGCCATTTACTCGAACACAAGCTTTTCGAACAGGTTATCACACGATTGACATGCTGTGTATGGCAAAAGTGCGTGCGATTTGAAAGCAAGGCTAAAATAAACAAATTGCTTGTTTACAGCGCACACAGAATCGTATGACACCAAAAAACTGTATAGATGGAAAATTATTTGCAAAAGAATTGCGCAAAAAGATTTGAAAACTTATGCGAGTACTACCTTTTTCAGAGTTAGTCCGTCTCCAGACGGTCACCAAAAACATATGCCAGACGATCTCAGATCGTCTGGAGCATATGTTTTTCTCACTTCACATAAGTTTTGGATTTTTCTATCATGGACGGATTCCTCATTCAAAAATCTATCCCTGAGCATAAAAACATTTCATATCACTGCCCTTCCTTTATTTTTTCCTCAATTCTTTAAAATCACTTCGTTAGATATCGCGCTCCAATGCCAAACTCTTGTGCATGCGTAGTATTCAGGTCCAATCCGAATTTTCACTCTTATCTCACGGTTTTTCTTTCAAACGAGTAAATCTTTCTTGTTTCCATCTTTTCCTAAGTAGGTAGGTCAAAGGGACTTCGTATAGCTTCCGAAAGTCAGGGGAGACTTCGTTTTCAGAAACCCGAGAAACCGACTCGTGCCTGGCCCTGCGTGTGACTTAAAGACGAAGGGACTCTACGACATTTAACCATGCTGTTCTTCTTTTTGAAGAACGATAAACACCCGGCAGTATAAAAATTTTTGTATGAAGTTATCGCTGCCAGGATAGTAAGCGATAGCTTCACTTATTATCTTGGCAGTATCTTGCTGCTCGTTTCCCACAGCAAGACAACCTTTCGAAAAACGCCTATTGTAGGGCTAGCTTAAAGGCACCGTCCACCCAGATTCTCGACTTCCAGGTTTTTGTCGTTTCAGGGCCTCCTTATGTCCCTGATTCCAAGTATGAAGTCGAGAATCCACGAAAATCCCGAAAATCACAGGCCGGCTTTCCGAAACGGTGATTGGATGGGCGCGCACAAATGGGCGGGCATGGATGGGGGAGGGCGGGCATGGATGGGGGTCCTCGTGCATCTTCGCTATTCCGAAGCGATTTTCTCGCTTCCGAAGCAGCATTTCGCGCTGCGACTTGGGCATTGGATTGATAGGGTGTCCTACTATTATATGCTGCCAAAAGCTCGACACCCTCAACTTAGGGTGGACGTTGCCTTTAAAGTCCTTCAACATATCATGCCCATCACCATATTTCCGCAATATCGCGCTTTTCTGCAAGGGGTCAGCAAAATTTTGGGGCATGGCCAAACTTTCAGCGAGCGGTACTTCTGCCAGCGGGCAGCAATATCAAATTTCCTGCAAGCGCACGTCAAATAATCTCCTTCAGCGGGCGCTGGCCAAACTCTCAGCAGGCGCTCGGACTCTTTCTAAGCAGTTTTGGGAGTACGCTGAGCAAAGGTGAGACTCTATGTGGCAGAGGTGTCATCGATGGTTTCACTACCCGAGTTTGGGGGTAGTTTGGGGGTCTTTCTTTTAGCGGAAGGTACCTAGGGTTGTGCGGTCCTCCACAAAGGACCGCGCGGCCCTCAATAATTTTGCATGTTCTCTCGGAAATTCCGTGAGAAGGCGGCCACTGCGCCGCAAGTAATCCATAGGAAAGCCGCGATTTTTCTCCGAGCATTTGTCTAAAAATTTGCCAACATTCTTCCATATTTCTGCAAGCGGACCGCAAGAAATTAGCGAACTATTGTTCCGGTGCCCGTTTGTCCGAAAATCGCATGGCCGCCTGCCCCCGGCGATTGTATGAGCATGTGTAACAACAAAGAATAGAAAAGAGTACAAAAATAACGCTGAAGAAACAATCAAAAAAAGTTATGATATTTGTATTATTTGCACTAACGGTGCTGAGTCCAGTGCGCAACACCACATCCTTTTAGCAGATTGCCATCGCATTCAAATTTTGGAGGTATATAACAAGGCAGGGAGGATGGGTCTGAGGTGTATCGATCTAGCTGATAAAGCTGGTATGTAGAGTAATGATTTGAAAATTGTGAAAAAATTATATGAAGAGAGGAAATTGTATGACTTCAGGTGGCTCAAAAGCCACCTAGTTCTAAAAAAGGTTACCATGCCCTTAGTTCATACAACTTTTTCGCAATTTTTCACACATACTTCCTACATCCTACTGCGCATCTACACTTTAATTCTGGTAATATGTCACGTCTTTTTCGCTGTAAACAAGCTTTTCCTCATTTCAGGGCGCATTTCTGAATTCTTGCGCTTGCATGGAGCGCCTATTGGAGCGAGAAATTGTTGGTTTTGCGGAGAATGGATGAGCAGGGGGCAGAGCTGAGCAACTGCGTCGTTTTCGGAAGATGGATTAAACGATGTGGGGGGGGGGACAAAAGTTATGTGACAACAGCGGTGGTAATTTTGCTTGTGAGCGGGACCAAAAATTTGTTATTCTGACGGGCGTAAGGTTAGCCACTTCTCGAAGTTTTCTCATACTCATTACTCAATCTCATTACTTTCTGTACATGTCTTGAAGTATTTTGAGATAAGGGGTAACTAGAATCAGAGAAGAAACTGCTAAAGGCAAAAAGCCAATGGTTTTGAGAGCATACCTAGGCCCTCTCTGATGTGGTTCACAACAAGGAAGCATTGTCAGAGTGCTTCTCTTAAAACACCAAACTATGGTTTTCCAAATATGAATACTCGTTGATAACTATTATAGGATACAGCTCTTACAATAATGGATAGAATTATTCAAAACCAGCTGCCGTCTCCGGTCCCGCCCGGGCTGAGGTTTCAAAGTGGCCCGGCATAGTGCCTGCTCCAAATCGTCTTATGGCTTACCATTTTTCCATTTCCCTATATCTGCTCTTCTTTTCCTGCTTCAACTCCGTGTTGGAATTGCAGCGCTTCTGTGGTATCCGTGGTGAAATTGCTTTCCTTCTTGAGCGCCTCGCTTCGTGAGCTTTAATTTCTCGAATATGCATTAGAAATGTGTGTTGTATCCGTTCGTTTACTTGTTTAATATTTGTTGTTTTTGCTTAATAAAACTGCTGTTAATAGAAACCCATTCTTGCACGAATACTCCGTAACAGGGCGACCAACTTAGAGTAAAAATTTTTTAAGGCTTACTGATTGTCTGGATTTCTTCATCAGAATTGCTATAGATTTGAATCAGTGCCTTGAATTCAGAAGATAATTGCTTGTAAGAATTAAATTGCTTTCATGAGTTTACTAACAATAGTTTCCGTTTTCGCCTTCACATTCGCGACATTATGAAATTAGCAAACTTCGATTATCATGAAGCCTCTCGAGAAACTGAGCACCTTCATTGATTCTTTCACGAAAAATTCTGGATTGTCAGATAAAATAATACGAACTTGTCAGAGCTCAGCACGAGGGTGGCAAATGGACATCTGTGAAACGTCTTCGCTCTTGCCACTATCAGTTATTACGATTTCCTTCTTAATCTCGCCAGCTGTTAGGTTGTTCGATTGGGGCGCGCTTTCTTCTTCGGAAAGACAGGCGTCGTTACTATTCCGGATCCTAACAAGGAGGAGAGGAGGAGTTTTGGGACCAAAATGTTACTATATATTAGACCTTACATATAAGATTTATGTAAAAAATTTGAAAAGATTATGTGAATTGAAAGTTTTGCCAACCTCAGATGGGCAAAAGTTTGGCAATCGCCAACCTAATTCGAAAAAAGTTAGGCACCTCTTCATTCACATATGTTTTTTCATATTTTTTCATACTTTGTGCCTTACTCCTACTGCTGAGCAAGCGCGCACCGGATAAATAGTTCGTTGATTTTTTGCCGCCCGCTTGCAGAAATTTGGAAGAAAGCTGGCGAAATTAAAGACGAATGCTTGAAGAACAATCGCGGTTTCTTTATGGGTTAGCTGCGGCGCAGTGGCCGCATTTTCGTGGACTTTTCGCGAGAATATGCAAAATTTTCGAGGGCCGCACGGTCCATTATGGAGGACCGCGCAGCCCCCAGATACTTTCCGCTGAAAGAAAGTCCTCAAACTTGAGCAATTAAACCAACGGTGACACCTCTGCCACACAGAGTCTCACCTTTGCTCAGCGTACGAACCAAACTGCATTAAAAGAGTCCAAGCGCCTGCTGAAAGGTTAGCCAGCGCTCGCAGAAAATGCTGTATCGCTGCCCGCTGGCAGAATATGCGACCGTAAAGGAAGAGCCGCCAGCTGAAGGTTTGGCCACGCCCCAAAATTGTGTTGACCGCTTGCAGAAAAGCGCAAGTTTGCGCACCGCCTGCCCCCGCTCAGACAATCGCTGGGGGCAGGCGGGCACCGGAAAAATAGATTGCTGATTTCTCGCACCCCGCTCGCGGATTTTTTGCAAAGCAATCAGGACTTTTCGGAAGACCGCTTGCTGAGTCAGCGGATTTAGAGACCGCCTACTGAATTTTTTTCGCTCTTATCTTTTGCAGATATATTGCTGAATCTC
This sequence comes from Cylicocyclus nassatus, assembly GCA_958299035.1. NCBI lineage: Eukaryota > Metazoa > Nematoda > Chromadorea > Rhabditida > Strongylidae > Cylicocyclus > Cylicocyclus nassatus. Next base: position 17,664,906 of record CATQJL010000223.1, read on the forward strand.
TGAGGAATCGAGAACTCAGCAAGCGGTCTTCCGAAAAGTCCTGATTGCTTTTCAAAAAATCCGCGCGCGGGGTGCGAGAGATCAGCAATCTATTTTTCCGGTGCCCGCCTGCCCCCGGCGATTGTATGAGCGGCTATCTGAATAGATGCTAAAGTGCACGGCGTAGGACTGGAGGGTGAGAAAGGGGCAACAGATACATAAGTTAACGCCATAAGTAATAACATTGGGAGCGCTGGCGAGAGCAGGCTTTAGACTTAGCACTTTATGCAAATTGCAGACTGCGACTACGACCCGTCCCGCTTGCATAAAGCCTCGCTTAACACGTTTCGGACCGCGAAATCGCAAGCGGCGAAAAAGAGTGCACTTTCAGCCATTAGCCAACGAAGGGATCTTCTTTCGTAGACTGTGTGCTACATCTGTAAACAGCCTGTCAAATAAGTTCCATACCCGAAGTTCTGAGTGAATTTGAAGTGTTTGAATTTTGTTGCTTGAGAAGGATTTCTGTGCTTTCCTTAGTGATAGGAACAAGGACTCAGTTTCTAATAGTGTCCAAAAGTATCTATGTTGTACACTGTACACATCAGTATTGAAACTACGGTTTTTCTCTTTGATATCGAAGCAAAGGAAAGTTGCGACGTCGCACGTGTCGTTAGCGTTGCCGCACTTCGTTGCAAGCTGTTCGATTTGTGCTCATATCTCCTAAACAAGTATCGGCGGCGCAACTCTATAGAGTCATTCAAAAAGTAGAAGCTCAGGCCTTTGATTTGATATTGGACTAAAGAAAGACTTCCTGTAAACGTCAAAAAGATCTTCCAAAGCAGCATGCTGCACCATGTGCAGCACCGGTCCGAAACGTGTTAACGTGATTCAATTCGTTGTCTGGCAGTCCAACGGATGCCTGCAGCGATCACAGAAACGTAAAGATGGGGGGAGGGGGAGGGGGACGAGATCCGGTAAGCGGCAAATTAAGGGGGTCGTTAGCCACGCAGCGCGTCAGCGCAACCCTCTAGCTGTACTCACATAATCGCCGGGGCAGGCGGTCCACAAACTCGCGCTTTTCTGCAGGCGGTCAGCAGAATCTTAGGGCGTGGCCAAACCTTCAGCGGGCGGCACTTCCTTTACGGTCGCATATTCTGCCAGCGGGCAACAACTCAGACAATCGCCGGGGGCAGGCGGGCACCGGAAAAATAGATGGCTGATTTCTCGCACCCCGCCCGCGGAATTTTTGGAAAGCAATCAGGACTTTTCGGAAGAGCGCTTGCTGAGTTCTCGATTCCTCAAAGATTCAGCAATATATCTGCAAAAGATAAGAGAGGAGAAAAAACTCAACAAGCGGTCTCTCAAAAACTCGCTGACCATCTTCCTGGAATTTGCGAGCGGAGTGCGAAATTTCAGCAATGCATATTTTCCGGCGCCCGCCTGCCCCCGGCGATTATCTGAGAACGGTGACACCTCTGCCACACAGAGTCTCACCTGCGCTCGACGTACGCCCGAAAATGCCTAAAAAGAGTCCGAGCGCTTACTGAAAATTTGGCCAGCGCTCGCTGAAAGAAATTATTTGCCGAGCGCTTGCAAATGCTGCATTGCTGCCCGCTGGCAGAATATGCGACCGTAAAGGAAGTGCCGCCCGCTGAAGGTTTGGCCACGCCCCAGAATTCTGCTGACCGCCTGCAGAAAAGCGCGAGTTTGCAGACCGCCTGCCCCCGGCGATTATCTGAGTTTGCGTTACAAACGAGCAATTTTTCGATTTCTTTGGAAACGGGAGATTTTCAGAAAAAAAGCTGGTTACAACCTTCAGCCACATAATTTCTCGTTGAAACTTTTCAGTTAAGCCTGACAGGCCCGTGTTCGTGTACTTACCAAGTTTCATACCATATCGCCATCTTTGCGTTGCAGACGGGTCATTTGATTTCACATCTTCACTCACCAATTATGCAAAATTTCTCGAAAAAAATGCGTATTAGACCTTCCATTCACATAAGATTTCATAGTTTTTCATATTTTGTTTCCACTAACCTCTCTTCGTTCGCTATGAAACTTGTTGCCATATCGTTACGCTTACTTTGAGAACTAGTCATGTATGCTATCAAAAAATAGCATCGTAGCGACGTCGCTTGCGGTAATTAGCGATGGCGCGGTTTGGCGCGCGCGAACTCCAGTGTTCGCCGGGTGTAGGCGTTTCTGAACCCGCTCTAATCGCAATGATAGTGATAGGTCAGCCCAAAGGTCACGCTTTGATTGGCTGTCGTACCAAAGCGAGCAGTTGACCTGTCAATACGCGTCGCAGTTTCGGACGAGTTTCGTTGTTAGCGTACATTGTGCACTTACACTCATACAACGCAAAGACGCCACAAGACTGCAGCGGCATGCAGTAGAAGCAGACGAACTTTAGAAAAGTTCAATAGCCATGAAAAAATACCACAAAGTGCGACACCTAGCATTTGACGTTACCCTCCTAATTAGCTGCTTGTACAAATGTTTGGAAATCAGTGACAAAATGACTAAGTTGTTTCATTATTCACGAACCCCTCTCAATCCTGCTTTCCCTTCTACAATAGTTTTCCCTTCTACAAATCGGAATTCACTCACATGTTGTTCTGACAAGAAGTCTCATAAACTGCGAGAACTTGAGCTTGAAGACTTTGCTTATTTGGTAGAGATGCCAGTTTAGCGATAACAGTCGGCGAGTAAGAATGCTTTCGATTTCTTCTTTACCGGAATAATGCCAAGAAACTCACTAAGATAGGTGACAGTTTTCAGAACCTGCGTTTCTGCATACTCAAGAGTTCCAGCAAAATACTGTGTAAAAAATATGACATCAAGAACATATTCGGAGATTGAATCGTCTAGCACTCTAAACAGGGTTCATGGCTTCAAAAACTCATGACAACCTAAATAAAGGCCTAGATCTTCAAAAGTTGACAAGAACAAGCAAGGTAGCACAGTTTTCAACAAACTGACTGTTTTTGTCAGCTGAGCACTTGAGCAGAAGTGAGCAGGTCTGTAGTCCAATGCAGCCAGCGAGAGAACCTTACACTAATGACATTTTATCGATACCGACTATCACTTTGATCCAGAAATTGATTTTTTCAAGACAAAGCTTTGAAATATAGATGACATTGAAAACTGACAGAGTTACTTCTCCTCTGAATTGGCTAACATTTGTCCAAATCCAAATTCTTTGCTGCTTTAAAAAGTAAAAAGAGAATTTTCCTGCTAATTTTTGTTGAAACGATCAAAAGCCTATTATGGACGCCGAGTTTTCGATAAACAAGAGCAAGATCAAAGTTGCTAAAGTGCTCGACTGCTGGTTGATATAACATAAATTACCAATTTAAAAGATTTCGATTTGTATCAGTGACTGGTAATACAGCTAAAAAAGTGGCGCAGCAGAATACAGCACAATCATGGAAGTAGATAACAGGAAATAGCGAAGCGTGCTTGCTTGTCTGTGTCTGTTTTTTTTGTTCATACGCGCAAGTGCTCAGGGCGCGCCTGCAGCGTATCGCGAAAATCTGTTGACTCACTTAACAGCTTTATCTCATCCTAACAATAAGTTTTTCTTTTTGTTCGTGTGTTGTACCCGGTAATTCCAAAGTGTCTGTTTTCTTTTGAAGATTTACCTGCCAAGGCTCACCTTCTGCATTGTGTGCCCTTTTATTAAGTTGGAAAGGAAGTTTTTCGGACACATTCCAAATATGTAGCTATTCAAACAAGTGGGGGGGGGGGGGGGGGGCTCATGATCAGTGGGGGCGTAGTTTGCCCTTTTTGATTACATTCGTTTTCAGTCTATGTATGCAAGTAGATGTATACTATAAACTGGAGCATGTGGGTGTTTCATAACGTTTATAGTAATAGGTGTCGGATGATTTCTGTCAAACTTTTCTTCTATTTTTTTTGGAATCGAGAAGCTTCCTGAAATAAACTAATTTTGCGACACACTTAGGACGGGCTTGGATAGCGGGCTCTATCCACCAGCATGCTTGATGCCGCAAAAGCACAAATGATCAATATGTTTACGCCAGTTTTGTGGACACTCAAATTTTCGATTTTTTTCTCCGATTTTTTTTCAGGCACTTACTTGTGCTTTTACTCTTCTGTAATTTTTTTAAAATGTACATAATTTGGCACTGTCTCTTATATGGCAACATCTGGTGCCTCTAGCGTTTCAAAAACGAGCAATGAAAAAAAACATAGAAAAAGAATTCAAAACTTTTTGACTTCTTCTTTTTATGTAGATCGCGCAGAGAATATAAAAAGCTTGAAAAATGATTTTTGAATGTTTTGAAGAATTTTTTCTCGCTAGAATGTCGATGATTGCCTGGATGGCGCAACTTGCAGAACCTCAGATAAATTGGGCTCCAAATTTTTTTAAAATTATGGACTGTCCTCTGTCGATTATCACCTTGTTCGATCTTTCGCTCATCAAATGGAAGAATGCCAGCTCAATGACGGAACCCACAAAACGTATTCCCTGTAATGTGGATGTTTTGCGCACGAACCACTGCTGCAACAGTATCGATGAGTAGAGCTTTTGACCCTGCCCACATACCGTAAACATGCTTTCAAAAGGCTCCGAGATTTCTAAAAATGAAAGAAAAGTGTAAAAAAAATTATCCGATCACCTAATAGTTGATGATTTGAGTTAGGTCAACTTCTGCCTGTCTGTAGAAATTGATTTCCTCCCTTTAACGGTGTACAGCATTCAGTGCTTACATCGAAACAAAAGCTTTATTAAAAAGCAACGCCTGAGAACTTTCTTTCCATTGCAAGATAAACTTGTTGAACAGGAGCGAGAAGTTGTGCAAGCAGCATTTTTGAGCTATTTGTGTGATTCTCTGGTGATCCCTGACGTGTTTTTATTTTTCATCCAAAGTTAATGAATTTCAAAGTTGTATGATTATCTAGTCTAAAAGTACTAAGTCCCTGATAAAGGAATAAGTTATCAAATACTGAGATTTCCAATGAACCTCTACTTGTGATTCATCGCAAATCTCATGGCTTCCATACATCGTTTGTTTTTATCAGAATATGCTTAGTGCTGTTGGGCTAAATAATTATTACAACTTCGGAGTGTTTTCATTGACTTCGAAGAAAGAGCACTTTAAAGAGAGAATTGTCGGCCGCTAGGAGTCATCAGGGAATTATACAAAGAGCTAAAATATGCAACTTGCACAACTTTTCGCTCCTGTTCAATATGTTTATAGTAAGGAGTAGTAGAAAGAATTGCACAACTTTTCGGTCCTATTCAATATATCTGTAGTAAGAAGTAGAAGAGATACGTGCGGATGAATAGACCTCGGAAAATCCAGCTGTTTAGAGCTCCAAAATGTAAAACTTTCTGCGCTGCGTTCCACTTCCCAGCGAGGATGTTAACGCATGACCTCCTAACAAGGGAAGGATACCAACATTAGTCGGCGATTGTAGATAAGATGTATATTATTAGACGCGCCTTTGAATGCTGATTCCAAATCTGCTTTCCTTTTTTGCGGAACAAGTTTCCAAAAGAAGTTGTGGGCGTTCAAAGTCCAAATTTGTAAAGATTTAAGTGGCCTAAAATTGGCGGAAAGCTGTGCAAAAGCACCAGAAAGTGGAAAATCATTTTTGTATCGAGTATATTGTTTGCAAGGAAGGAACAAAGCCGGTGAAATTCGCATAGGTGTTGTTTTAGAGCTTTGCGCTGATTATAAGCCACTCAATGCGTGGCAAATCTGGACATTCAAAAGCTCGTAACTTCTTTCGGAAACATATTCCGCAAAAAAGGAAAGCAGATTTGGAATCAGCGTTTAAAGACGCACCTAATGATATACGTATCATCTTCAATTGCCGACCAATGTTGGTATCCTTCCCTTATAAGATGCTTTATGGGAATATGTGTTACATGGCGAGGATTGCTGATGTATCCATCTTTGGTGATCTTTTGGCGAGAAACGAGGCTGAACCGCGAAACAGCATGTGAAGGCTGGACGAGGGGAAGTCGCGAGCAGAAGAGGTTCGTTGAAGTTGAAAAGAGCTCACCAAAAGAGAATCAAACCTCACCGCAAGTATTGACCACCTCCCCTGTTACAAATAAAATTTTTCTCCTTTAAGAGATAATGGGATGAATGCGCCCCATTAATCTCTGCTCCGATAAAATTTCATACAATTACGTTGCAGTGTCAGATCTTTTGAACATCTTTTTTATATTCTCTCTGTTATTTCTCGAGGTCCTCTTTTTGCCTGAAAAGTCCTGACTTTCGTTGAAGGAAAGCGAAAAAACGCAATAGAAACTTACATCGCACACAGTCTGCCTATATGACAGATGGTATGAATGTACAGGCTTCTACGACTACTCTAATTATGGCAAAGCTACACGTTCATAAGTTGTCAAATAGGACCCAAGTCAATTACACTCAAGCCTTTTATTTCACCAAGAAATGAAAAGCTACAGAGAGTTATGAAATATCACAAAAAATCCGCATGAAAGAGGATTTTGGGAATTAGCAAAATTCATGAATAATAGAATGCTGAATAAATTTCCTATTTGTCACTTGCATTTCTCAAACTTTGCAATGTACGGAGCACTGCCGCTTTACGCTTTTCCGCATCCTTGGCAATATATTGTAATCGACGATCTATATCATTCTTAGCGATCAATAAATTTCTATCGTAAAGCCATGACGTGTTCCTAAAAATTAAGTAAAGGACTGCGAACAAGATAAAACTGCTCCCATCCTCATTAACTATAAAATTTGAATTACCCTGGTGTACATAAGGACATATTGATGGATCCTCCTAGTGGGTTATACCAAGCGGCCGTAGATTTTGAAGCAATCCTGCAAAGCCCGTTTTCTTGGCACTTTTATCAGGTTGGTCCGGAAGTTCGTACCGTCTTCAAGGCTCGGCAGAGGTGGCTCACGGAGCAGGGTGGATATCTTTTCTTTTTGGAGTGAAGAAGAAAGGGGATATCGTTTTTGTGGGGTCAAGGACGGAGCCCCGAGAAAATATAGGGATAAATTAGTTTGTTGAACATGACATCACCGGTCCATTCGTTCAAATTGGAGTCTCAGAATTGAAAGTATTTCAAAAACCTTCTGATGCGCAAGGCAACCTAAAACTGGATTTAGAAAAAAATTTAACGAGTGAAAAAACTTTGAAGAGTTGGCAGTTTCCGCCCCTTAACTCAGCAACTTCGCAGCCCTCCTCTCCCCTCTCAAAAACAATATTATTTCACAATGCGTCAGAGCTGTTATTACATGAGTCGTATACATACATACCCCAGTTTTCATTGCAAACTGCCAGCTTCCATCCCTTCTCCCCCCCCCCCCCCCTCCACAATAACCCCTTCCCCTCTTTTATACATTTCTTCTCCTTTGGAGACGTTCAAGTGCTCAGCACTGCCCTACCTAACTGCTTCTCTGCGAAACCAGCAATTTCCCGCTCCGATATGCTCGCCGCGAAGCATATCGGAGCGGGGAAATGCCCCGCGAAATATAAAAGACTTGTTTACAGCGAAGAGAAAATGAAATAAAACCAAAATTGGTGCGTAGATGCGCGATAGGGAGTTGGAACCATGTATGCAAAATTATGAAAAAGCTACTTGAACTGAACGCTTGGCAAACTTTTTTAAGATTTAGGTGGCTTTTCAGCTACCTGGACAGCCATCTGGGGTGGCTGTGAAAAAAAGTCATAAATATCTCTTCCTTCACATAATTTTTTCACATATTTACATGACGTTGTTCTACACGAAAAACCCTACAATTAAGGTTTTTGAATCTCCACAAAACCGCTCCTTCTCGCTTAGTTACAGCCCTCCAAAATTTCGTATGGCGGCATGCTGCTCCAGCGGGCGATGGTGCGCGCCGGACACAGCATGCCGCCAACTCGAGGAATAAACTCTTGAGTTCCTTTTTTTTTCAAATTAGTTTTATATTTTGTTCCATTATTTTATGTTACTTGTGTTTGATTCATTGGTGATCGCGTCATAGGTGATATTGTATTTTTGTGGCGAAGTCTACGGGGGCTTCGATTTTGACAAATTGCAAAAGCCACCTCATGCCGAGCCCTGCCGTTTTTTGATAACATAAACACAGGGATTGAAGAGAAACGAACGCTTTAAAACATTTGACGATTTTGCTTCTCTTTCCAGCAGCTATGTTTGAAAGCGAGTTTCGTCGTAGTCGCTCCGTTGAGGTTTCGAAACCATTGTTTTGCCATGCTCAACTTTGACTAATTTTGATTTTATTTTGAGTTTTCACAAATACTTTTAAGAGGTTAATGATAAGTTTTAGCAACTGACTCCATAATTTTCAGTTTTTGATCTTCCCGCACTCATTTTTCAATGAGATCATAGTAGGAGCTACAAACTTGCAGAAACAGTTTACTTTCTAATAATAAAATAGTATAAATCCAAACATTCACCGATAACTAATGGAATTCGAGAATTTACGTGGTCATAAGCAAAAACTAATCCTTTCACAAGTGGACTATGCACGACAATCCAAAATTGTGTTTGAATTGTGTTAGAGGTTGACTTATTCAGCAAATAAAAAAGAAACGGTTTTCGAAGACGAGTTGAGATATGGCGCCCTCACGGAGTTGAACGACTTGCCGTACGCTGCTGGGAGACATCACTTAGGTCGCGGAACCTCTCAATTCGCCGAGACTTCGCATAGTGGGGTTATTACTTGCCGAACACCAATATCACATCACTTTGACGACTAACGCCCTCTATAGGATGAGATCTTATATCGTATTTCGCAATAATTCTTACTAAAAAAGCCCACCATACGATTACTGTACTGTTCTCGTAATCAGCGTATTGTATAACTCTCCTAGGCCAAGTTTCATGCAATTTTTCAACAGACCGTGATTTTCCCCTTCATATCACATTCATACCGTAACCCTCATTGCGATGCCAGATGCAATTGTTATGTCATAGCCTACATAGTGACAAAATTTGAGCGCGACATATTCTATTTGAGAGACAGAGAAAAGCTGCAAAATTTACTAACAATCCAACATAACATTAAGCGGAAACTCTATTTGCTTGTCATCATACATTTTCGAAAGGCTGAAATGAAGATTTTGAGATTTAGCCAAATTTGGACATTGTGAAATGTTAGCAAAACTCGACGATAATCAAGAGAGAGCCAGTTTGAGAACATGCCTGCTGGAAAGTGGAAGAAAAGCTGCTTCTATTGTTTGAGACATCTTTTTCAGTCTGCGTGATTTCGTGACAAGTCAAAGGCACGAACTTTCGGACTTAAGGCTTAGGCCATACTTTATCCGCTTGATTCACTTGATCCACTTTTTATTGGCTAAATCAGTGAACCGACCAATGGCGAAGTGGCTGAAGTAGATAAGGTGGATAGAGTGGAACAAGCGGATCAAGTATGGCGTGCCCCAATAGAACTACAAGTTTCTGATGCTGTGCATCGCTCCGTTATGAACTCTAGATGAGGTAGTTTGGTTATAATGCCCAAGGCAACGCTGAGATACACATACAGCTTCAATTGCTCCGCAGCAATGAGTTCCTTGCCAAGAGATCTATTGATTTAAGTGGTGAGGTCTCAAGAACTCAAAGGCACCGTCCACTTAATTTGATACCTTCCTCATAACCGTAACCTCGTATACGTATTTAGATAGCACATCTCAACCCGCTTTGGAGGTCTTTTTTGGCAAGCGTGGACGAGTGCAGCGAACACGGTATGCGCATCGATGGGGCTTTTCACATTGAAACGTGCAAAGAAAAACTGCTGAGTGGGCGGAGTGGACATAGGGACGGAGTCTCGAGCACCTGCCTCATTCCTGAGCGATACCCGCTTTGGAAGCAAACTTTCGCAGCACAACCTGCACACTAGTGGCCAACTCTTCATACATATTTTGTTCTTTCTTTCTGAGCCATACACGAGATTAGTAACTGATTTATTCACTCCACGGCTAACGTTTCGGCAAATCGCCTTCGTCAGAGCCTGTAAGGGACAAAACGATTTGCAGCCGATTCGAGCAAGTATCTTTACAGCTGAACAGATGAAGCGCTAAACCTTGGTTTCGATCACTAATTCAGCTGCGCGCAGAAGCACTACCCTCTGGATGAAGTCTCACCTCTCTCAATCTCAAAAACAGGGCATGAAACAAATACAAGAACTGATAAGATCATCACAAATAAGACTATCTGTAAGCGATAAAGGTGGCGAGTTCGTTATCATACCTCACCACTTAGACGTTGCAATAACAAATTGCAATAACAAAATTACACCTAAAGGACGCTTCGCTTTATCGACCTGCTTGCGCTGACGAATTCCAGAAACAATATTGCGAGCTTAACAAGAAATGGGTTGAAGTAGCGAAAGCAGCGAATATGTCCCACAATATCATTGCGCGTCTCAAAATAGATCTACCGGCTTGCCCCGTTTTGTGCCTATTAATAAAAACGCATAAGCTCAATTTCGATAAAGATTTGGCCTCTATTGATCCTGCTGATTTCAAGGTAAGACCAATCATAAGTTGCATAGGAGGACCAACGGATAGAATTGGGTGGTTCATTACATTAATACTCACACAGCTACTCAAATTCATTCCTTCCCACCTGGCCAACACGAAAATGTTTTTGGAACGTTTCCGCGGAACATGCATAGATAGTGAGTGTGTCATAGAGTCTTTCGATGTCAATGCACTTTACACGAATGTCCAAAACGAATCTGCATTGCAAGCTGTCCATGAGCTCCTTGTAGAAAACGAAAATTCTGTCAATCTCTACGGACTCTCGATACAGCAAATTATGACTCGCTTGCAAGCATGCCTGAACTGCAACGTTTTCAAGTGGCACGGGAGCTATTATGCGCAGAAAAGAGGGTTAGCCATGGGACAAAGGTAAGCTCCCACGCTCGCGATAGCTTACATGGCCAAAATTAAAACACCGGTATTGGGCTGCCCTTTGTTATACTGCCGCTATATTGACGATTGCTTCATAGTCTGTGCCTCTCAAGAAGACATGGACAAACGTTTCAAATTGTTGAATGAGCAATCTCAATACATACAGCTAACAAGAGAGAAGCCGAAAGATCAGTGGTTACCATTCTTAAATGTGCAGATTAATATTGCTTCTGGTGTGCACGTTACGAAATGGTACCGTAAGCCTAGTAACAAAAACATTCTTGTTCACTCGCTTTCGGCTCACCCACCATGGACAAAGAGGGCAATTATTAACAACATGTTTCGCACTGCCTCTCAAGTTTGCAGTGGTCCGAAAGAGAAGGCAGAATCGAATAGCGCTTGCCCGTAGTATAGCGACTTCTCACGGATACAATCATCATGCAGGAAGAACAAAGAGGAGTGCTAAAGATCGCGTACAGATAGGTGACCCTCAAGTTGTCAAAAAAGTTACATTTTGCGTCCCATACATATCGAAGGAAGTAAGCACATCATTACGACAATGCTTGAAGCGAGTAGGGTTTGAAAATCTGGTTACGATTGTAGAACTACCACCAAATAACTTACAGACCATTTTAGTTCGCAAGCGCATGTATGATCGCAATTGCCTCACCCCCAATTATGTAATCTGCCCTACAGGCGGATTGCATGACGACTGGAGTCATCTACTTAATCTCATGCACGGTTTGCGGCGACGAATACATAGGTGAAACGGCACGACACCTATGTATCCGCATTAAAGAACATTTAGACGGCAGAGATAAAGCACGTACAACGACACCCCTAGGCACCCATAGAGTACTGCAGCATGCAGGCTTAAGCTTTGGAATTTCGGTGAGAATCTTAGCACATGAATCCCAAACACAGGCACGTAAGTGTCTGGAAGCATTTTGGATTCACGCAAAGAACCCAAAAATGAATCGAAAAGAGGAAAACCTAGCAATTACGCATGAACTCTCACCTTATCTAGATCAGTTATTCTGATCTAGCAGAAATAAAGAACGGTTTGCATACACGTCCAACAAGTCCAATTCTCCAGCAGTGGACGACGTGAACCTCCGACTTTCTCTCTAATAGGGAAGTGTCGTCGTAATCCAGAGGATACGTGCTTGTGCGTGCAGCTGAATTAGTGATCGAAAGCAAGGTTTAGCGCTTTATCTGTTCAGCTGTAAAGATACTTGCTCGAATCGGCTGCAAATCGTTTTGTCCCTTACAGGCTCTGACGGAGGCGATTTGCCGAAATGTTAGCCGTGGAGTGAATAAATCAGTTACTAATCTCGTGTATGGCTCAGAAAGTCAGAACAAAGTATTGTCATCATGCCGAGATTCATTGAAAGTCGCACCATTCAATTATTCTTCGTACATAGTCTATACAAGCTTAACACATTGACGACAACGTGACCCACATGGTGGGTCATGGCATTAATTTTTTTTGAAATAATGACAATCACTGGGTACATCCGTTTCTTGAGGTTTTTTATTCTCTAACCCTAAAAAATACCTTGATGTTTCTTGGCCGCTTTCAAGAATTTACGTAGGTATAGTTAAGATGACAATCTGCTTGATTTTAGCTAGAAATCTTCGACTCGTTCGTGGAAGGCATTGTCCCACAAGGCAGACAACTAGAAATGCGCGTTGTCGTCAACGTGTTAATTCCCTATTTTCTTCTAAACTATTTTGTGGATGGACATGAGCTAACTTTTTGGATGTTTTTTGTTTTGTTCTTTGAATTTGTTCCTGGTTATGGCTTTTACCTTTAATAATCGAAGAAAGCTTGGCAAAATAAAGGGATATGAAAAATTGTTATGCGGCATTAGCTGTCTCCTCAAGTGAGCGACTTCGGAGTAAAAAACAAGTCTTCGGAGCCCAAGCTTTGCTATGGAAGGTCCACACTTTTCTTGGTCCTTCTCTTGCCCTTATAGGGATTTCTCTTTTCGGTACAGTTCGCACCACCACAGTCATAATCATATGGTTCTACATCAGCTTCAATTGTACATGATGGTGGATCATTTGTCCATCAATCTGTGTTTGAGTGCAGGTTTCTTGATGATCCGTTTTTGTCATTTCGCGCTCCTCTCCTGCTTGCGTTCTTGGAATCAGCTTAAAGAACATGCTCAAAAAGACAAGGGTACTTAGTGATCACTCTTAAGGAATGATGTACGCCTATACGCTGACCTTGGAACGCTGTTGTCAAATCTGCTTTCGGTTCTTGCAAGACTTTTCCCCGAAAGAAGTTATGGGGAATTCTTTCCCAAGTTCGTACAAGATCGGAACGCCACTGCAGATGCGTAGTGGTGTAATGATTGGTGTGATAGACTCACGAAGTGATGCAGGCGTAGGTTTGAATGCTTTTCGTTGCTGCTCCGCCTATTAAGGGGTTGGCCTGTAGATAACAAGTCCGAACTTGGGCTCTAATGTGTCCAGTATTGTCGTAACTCTGCCTTCACTTTGATCATCGGATTTGTGCATTTCTGTGCGCCCTGAATCTCAAATTCGGATTCAATCTTCTGGCCACCCATGCTGATGGACAAAGCTAACGTAGCCGCATCAACATTCTGGAGGTTTTCTCTCTTTGCGATTCATCTTTTGCAGCGAGACTTGGTCGGCTGCTTAGTTGGTTGTTCCGCTATTAGATAACATCAAAATCTCCCCCCCCCCCCCCAAACTGGGTGGAGATGGCGCCTTTAAGCTTCTTTTGTAAGTTCGGCATCCCTAAAGTAAACGCACACTGTTGTTCTTCCAAACAAGGAGAAGTGGAGTTATAACTATTGGCACTGAAATGTATTCATTCATCGAATAAAATCATTTAAAAAACACAAACACACCTCAACAGGTATATCAGGCACAAGCTAATTTTCTCATCTACGAATTTATACTCTAACTAGCAATATCGCCAACCGATTTCCTTTTAACTGTAATTGTTTTATTCAAAGGTGATTTCTCATCTGCTGAAGAAGTTTGGTTCACGTGATGTGAATGAAAAGGGGAGGCAAGGGGAGAAAGAAGGAAGACTTGGAATCAGCGTTCCAAAACGAGCGCATTGGCATACAACTTGCCTTGAAAGCTCACGGTCACTAAGTATCCTTCCTCATTAGATAAGAAAAAGCAGAAAGTTAGCGTGGCGAAGATGGACACCTTTGTTTGCTGTTTAAAAAGGCCTGCTTCTTTATTGTAGAACGAGGTGTACGATTTATTGCAAACTCACGGCACAGGTATAGAGTGATACGTCCTCAGCTGATTTTCTTTCCAGCCATGTATCATAAAATCTCTTTTTAAACTCCATAGACTATTTGTTATCCAGTTATCACGAGCCCATGCAGTGCCCTGAATAACACGGTAACATTTTCAGTAGACGAGTACTCTCTCCACCTTTGGTAAAATTTTTATCCTTCCTAGATAGATGCCTTCACCCAAAATGGATCTGATGCAAGCTTCATATAGAAATAGGTCGCGAAAGTTTTTGGAGTTGTTGTAAATGCTCAGACACCAATTCAAATTAGTATTATTTCTGCCCAGAACAACCTCGGCAACATAAGCCTAAGTCTTAATCATAAAGTACTGTAAAAATTTTGATTGATACTCACATGAAGAGCTCCATTATCTTTTGCATGGAAGCTTTTCGGTAGTCTCTCTTCGTATCGGGCAAAATCTATAAACGGTGGGGTAAGCAGATTTCATAAATAGTCTAAGCTACGCCTGTTACAACTGTTATCCATGACGCTCCCTTTGCACGTGCAACTTTCGGCATAAGTTTGGAAAAAATTTAAACACTAATCGGTGCATGATCATAATTATGTCGCGACGATGTCGATCAGGAACCGTAATGATGACGTCTGGCGGTTGAGCTACGCTTCGTCCGCAACGACTTCCCCTTTACTTCACATCATACCCTCGACAACGCTTTTCATGTGGCACTCGTGTCGAGTCCTGATTAGGTAACAAGGGAGTAATCAAAACTTGGTCCGACATCCAAATATGTTGTATATTATCGCAACGCTTATCTTAAGTATATGTTTATTATCTCTAAGCGACTGCAGCTAAAGAGCAAGTAAACAGAGTGCTCATGAGAATTCTAATTGCGGTAAAACTGAAAACAGAATTATAATTGAGGGAAAACTGCGTTCAAGTTGGGCGCGTATTCGAATGCGTACGTTACTTATTAACAAGCTCTCCGAAAGACGTGTGTTATTGAAACGTCGTACAGACTAATTTGGGACATTTTCTGTCCCACGTAAACAATTGTGTTGACTCAAAATTTTTGTGATAACACAACTGAGCTTGATCATTTAAAAGCAAATGAGCATATAAAATGATTCAAGACCGTTTTTGGAATAAAAAATACTCGTGAGCACATACTTAGTAAAAAATCCTTTGACCAAGTAGTGTTCTTCGCCAAATACGAGCCGGCCATAATTTCCCAATTACAAAACCGATCATAGAATATTATATCCACTTTGGGATCAATGTACTCTTCGATGTGCCTGCAAAGATGCAAAATTTACTGCTCGCGATGAACTAAATTACCTTTTAGGATTTACAGCGCCAAAGTCAGCATCCAAAAATAAGATATAATCATATGAAGGTAATATGTATGCTGCAACGCAGTGTCTTTGGAAGTAACCCTGAATGGACAGAATTTGGGACAGTTAAAAAAGAAAGAGGTAGTCTTGTCGTTGCCTTGACAGATTCATACTTTAAAATTTCTAGCTTCAGATTTTTTGAATGTATACAACTAAATATATTCCATTTTTAAGTCACTTTCCGTTATTTTTATAGATTTGATGTGGCTGCATTAGATGGCGCGTGCTCCTTGTATTAACTCTCTCATGATGAACATGTCTGCTAAACCTTTGTAATTAACAAAAACCGACCATATGGTTCACTTGTGACAAGCGTATTCAGTATCCCTCGTAAATGAAAAAGCGGCATAGAGCTAATTTTTGACATTCTGAGATACTGCGTTGAGCTGGCACATAAGTAATGCAGCTTCTTTTATAAATCGTGTCTTTTTGAATATAATGCGTTTATTCTGTGGCATTAAAAGGGTATAATGCAGGCTATCACTGCAGCTTTTTGCCGAATTTTGCCATCGATTGTAAGGGTTACAACAGGTTAATGGTATAAGGGGAGAATCTCTAAATTACTTCGAACGTTGTTGAAACCTGGTTTAGGGGGGAGGGGGAGGGGGGGGGGGCATGCTGATTATAACAATGATACCCATTCCGTATGAAAGGGCCTTTTTTGTAATACTAGAGTACGACTTTTGATCTTAGCAACAAACGGATATGATGTCCGTGTTCAGCATTGAAAGATTGCCTTTCCAGATTTGACGCATTCGACTTATTCAACATATCGAAAGTGCCGAACTTTGATTTGTCTCTGATGTCCATTACTTTTTTGACGCACTTTTGAGTCAACCTCTAGAAACGTGCCGCCTACAATATCGCCTTTATATGCTAGATTCGGGTTAAGCAGGGCTTCATTTTTGCTTAGAAGCCTTAAAACCTTGACTTGAATGGTGAAAAAATAGATTTTCCTTATTACTTTATCAAAAGTCGAGCGGTTTGGGCAGTCTTGTAGCAACTATTTCAAATCAAAAAATGAGAGCGTACAACTAAGAAAAGAATAGTTATGGGAGGCGCGATCATGTATCAACTTAGTTTGTACATGGTTAGCATGGTCGATATGGTTGATATGCAGAAACAGTGCGTTTGAAAAGTTTTTTTGGCTTACATTCTTTTGCTGGCATCTGTCTGTATAATGGCTCGTGTTGAGAACGCGGAAATCGTAGCCTTGTACTTTTGCATAGCACGATATACTGACTGTAATACTGTTTATCTGAAGAAAAAATTTATACTGAAAAAGAGCTTACGCATAGCTTTCTGGTATTTACCAATACCTTTGTGTCCCATTATGACTACAACAATAGCAATACGCTGTTCGGAGTGACTGAAATATACAAGAACAACTTCATTCCATAATTGACTTTGGTCGTGGATTTCTGTTCAATCTTCGGGAAACATGGGATCACGAATCCTATTGATAACGGAAAGAAGGAAATCATGGGGGGAGCGAAAAAAATGATTGAATGAAACGCTTTACATAACACACAGAATAATAGATGCTCTTTTTGGCGCTCCAACTTGACACAGTTTGTCATAGAAAACAATGACATCTACGAGTAAAAAAAGCAAAATATGTAGATTGTGGCGACAAAAATGGTCGAAGACTTCCATATCCCTTCATGCTTCTTAATTTTCTCAGACATTTGTCGTGTAGGCATACCCTCGATACATAGAGCCACGTACTCTGGTAACCTTCACTTTGAAGGCTATGAGGGGACACAACCTTCACTTGGAAAAAAACAGAAGCCATCCGGGGCTTCGCCTTGGATGTTATTATCCTGACTATATCGGAACGTATGTTAATGAAGGAAATATAGGGGATAATATCTCTAGCTTACTTCAGCGAAACCGAGAATTTGCGTTTTTATAGCCTTTTAAACGTCAAAAAGAATCAGCTAACCTCTTATTTGACCAAAATAGGGTTTCAAAAGTTTAGGAAAGCTATTGGAGTTAAGCAAAAACGAGAAACTGCGCTTAATTCTTGCGCAGAGATTCGCGCATTAATACGCTGGTCTATTTCGTTAGTGAGTGATTTTTAGAGCTTGGGGCGTTGTCAGTCCTCCTCGTCGTGTCATGGCGATCAGAATGATATATAACTTTGCAGAGTTTCGTTGAGACCCCGCTGAGATTTACGACCAGAGCCAAATGCCCTGTCGGCTCTGGTCTGCCTCCGCTGCTCGTCTGCGTCTTCGCGTGCTGCGCGCTACCTCGCTACCCCAAACGCGGGGCGCGGGGCATTTGGCTCTGGTACGCTTTTCTTCGCTGTTTCGAACCCATACTTTGCAAGCTATGTATCATTTTGAAGCTCTTGATCTCTGTTTTCACGCTGACAACGTCCCAGAACCATATTTTTTGATTTGATCGAGAAATCCGGCAAAAACCTTGTTTTCGAAAATTTCTTATTTTTCTCCTAGTTTAACTCTTCTCACGCGGTTTTTTCGTGCATTCTATAGATCTTGCTTCTGTTCATAATGCTGACAACCACCCAGCCCTTACCTCTTCGAGGTGGAATTTTTTGCGAAAAGTCGTAAAAAGTGCGTTTTTCTTTACCTTGTTCTGTTTCAGTGCTTTCGCATCAATTTTTTTCCAGCTTGGGCGATTGTTGCTCAGAACAATAAGCGCAACAATCCAGACAACGTCCCAGAAATAGGAACGTCAATGCGGGGTAAAAATTTAAAGGACGCATCAAAAATCAAAACCCCGTGTTGCGAATTGCTGGTCCTGGAGCGAAAACTTGCACTCTGAAAAACCGCCAAATGAAAGATTTCAAAATTTATTGCAGCGTTTTTATCCGGTTTACAGCGGTTTCTTTTGCCTTTTATATCTGTTTTACGTCATTTTCTATTCTCTGATCTTTGATCTTCTTCAAACAACTTTCACTATTTATGACGTCAGATGCTCAAACAACCTTCACTTTGGCGCCCTGTCTCTAGACTATCGAAGGTATGCGTGTAGGCAATCACCGGAAAATGCGCGTTGTTGAATTCTTGCACTTTTTTTACAGAATTACAGAAAATTTGGAACCGTTTTCGCGAAGTCGCTTGATTCCAACCTTTTCCTGATTTTCGGCAGAAACATCACTATGTTTTGTCGACATAAGAATTCAAAAAGAGGCCTAACAGAAGCTTGATCTGTTTTCTGAAGTCTTGAGGTTTCGTTATTTCGACTTTTTGAGTCGCCTTGTTGTTTACTTCTTTTCACGTCAGTGATGACGAAGAAGGTCTTTGTCTCGGTTGAGACTGAAGCCGTCGTCAACGCTCTGAATAATCAAGGCAACCCTACTCAGTACATCAAGATCAATCGCAAGCCATACAGCGATTTCACAACCAGCATCACACCGTTTTACAAGAACATCATCGTTGTCGCGAGGAGAGGTGTATGACAAGGTGATACTATATCGCCGAAACTGATCGGAATTATTAATCGTTATCAATTAATTATTTAACTCTTCACCCTCGAGAACATCATGTGAACGCAAGAATGGTACGCATGGTATCGTAGATTATCTAGATAATTTACAACCTTTATCACTGTAGATAAATCATGTATGTTATTTTCCACACCTGGTAGTTTGTCGTTAAAAACGTTATTGTTCACTGCCACTTCAGCCGCCAGGTCATCCCTTCACTGTGCTTGATGGTCTACTTGGCGGCGTCTACTTTTATGTAGGCAATTCTTGACTCTGTATAATACTGTTGTTTGGGAAAAATGAGCATTCAGGTTATTCACACCAAGAATAGTTGCATAAAAGGGCCTGAATACTCAGTTCCGGTGTTGGTTCGATACATTACCGATATGTTCGATACATTACCGATATCGTAAACGGCTGTTCCTCGAATATTCACTGTTGATAGTCAGCGCTGCTCCGCTACTGTCTAATAAACAGTCTTGGTTAATCCAAAAATGGCTATGTAAGCAAAGCCGGCAATTATATCACCTTCGCTTTGCTGATATCGTGTTTATAAAGCAAACATCAAGCAGGCCTAATAAATGCTGGTCCAATTCGACGAAGAGTGTGGAAAAGTGCCAAACATCAGTATATTGATAAAAGTACGAAATGAATTGCCGCAAAGAGTAAACTTAAATCTGCACCGTGGTCGAAAACACATGTGCAAAGTTCTAGCTCAATAGGTTCGCTCGTGTAGCCCCCAAGCAAGTTTTCAACCATCTTTTTTTGGTTGTTTTTGGGCTGGCATATGGAGCGATCATGACTAACACAACCGAATCGGAGCATTGTTAATCTGAATTTTTTTTGGAAGGTCAGCTTTTTCACTTCGTTGGTTGCTGAATATCCCTTTCTTGAAAAACTCGCCACAGAGATATACTGAATGATTGTAAGTTGGAAAACTTGTGTGTTTGTCAATGAAATTGAAATAGAAATTTTTCCAGATGCATGCGAATATCTATGGCACAGATGTAATGGATGCAAAATACCTTTTTAACAATTGTCCAGGATAGCCACCATATCCAACATCTTGATTATCTTCTACCACACGTACAAGGTTTTCCATACCATAGGATTTATTCCGTAAGCTATCACCCGTCAACTGAATTGTTCACATAGTTCTCAGGGTGAAAGTGCTAAGAATGACATCACTATTGTCTTCGTGATAAATTAGAAAATGATCTTGATATATTAGGTTGGTGCAAAAAATGATTGACGTGCTATAACGTTTTGAATAATCTACATTTTCCATTGCGAAAAAGAATAGCAGAGGCAGCAAATTTTTCGTAGTGCAACGCACATCCACCCATACTCATATCGCTCGCAAATGGGCCAAAAATATGGACTGATAAACAAAAAAGTTCTTTTCTGAAACCTCGTTTTTACAACCTAATACTTTATTGACACGAACGCTGCAGAGAGCCCCGCAAGATGCCTTTAAAACAGAGAACCTGCCACTGCAACCGTGCTCAAGGAAAGTTTAAAAGAAATGCCAAGAAAAGGAAGTTTTTGTAAGGTAGTCTAGGAGAATGCTTTAACAAAAAGCGATAGATGCTTAATCCTTGGAGATAGGCATACAGTCTCTTTCAATTTGGTGTAGGCCAGAACTTCGCGCTGTCGCGGCGCGAAGTTCTGGCCTACACCAAAGGTGGTAGTACAAAGGTGCTTGTCGCTGCGCTTGCTAATTCGAGGTAGTCAATTGGAAATTTGTAGACTTTGTCAAGAAAACAGGAAAAGGGGGGAAAAAGGAAGAACAGGGCAAGAAAAAATAGGGCACAAGCTGTTTTGTGGACGTGTTCATCAGCGAACCTGTGGTAAAATGTAGTCCCTCAAAGAACAATACCTTGAGGTTGACTGCTATCATCAAAATGCTCAAAGTTAGATTTACCTTTGCCAGAATGTGACATACACTGACGCTTATTCAGAGCACGCTAAGACATCTTAGCGGTGTATGAACTTCCTTACTGTTCGTCAATAGACAAATGTGGTCCAAATTATGGTCATGATTACTTATGCAGAGACACAAGAGCTCTTACTTATTCTAAACTTTTTGATTCCGTTATACAGCAGGACGATATGATAGGTAGCTATTTTCTTTGCCAGTCCCTATAAGACAAATCTGATATAATCACACCTTGCTAGAGATAGCGCATTTGCTAACTCTTATGATGACGCAAGCTCTTGCCACCATCTCCAGGTTATAGACCCCATGGCTTAGAGGCATATTACGGTTGGCTCGTACCGGCACGTGGCGGTACAAGCCGGTAGGCATTCCACAAACCATTCATTGGAATGCTACCTATGTTTTTGAGACACATTTTTTAGTCGCTTCTACGCTGATGGCTAGAAAATCTCACTAACCTTGAGATTATTTGTACCTTGAATTGCAATGAGGGTACAATACCTCAAGTTATGTTTTCATACTTACCAAAATTATTCATTGAGGATTAGACCTATGTCAGCATGACAAATATTGACATTTTTTGGAACATGGTAAGACGTACTCGCTGTGAATTGCTTTTTTATATTTGCATAATATTATTGGACTTTGTGTCTTCGTATCTTGATACGATTCAGTCGAATGCTGGAAAAGAAAGTCTGTCACAGTGCCGCAAGAAGGAAGGAAGTCTTTTATGACGGCTGGAAGAGCTAATATCAGGTTGTGACTATCCCATCGAGGAGGACCCAACGTACGATTACCTTCTGAAAGGACTAGTCTGCGGAGAGTGCGCCTCAGTGTCTGAGAAGATACTTGGAACGTATTTCAAAGACCACCAAGGAAATGCTCGAAAGAAGAAGATTTCTGAGGCAGGATCCGAATGCAGCCCATCTCTAGCGATTGGTAGCCAACGCCAGTTGCAGAACAACTTTGCAGGAGGATTTCAGGAAGTACAGGCAAGCCAAGATACGATAGAAGCAGCCGAAGGAAGACGAAGTCTCAAGAAGTGCCGAAGGGACCTCTGTGAATATCACGTACCGCTGGCTGCACTATCAAACGAAGACAGGACTCCGACTCCTTCCCGATACAAGATGGAATCTATCGCGAAGAACTTCTACACCAACCTCCTGCGCTCATCAACACCCGTGACGATGCTCGCTGTTCCCACTGGAGAAGTACCACCACGAATTCTACCTGCTGAAGTGCGCACGACGATTCAGACCATGAAGACATTTACGTCTCAAGGACCAGACCATCTTTCCGTCTAATTTTTGCGAGCCGGAGGACAACGTCTACACGAGTTTCTCGCATCGCTCCTGACATCTTACCTTCAGGAGGAGAGGATTTCCGACCTGTGGAGAACGCCAAGAACCGTCCTTTTCTTCAAGAGGGTGAACGTGAGGATCTTCGGAGCTACCGTCCAATATGCCTGCTGAGTGCGCTGTACGAGCTTTTCACAAAAATTACCCTCACTCGCATATCTAGGATACTGGATGAAGCCCAATCCCAAGAACAAGCTGGATTTCGCAAAGGATTCAGCCGTATGGACCACATCCAGACGATTTCGAGGGTTATAGAAGTCTGCCGGGAGTTCCGACTGCGTCGTGACCTTCGTCGATTACGAGAAAGCCTTTAACAGCGTCGAAACCAACGCCATACTGTTTGCGCAATTCGATCAAGGAGTGGATCCAACTTACCTGAGGACGTTAGCCGACTGCTACAAGGTCTCTACAACGACGTTGCAGCTGTTCCATCTCCCCCAACCAACCCAATCGGAAAGGGGGTCGGACACGACACAACTCACACTACTGCAAGGCAACCACTGCAGGGGCCTTGCAGTGAGTTATGAAGTCAGTGGACTGGGACGAGAGAGGCATACGAGTTGATGGGAGATTCCTGTCTAACCTTCGTTTTGCGGACAACATCGTTCTCTTCTCGAGCAGTGCTACTGAAGCAGAGACAATGCTGAAGGAACTAAGACAATGCTAAAGGAACTAAACGAAGTAGGAAAGAAGATAGGACTGCGATTAAATCGAAAGAAGACCCAATCCTTGAAGGATTCCGTATGCGAAGATGCAGAAATGGAAACTGAGAAATCAGCTGGATACGATTATAGCACCTGGAACTTGTGGATCGTGGACGCAACCACCGACGTCAACCAAAAAGATCGTGGATGTCTGAAGCAAGGGACAGAGACAAATGGCAACTTTTGTGTTAGAGCCCGCACGTCACTTGAGGACGGGCCATTTGCGTATCTAAGAAAGTGTGTCTTCGAAGCGTGAAGTATTACAGCAATGAATTGGAGAGGATACTGCCCACACAATCAACTACCCTAATTTCACGCGTACAAGGCGACCAAAGGACCCTATGCCTTGCTGTATATTGCTTAAGAGAATCATACGGCATAATGATCGCTTTCTGAAATAATTTGTAGCGGCTGAGGGGCTTAGTCGGAGAATCGAAAAAGATGCGCCTTGTACGTGTGAAATTAGGGTAATTCAAGTTTGAAAAACTGTCCGAAAAATTGAATACTTTCGCTTACCAGATCTGTTTGCTTGAGTAGCTTTAGCGTTTACTAATTGAGGGATATACAGAGCCCCACAGAAATGTGAAAACTCTTTACTTGTCAATAGAATCACTTGTTTCAATGTCTTTTGCCGATTTTTGAGTACCCTTCTGCAGAGTTGTTTATATAGATCTACGATATGGAACAAGTCTTCGATCTCGCTTTGTTACTGTGGGATTATGTTAGGAACTTTGAAGAGGGTTCTAAGCCACTAAGACTGGCTTGTCTCAAAAAGAATACCAAACAAGCCAAAACTCTTGTACTAGGCTAATCAAAGTCGCTGATTTCAATTATGGAATTTGCACAGCGCAGTCATACTTTTTCCATAAGATGATCCAGGTAAACCTTTACAACTGCTATGTTTCTCGAAAACGAAGTTTGATCAATAAAAAAGCTCAGAAAACTCGTAAAAAGTTGTATAATGAAATCAGCACGCGTGTAACTTTGCTACATGATTTTACACATTTTTTGGAACTTCTTTACGGTTCAGTGTACTTCACAAGGGCGTTGTATGTGGAAGTTCATATCGTAACCAAGAGGGATTGAAAAATCGCTTCATGCTGAAAATTTAATTGTAAGTTAAATCGGCAAAGGGTGTCGAGGCATAGGAGTTATTAATGATCAAACAGTGTGCACACTTTTTTTGGGACACTCTGTAAGCTTTACAAATGGATCATACATTTCTAACAAGCTAACATTGAATTCTTAAGTCAAGGTTAGGAATCCTGCTTACTTAGGTCCGTGTGCACGAACATCCTCTCTGGGAGGGGAGGATATCCGAGAGGAGACGCGTCATATTTCGTTGCTCTAAATATCATATCGGTATCCTTTTTATGTCGATGTTATAAAACTTCTTTATACTGATTTGGCAAAGCATTGCCATACAAGCTGAGATTTCCAGTAATTTTTGTAATTTTCTGGCGACTCGCAAGGAATCAATATCTGTTTTTAAAGTCGTCTATCTTTCAGAAAGCCTACAAAAACGTCGCAAGGTTGTACTGAAGATCTACTATGGCACTGCTGGTGATGTTTCCGACCACACAAATGGGTCCAAGGTTGTGGATCTTTCGATGAGACTTAGCTCGCGCAAGTGGTCCATCAATAATTTCGATATCCTTTCACCAATTTCTACCAAAGAGATGTTTAGCAGTGCCATACTTTCGGCACAATTATACAAAATTTTCATCGAGTTTATGAAAAGATAAATGACTTACAGAGGAAGGATACTTGGTCGAAGTCGAGTTTGCATATGAAATGTATATCTTCTTATAAAGCATGGAACGCTGATTCCAAGACTGCTTTCCTTATCTGCAGAGCACTTTTGGGAAGGAAGTTATGGAAATTTTACAGGAGTAGATGTCTTTCCGGCGCTTGAAAGGAGTATGGCTACTCATACAATTCGCAAAATACCTCCGGAGGGCAGTGAAAATTTGGCACACTTCCGGAGGGCGCTCTTAACCATTGAAAGGGCGGGGCGATGGTGACGTTACTCGCGGTGACGTTACCAGAAGCCGAGAAGGACACTTCCGAGAGATCCGCAAGTCTGCGCTCCGGAGATGCTCCAGATTTGCGAGAAAAGCGGAAAGCTCTAGGCGCGCAGCACCTCCGGAGCGCCATAGGTACGCAGCCAATTCACCGACGCTGACGCTGATACGCGGCTTAGCATTTTCGAAATTTGGCTAATTTCGCTTTTGACTTGCTCTTTTCTTGACGTTCTGTTTTGTTCTTTTCTGTCTGCTTTTTCTTGTTGTTCTTGTTTTTTTCTTGTTTTCGTGTTGCTCTGGCGCTTTCGACGTTCTTGTCGTTCTAAGTTCCTTCTCATCAGGTTTCTTGTTTCGGGTGGTCCTGCGGATGCACTTAATCACTTTTGTATCCGCCTTTCGTTTTCGACTTGCTGTCTTTTTTCCGCCTTCTTTTCCGTTTTTTCTTTTTCGTGTTGCTATTCAGAGCTTTTGGCGTGTATGTTACTCTACGTTCCTTCTTTTCAGGTTTCAGGTTTTAGGTTTTCGTGCGCATGCCTCAAAAACCATCACTTTTGGAGTTCGGCTGACTATCTATTGTAGAGGAATCTTCGAGTACATGTCTATTGGCTGTCGATTGTAGATACAGGAGTTTTCGAGTGTATGTTCGCCTCATATAAGCCTCAGCTGTTCTTTCCATCGGTCACTATCGCTGCTTGGGGCGCTTAATCTGGGGAACATGTCTAAACTTACTCTAAATTCTTACATTAAGCTTTTTCGATTTAGATAAGGCTCTCCAGATAAGTCCGCCCTACACATAAGTCCGTTTTCTTTCCATTATAGCTACCCTGATCTTGTCAGATAAGTTCGAAGAATGTCAGATAAGGCCGGAGTTCAAATGTTATTCTCGCCACAGTAAGAATTTCGTTCAAGACCTTACATTCCAGAAAGAGGTGTAGACGTTTTTCATCTCTTTCTCATTTTGAAAACCACTCCAAAATTACTTGGGTACGGTAAAGTCCCAAAGGCGTGCAAACACAAGAGGCAACAAATGAAAGGTTCTGTTCCTTGTGCTTTTGGCTTTTGCTAGTCTCTCCGGATTTATGTGTTGAACCAACATCTCAACATATTCAGGAAATTAAGGTTGGTATTTGGAGCTAACCGTTCATTCTCGCCGGTGTGGATGAGATCATTTCGAAAGTTGGCATTGAGGGTAAGGTTCGCTTTTTTGTCACACATTAAATTCCTTTGACCTTTTTCTTTGGAATGTAATGAAATGGAATAATAATCAAGACCTTATAATAACGGGCTAAGGGTTGTTTACGTGTTTTTGTGTGTGTGTGTGTGTGTGTGTGTGTCCATCTGTTACGAAATTCGTAGAGCGTGTTCCAGCCAGTGTTCTAAGCCCAAATTTTGCACAGCGCATGCTCCCTTCATGAAAGCCTAACATGCAAAAGCACGAATAGATACGTTGAGTGGATCCCTCAGAAATTGCGCGCCAAACGGATCCACTTGGCTTCTGTCCCGCAAAATTGGGTCCGTATCACCACTTTTTGCAAAGTCGTGGGTGTCTTTGGTTAGCAAATGTGCAAACGATGGATTTTAGCCCAAAAAGTAATCAAAAGTTTACAACATAACGAAAACGGCGCCAGAAAGAATTAGTTGCGTAAATGGTCAATTTGCCAAGGCTCTAGCCAAGCATTTCAGAAGATTTCCGCACAGAGATGTAGCTCACGATTACTATTGCCTTTATGGCGACTACCAAGCCATGGCAAATCCAAAACCTATTCAAATTTGCGTTTGTCTTCCTGTGAAAAGTTTCATCCACGCGAAATCACCGATCTCACGTGAAAAAGCTTTTTGAATGAGTGGTTATTTACATTTTATTCGTGGTAGTCGGCATAGCGCGGTGAGTTCCAGTGCCACAATTCTACGAGAATGAGTAAGGCACATAGATAGTAGGGCCAGTGCGAGCCTCTGCGAAGCAGAGGCGACGCACTGGTGGAATAATAATGGAATAATAATGGAACGTCAATATATCCGAATACATTGGGTCTCGTCATATGCAGAGACTTAATGTCGGAAATTGCATCAAAACAACGTCGAGGTGAGACGCCTTAAAGACAGTGTCCAGGCAAATCTGGAAAATATGGAGACCACGTGGATGGTGATTTGGGGCCCTAACTGAGCCACTGCCAAACCGGCAGCTCAGGTACTGCTTCAACGGCTGTTTTTCGTCTTGAAACTGGACTCCAGGATCGTATTTGCATGGATTATGGCCCAAACAATCAGTTTCGTGTGAGGACCCACGCGAAGCTACATATTAGGTTGCTCCATGAATCCATGCGAATGCGATCCTGGAGTCCAGTTTCGAGACAATTAGCAGCCGCTAAAGCAGTACCTAAGCTGCCGGTTGAGCAGTGGCTTAGTTAGGGCCCCAAATCAATACTATCCACGTGGTCCCCATATGTTCAGGCAAGCCTGGACACATGGGGCTCGTACGTGGATAGTAATCTTGGGGCCCTAACTGAGCCACTGTCCAAGGGGCAGCTCAGGGAGTGCTCTAAAGGCTGGGATATTCCCCTCGAAACTGGACCCCGCGATCGTATTGCATGGATTCATGGCGCAAAGCGTGGATCCTGGCGCGAAACTGCCATGAATCCATGCGAATACGATTGCGGGGTCCAGTTTCGAGGGGAATACCTCAGCCGTTAGAGCGCTACCTGCGCTGCCGCTTGAGCAGTGCCTTAGTTAGGGCCCCAAAAGTAATTTTCACGTAAAATCCCCATAGGTCCAGATCTGCCTGGACGCCGCCTTTAAAGGCACCGTCTACCCAATTTCGACCTCCATGTTTTTGCCGTTCCAGGACCTTCTCATACCCCTGATTCCGAATATCAAGTTGAAAATCCGCGAAAACCACGAAAAACCCCCGTTTTCAGAACCCGCAGAGCGATTTCTTCGGTACGGTGATTGGTTGGGCGTGCACGAATGGGCGGACGAACGTCACGCCCACTCCGAAAGGGGAGGAGCCAGCGTCGCGAACGCTGCCTGAAGCGATTTCCGAAGCAATTTTCTCGGTTCGGAAGCAACTTCAGGCAGCGCGAGTTGGGCAATCATACAGTTGAGGGCCCCGCATCTGCTAGGTATCATAATTTCACCAATCCCAACTTGGGTGGACGGTGCCTTTAAATTGTTTTCTGCATCCAACGTCTTTCTAGAATAATTGAGAGTGATTTTGATTGTTGGTGGGTTGTTTCGGCAAATAATTAGCTCAAGGTAGCTCAATCAAACCCACTCCCTTTGCGGGATATTTTACCCAGTATCTTGGCAAAAAGACAAGTTTGGCAAGCGATCAAACCTTAGATGGTCGATCTCCCGAATACAATCCACCTGATGAACTAAAATCTTCATATAGTGACAACGGAAAGAACACTGCATTTCTCGATTTTCTCCCTGACATTTATCTCAGAAAGCAATGATCTAACTTCATGAAAGGCATTTTCGGAGTTTTGCGAAAGATTGAGACAATTAAACGAAAAATATCTCACTTCAGCTCCCAACTGCACCGAGGCTTATTCCAACCAAAACCTGGGGGTTTGAACCCAAAAAGCTTGCACTATCTTGTACATGAGGCAGTTCAGATAATCTCGTCGAAAGCAGAAGGACACTGTGCAGGTGTGTTGCACATAGATTTTGCATCGATGATTGGCTTCTGTTTCAATTCCTCTATCCTCTATTGTTCAGTTTGTCGTATACTTTGTGGCTGGTTTGGATTAAGTTAGGCCTGGCAAGGTCTGATGGAGAAAACTAGTCATTGGCATGCTACTTGTCTTGCCTCATTTGATTTGTAACTTTATTCAGGAACATTCATCTGGAAGTTGAAGCACCTCTGATGCACGACTGGCAGAAAGAGAAGCACTTCTGATGCACGACTGGCAGAAAGACCAACAACAAACAGCTGACAGCATTTGTTTCCATCATCTTAATGAAAGGGTACAAGTTTTGCAAAGTTTGGCATTTAAATCATATACATTTCTTCTGTCAGGTGTGAGTCTCAACTGCAAAAACGATGCAGCTTACTTGGGAAAGCTAAGTAGTCCATCACTGTATCGACATTCCAGCCCATTTTAGTATAGCTTGTCCGCAGTGGCGTACCCAGGATTTCGTCTCGGAGGGGGGGGGGGGACAAAAATTTTTTTAATGAAGGTGCGTGGCGTCACCCACGCACTCCGAAAAAATTTTAGGGGTGCTTTCAAAAATTTTCGCGGCTTCATAGCCCCGAAAATCTGGAAAAAGGGGACGTGGCGTCAGCCACGCCCCCGAAAAATTTTTTTCATAAGGCTAGTTTGATTAAAAATTTTTAATAAATATTTCAATTATTTACAAGTATGAACAAGTCATTTGCACAATTTTATAGCTCATGTAAGCATCTTTCAAAAATTTCGCGACCCGTTCTTTCTCGGGGGGGGGGGGGGGGGAGGGGGCCTGCCTCGATACGCCACTGCTTGTCCGTATTCTCCTCTCCAAGTCACTCTTCTACTCAGTCGTGATGATGACTTTCATAGGAGATGTGATATACAATCGGCTTATCCGACTTGTAATTTTATGTTCTTGATATAAACATGATATAAAATCTTGAATAATCGCTTGAATAATTCGAGCAAAACGAGTGTGAAATCTAGTGGACGGAGAGCAATTGTAAGCGAATTTAGAGAAAAAAGAGGGAGGGGTCGTATTGAGACACGACCCAGAGTGGGGGGGGGTCGTATTTGCCCGTATATACCACACCCCTCGCTCGACCCAGGTCGTAACATAGATTGCAGGGCGGTGGACGTGTCTAGAGCTAATTTGGATGGGGTTTAGGGGCATAATTGGAGTGTAGAGCTTAATTAGAGTTAAGTAAGTAAGCGTAAGCAAGCAGTAAGCCACGATAGGCTTTCAGGAGACTTCCGGAGCACAAATATGCAAAGGATCCGGAGAACGAGCGGCCGACCTCCGGAGGGGAGACCCCGGCGGCTATCCATTTGGTATCTACTGCATAAAGGGCCCTGGCAGTAAATTATGACCCCATTTGAGTCATAGGCTAAAATACTGAATGATTTCATTGTAGCCGCGAGTCCAAACTTTTGCTTCGAAAAATTTATAACTCCCTCCTAGAGTCGCTTTGCGGATATCAAAAGCAGATTTGGAATCAGCGTTTTATGCTCTATAAAATAGTCTACACTTTATATGGAAACGCCGCTTCAACCAAGTATCCTTCCCTTGTTGGAAACGTAAGAGTTCAGCTGAGGATCGTTTAGGAGATTACACAAAACAGAGAAAAACTCAGTTTGTATGACAATGAAGGTTCTATTATCTGTTATACTCGGACATTACGGTATGTAAACCTTCAAAAGGCAAAGAGAAGAAGAATAATACAGTCACCTAGAGTAGCGAGATGTGACGCGTTCCCTCTCAAATCCCCTCTCCTTTCCTTCGGCGACGTACGTGCACACGGGCCTCAGTGACATCAGTCTGATAAGACTTATATTGAACATTTTGCGAGTTTTTGGTACTGGAATTTTTCGTGAAACTGTTGGTGCCTATATGAAACTCGTACAATAAAGAGAGCTCATGATTAAGTTTGTTAGTTTTACACTCTTGGAGGTTACTTTCTTGGAGTGAGATGCTGATTTAAAGGTGAACGGATTAACTACGAGGTTGCCTTCGTTGAATTT
The DNA here is from genome assembly GCA_958299035.1 of Cylicocyclus nassatus. Classification (NCBI taxonomy): domain Eukaryota; kingdom Metazoa; phylum Nematoda; class Chromadorea; order Rhabditida; family Strongylidae; genus Cylicocyclus; species Cylicocyclus nassatus. Next base: position 17,695,572 of record CATQJL010000223.1, read on the forward strand.
TTGCCCAACTATACCTAACTGTAAGTTTAACAAACATTTTGCCAAATTTCAGGGAAATTTGAGTTGAGCAGCTGAGACTAAAGTCATGTGCTACATAATTGTGAATGAACGCCAAGCACTCTCGTCTTCTCAATATTTGAAGTTTGCAAAGAAGTGATTATCTTCAACATTGCTACTATACTCAACAAGCTGCTGGAAAGGATAAGAGACAAAATCTTCTGAATCGGTATAGTCAATTGCAGAAGTTTAGGCTCTTACAACACATCGAAGGGAACGAACACATGTAGAGCTCGAATTTATTTGTATCTCTATAATACAACGTTTATAAAATTGCCACAGTAGCTTAAGATTTTTCACTGCATTATTCATGTAAGAGTTTTCTAAAGCTTTATATTAGGTTGAGGCAGAAATGGTGTTTGTTTCGCAAAGTTTCATTACTTTAAGGAACATGGCTTTGTCAAAAACTTCATAATTTCATGTGCAGTGAAAACCGTCCCATGAACTTTGGCAACTCAGCGCACACTCGTTTGTGTTGATATCACAAATGTAAACGGAATGGGTACAAATAAACCTTTTTATTGAAATTCAATTTCGATAAATTGTGTTTGTCTTCAAGTAATCATAATAAGTGGCGCGTAGCCGATCTTGTAGTCGCAAGCCAATAGCTCAAATGCGATTGAAAGCGTTTCACTGCATGTTCTGTGAAAAGAAATACCCAAATTTTTCATGTATTTTGAACCTGCTGGTAGTACTGAACCAATTCTAAATTTGCATGTTCTCAGCGCTAAAGTTCATTTCTGAAGCGATCAGCCTCGCCCCTACTTCTTGTCAGGAAGATGACATAAACACAGACTACAATAACATAAGCTTTTGTTGGCAACTTTAAGCTGGGCCTATAAACTCATAAAGAATTTTTCGTACTTTCGATTATGCTTGCGAAAGATGTCAATATGTCCTACTCTCACGCCTACAGTGATGAGTATTGCTCCAGCGATTTTATTCCAGATGATTTGGAAAGGTTATATGTTATATTCAAAAAAAGTTTCATCGCAAACATCAGCCATGTTTTCAAAAGAATGCATTCATTTGCGCCTGATTCTGGTCAAGAAAGTGGATGGAATGTGGTGTCTTTTGGAAGAGAATATTCAAAGATCTGCAGTTTTTATAAATTAGGCTGAAAGTCAGGTAGGATAGCTAGAAAGAGCATGAAGAAAACTTTTTAAAAGTATGGAAGCTTGTTTTGAAAAGAGATTTTGACAAAAAATGTCAGAAAAAAGCAATAAAAAGTTAAAATCAGCTTCGCACCTAATGGGTATCAACAAATATCCTTCTAAGCTGGCCTTTTGCAATGGTTAGAGTTTGCATAGTAAATGTACAGAGGCGTAATTTTTGATAGCGGAATTTTGAAACAAATATCTTGAGGGAATAATTTCAAAGTACTTTTTATTCAAATTTCTCAGGTATAAATAAGCTTGGAATTTACCTCAGGGTACATTACTGAATATGGGTTTTGAATAATGAAACTACAAAAGGTAGGATTTACAAGGAAGCGTCCCACCAGACTGGGCGGTACATGGCTCAACTAGTAGTGTAATAGTAGACCTCTAACTAAGCGACAACAGAAGTCTGCAGCGCGAAAGGAGGTCTACGAAGTTTACAAATCGCCCACCAAGTGGCCCGGATTCAAGGTAGGCTCGGGCGAATACGAGATGCATGGGTAGAGACGCAGAGTCGTTGCACGACCCTGCCCTCGTGACCGTGTGTGCTATGCGTGCTCTGGCCTGGCAGTTCAAAATTGTTGTGTGGGCGGCGTCCGGGCCTACCGTAAGATCCGGGCCATTTTCGGAGCAAATTTGAGGCTTATTAAATCCCCTTTTTCGCTCCGAACTTCAGTCATCGCTTAGGTACTTCAGAGGCATCGTCCATCCTAAGCTGAGGGTGTTGAGCTTTTGGCAGCATATAATAGTAGGGCCCCCCATCACCGCTTCGGAAGCGAAAAGATCGCTTCGGAATAGCGAAGATGCACGAGGACCACATTCATGCCCGCCCTCCCCCATCCATGCCCGCCCACTAGTGCGCGCCCATCCATTCACCGTTCCGCGCCCATCCATTCACCGTTCCGGAAATTCGGCCTGTGGTTTTCCGGAACGGGATTGTCGGGGTTTTTTGCGCATTCTCGACTTCATATTTGAAATCAGGGACATGATCAGGCCCTGAAGCGATAAAACGTGGAAGTTGAAAATCTGGGTGGACGGTGCCTCTAACATCGCCATAGAAACCCAGCACTCATCTTTTTGCCTGGGCGCTGCCTTTAAGGTAGCAATGATGAGCACGGCTACAATGAGAATTGATGTTTGAAGGAGGCGTGGAGTGACAAATATCGATGAAATTTTATGCGGCTAATTCAATCAAACAATTTTCTGCTTCTAATCTTCCAACAATTCTAACATCCTTGAAATATCTTCTTTACTACTCCCCAAAACAGAAAGCTTTAGCGAAACATTATGTACAAGATTCAATAGCCTAAATTTTGTTAATTACATAGCAAAAATTTAGGCCTGATTCATCCTCTCTAATCTGAATAACAGTTGCTGAAAACACAACTGGCGAAAAATGAAACAAGATTTTTGCTGTCCTAACTCCTTAGCTTGGCGGTCATGAAGTGAAATTTTTATGTGGGCAAAATAGACGTAGTGCTGTGTGCCGAATGAAAAGTGGTAGCTAACGAACCTCTGACACAAAGTTAATCAAGTTTGCAAACGACTATTTCATATGGATGGCCTAACATCTGCGAACCCAGGAGTTCGCTAATTCTTGATCCACAGGTTATCTACATGCTAATTACGAGTACGTTATTCATCATGCTTGTTACGGCCTCATTAGGCCTGACTATAGGAATTGCTGAGGGAGGGGGAAAGGAGATCATATCGTGGTCGTGTGCCACACGTCTTGCTTGACCCTGAGTTTACACCGAATCCGTAAAAGGTAGTACTTACCGTGAACATCAGTGATATCGCATCATATAACAAGATCACCGACAGTATAACGAGGCCAATGTACATAAAGATAAGTCGCAAATTGTTCATCTGCTAAGATGCTGATTTGCGTCAATTTGATCCAAAATGATAGCAGATACAAAGCACAGTATATCAAAAGCTTATACAAATCACGACAAAGCCGAACTCAAGGAATCACCCTCATTAGCTGCATATTTATCTGCAACCGACAGCGTGCCTTGCTGTTTTCCCCAGAACCCTGAGAAACATTGACTCTGACATTTCGTCGGTTTCGCAGATTTCGAACTTAACTTAGGCCCGTATGCATGCACATCCTCGCGGGGAGGAGATGTGCGTTTTAGGGCCGCATGCACTAACATCCCCGCGGGGAGGGGATCGCAGCTTAAAAGAAAGCTTTATATTTCGAAACTCCAGATACCTGGATTTTACGTCATGTACCTATCCGTAAGTACTCCTACTACCCTTCACTATGAACATGTTGAAGAGGAGCGAGAAGCTTTACGAACCGCATTTTCCAGCTTTTGTATGATCCCTGATGACCCCCGGCGCTTTTCTTTAGAGTCATTTTTCTTTCTCCGAAGTTAACGAAAACCTTCCAAAGTTGTACTGAACATCTAACACAACAGTATGTTGCTGATGAGAACAAATGAGTTTTTGAAAAGTCGAATTTTTCGGCAAACCTCAAATCTCGACCTGTGGATCATCGATTTCATGACTTCAAAACATCATTGGTTCCTATCAGCAACATGCTTAGCACTGTCGGGTTAGATATTCTGCACAACTTTGGAGGTTATTCGTTAACTTCGAAGAAAGAAAAATGACTCTAAAGAAAAGCGCCAGGGATCATCAGGGATCATACAAAAGCTGGAGAATGCGGTTCGTACAGCTTCTCGCTCCTCTTCAACATGTTCATAGTGAAAGGTAGTAGGAATACTTACGGATAGGTACACAACGTGAAATCCAGGTATCTGGAGTTTCGAAATATAAAGCTTTCTTTTAGGCTGCGATCCCCTCCCGCGGGGATGTTAGTGCATACGGCCCTTACATTTAAATGATCCTCGCTGGGGCTCCCCTCCCCTCCCCACGCAAACTCCCGTATGCACAAAGACAATTTCGGAGAAGGGATCCCCTGGGAGTAAGGGAAGTGAACCCCTTTATGCACAAAGAGGATCGAGCGGGATATCACTTCGCTTCCGCTTTTTTTTGCTCTTAATTTTCCTCCGTTCTCATCTTTTGACAGCTGGTCGTCTTTATTTTGTCATCGGCAATTTTTCAGTCGTTGCGACGTGCGTGTCTGCTGTGATTGCGCTCTGCGCATTATAATTCTTACGCCCATTAGATTCCGTTTTCATGCATGTTGCTCACATTCCCCCATGCTGCCCATTCCAGCTTAGAGGTTTGTTCAACAATACAGTCAAGATGTCTCTGCAGTGAATGGGTAAGTCTTATGCTGCCTAAAAAAAGGGGGGGGGGGGGGTGCCGCGGGACTCAAATCAGAATTTCTACACATAACAGAAGCTGCAAATCGTGCCAGCTCTTCATGGAAGCTGTAGCTATTAGCTACATACCGTTTATTCCCTCAAGTGAATGATCCCAGCAACCATCCCTGCTATGCACGAGGGGAGGGGATCACTCCTCTGGGGATGTCTACACAGAATTAGGCAAATCCAATACTTTCCAGATTTTTTAAGGCAGCTTATGTTAAGATAACAAGAGGCAATATATCGTATATTACGATAGTTACAATGTGTTTAATCAGCTTATATGGTTAAAACTCATTAATATGAAAATGCGCAAACTTCTTGAATGATCAAGAACCCCTACAAATATTGAAATCAGCTATTATTGCTTGGGTGTAGAGAGAGAGAGAGAGAGAGAGAAGAGAGAAGAGAGAGAGAAAATTGCAAACTAAGAGTCTCGCTAAGAGAGAAATCCGGCTTTCAAAGAAAATCTCTCATTAAGTTGAATGAAATGCTTGGTAATAACTTATTAAAACCAAAATATTCGCTTCTCTGGCACGAGCCACACCATGGAACCCCTACTCCGTTGCAGGGGATGTCGATCCCTTCCCCCGCGTTGTTGAGCTACATTCGTGCATACGGAGAGAGAAAGGGAAGGGATTAAGACCCCCGCTAGGGTTCTTCCGATCGATACCCCTAAATTCAACAACCGAATTTGTGGCAGCGAAAGAGTACCGCAAAGAAATGGCTAGCAAATGTTGAAAAGAAACCACTGCAACTACAAAACTGCATCATGAATTCTTCTGTGAGAGAAGTAAGCCATAACATACTTGCTAGTAAACCATAACATAAAATAGAATCACTACATTAAAAATTAACATTATTACTACGAAAGCGAGTAACGAGTATAACAAAGCCTTAGGACCAGTAGTAGAGAAAAGAAGAAGAGACCGACGGAGAGAGATACAATGGGAGGGGTGAAAGGAGAAAAAGGAGAAGGCGGAGAGAAGAACAAAGGCACTCGAAATCACTATTCTTGTACATAATATTCCAAAAGCCATTTTAGTACACGAAAATTGGCCGAATGTCTTTTTTGGCGAGGTCTCCTGGCAGCCGCGAGCTAGATGCGACTACCGCAATGACACCATCCCCGCTGTGGGTGCAGAGGAGGAGATCGTTTCCCTTCCCTCTGGCATAGCGAGGTTCAAAGAAGGGGATTGTTTCCCTGGGAATCCAGCTCCCCTCCCCTCCCAGCGGGGAGGTACGTGCATACGGGCCTTAGCCTGCACAAGAGATGTTTGATCAGGCAACCAGCCTATTTATTCACCAAACTATGCTAACTTGTTTCAGTAAAACGCACACCATGAAATTCAAAGGAATGTCAAATCTGCACTGTTTCCGCTTAAAAAGCGGGATGGACAATTGCTAAGAGTGTCAATGATTCAAAGAGTTGTGCCCGCACAGTTGTTTGCTTTATAAAAGAAAGATAGAAACGAGTTTCTCATAAGTCCGTTTTTATATTACATGTTTGCAATATCGACAAATGCTGCATTTTTACATCTACACAGTCCAAGATAGCCGAGGTTTCTAAGATTCTAAATTAACAGTCGCTATACATAAATCTACCGAAAGAGAAAATATATACGGGGTGATTCTGTTTTTATTATGTGTCAATGCTGACTTGCATTTTCTGTATGAAGTAAACAAAAGCCTCTTGAGTTGCGGTTGCTTTGTGCTCTAGCATACCTAATACAGCATTGTTGACCATAACGAACCCGCCTCGGCAATGGAGAAGACTATAATAGAGACTACACAATTATTGATATATGAAACATGTATGAAGTTAAGCCATGCTTTGGAAGATTTTCACTGAAAGGAGAGGAAGCAAACTTTTATTATAGAAGAACTTGAACAAAAGGAAAGAGTCAATGCGATCGAGCCAGCGAAAAAGTGAAAGGTGCTGATGTATCACCATGTTTCTTAATCTTTGCATGAATCGTGACACCAAAAAAGTGAATGAGTGCGAAAAGGGGAATGCGTTTGATGTAAAGATTACGAACATTAGTTGGAACCTCAGAGATAAGTGGCTCTGATAATAAAAGAATTGGAGGGGAAAGTTTATGAACGGATAAACTGCTTACGAAAGCCCATGAGTAGCCCCTATCATTCACTCGAGACTCAAATGAGGCAATGTGATTGAAAGAAACTCAGATCTAAAGGTACACGATGACTGTGTTAACTGCTTTATACTTCATCAAACGTTTCCAAATTAGATACACTTCCATCATGCTCAGAACAAAAAAAAATTCATATATTGTTGAAAATTTGCATTTTCTGTTCACTCGTTTCACGCGCATGTTGTTTCAATGTAATAATGAAGGTTTATCGATAGATCAATTGTCTTCAGTAATCCGCCTACTCTACGGCAAGCGATCACCCTATACATGGTTGAATCATTATATTAGTGCAATTCTCAAAAATGTGCGTCCTTACATTAGGCTCGACCCGCAATATTCTGATGAGTCGACGATACCTGTCTGTACGTATGAATAAAAAATTAATTCTCGAATAGAAAATTAATTTTTGAACCGATCTGAAAAACTCTGCACATATACATGGACGGAGCCTCCCCTCTTGAGTGAGGAAAGTTTGTGCTAATCGAGTTTTCCTATAAATAGTTACGATTCTCGAGAAAAAATGCCAGGAATCAGTTTTCTTGTTTTCTGCTATTTTCACGAAAGTATAACTTTTCATGAAAGAGCTTGAACAGCTCGATTTTTTAAAAAAAGAAGATCAGAAAGCTTATGACACTGATTAACTAGATTGTATAGCACGGTTCTTGAATTTCAGACTTGCTTCAATTCACCGAACCTCGGGTCCTAGACTTCGGTAATGGGCGATTTTGCTGGAGAGCTCGAAATGGCTGTCAATGTGAGGCATACCCTCGATACATAGAGCCACGTACTCTGGTAACCTTCACTTTGAGGGCTATGAGGGGACACAACCTTCACCCGGAAAAAACAGAAGGCATCCGGGGCGAAGCCCCGGATGTTATTATCCTGATTATATCGGAACGAATGTTAATGAAGCAAATATAGGGAATAAAATCTTTAGCTTATCTCGGCGAAACCGAGAATTTGCGTTTTCATAGTCTTTTTTACCTTAAAAGGGTTTTTCTGTGGGATTTTCGCCAAAATTCAGAATAAAGTTTCTTAGTTAACTAACATTTGAACAAAATCGAGTTTCAGAAGTTTAGGAAAGTTATTGGAGTTAAATAAGACGAGAAACTGTGCTCAAATCTTGCGCAGAGAGTCGCGCACGAAAATGCTAGTCTATCTCGTTAATGTGTGATTTTTGAAGCTTGGGACGTTGTTAGTTCTCCTCGTCGTGTCATGGCGATCAGAATGATATATAATATTGCGGGGTTTCATTGAGACCCCGCGGAGATCTACGACCAGAGCCAAATGCCCCGTCGGCTCTGGTCTGTCTCCGCTGCTCGTCTGCGTCTCCGCGCGCTGCGCGCTACCTCGCTACCCCAAATGCGGGGCGCGGGACATTCGGCTCTGGTACGCTTTCCTTCGCAGTTTCTAACCCAATTTTAGCAAGCTATATATCATTTTGAAGCTCTTGATCTCTATTTTTACGCTGACAACGTCCCAAGACCACATTTTTTGACTTGGTCGAGAAATCCGGCAAAAACCCTGTTTTCGAAAATCTCTTGTTTTTTTCCTAGTTCAACTCTTTTCACGCGGTTTTTTCGTGCCTTCTATAGATCTTGCTTCTATTCATAACGCAGACAACCACCCAGTCTTTACCTCTTCGATTATGGTGGAATTTTTTGCCAAAAATCGTAAAAAACGCGTTTTTCTTTACCTTGTTCTGTTTCAGTGCCTTCGCATCTTTTTTTTCCAGCTTGGGCGATTTTTGCTTAGAACAATAAGCGCAACAATCCAGACAACGTCCCAGGAAACAGGAACGTCAATGCGGGGGTAAAAATTCAAAGGACGCATCAAAAATCAAAACCTCGTGTTGCGAATTGCTGGTCCTAAAGCGAAAACTTGCACCTTGAAAAGCCGCCAAATGAAAGATTTCAAGCCTCACTGCTGCCTTTTTTATCCGGTTTTCAGCTGTTTCTTTTTATATCTGTTTAATGTCATTCTCTCTTCTGTGATCATCTTTAAACAACCTTCACTATTTATGACGTCAGATGTTCAAACAACCTTCACTTTTGACGCCCTGTCTCTAGACTATCGAAGGTATGATGTGAGGCAAGCGTATGCGCAGAACGATTTCAACTTCAGGAAAAATTTGGGTGAAGAGGAAAGAAAGCGGAGGGCAAATTTATCGTGAAGATGTGAATCACGAGCATAGGAGTCCTTTTTATGTTGCTCAGATACAAATAAACGTGCATTTTGACAGCGAAAGCCAATCGACATGAAGATCCTTTTTGACAATTTGGGTTTTAATGGCTCAGGGCAAATTTCGGCTATCAATATCCTCTCACCAAGCCGAATAGAAAATTCCATTTCTGAACCGATCCGGACCAAACTTGGCACACATACACTTCGGGCCCCGGCGGGTGTCACAGTCCACTTTTCGTTATCGATCGATATCGATTTTATCGATTTTTTGCAAAATTTGAGCTACGGGGCTGGGAGTTGGCACAGGGGGTAAGTGAGCATGGGGATTCCGAATACAATATTAGTTTTTAAAATCGTGCATTACTTTTATCGATTTTATCGATTTTTTTGCAAAGTTTGAGCTACAGGGCTGGGGTTTGGCACAGGGGGGTAATCGAGCATGCTGATCACCCCCGTGGGGGTGATCAGCATGCTCGATTACACCCCCCTGCCAAATTCCAGCCCCCTAGCTCAAATTTTGCAAAAAATCGATAAAATCGACATCGATCGATAACGAGAAGTGGACTGTGACACCCGCCGGGGCCCGAAGTGTATGTGTGCCAAGTTTGGTCCGGATCGGTTAAGAAATGGAATTTTCTATTCGGAACATACGGCGGAGCCGGGTAAGCCAGCTAGTTGCTTATGTAATTTATATCCAATCTCGGCCCAACGTTTCACCTTAGTTTTCTTCAGAAGCTTGAATGTTTCAAAGTGTTGTCTACTCAACACCACCAATGATCGTCTCTAAACGAGCTACTTTTCGGGTTTCCATTAGTCTTGCAGTGCGGAAATCGAGCAGAGCAAGAATGATATACCGAAAGACCACCATATGCGTGAAGTCTGCATTGGAAATGAATCTCGGCGAACGAATGAGTCATTTTGCAGATACACATTAAGTGCGATCCACAGCTGACATAGCGATTGAAGGGAAGAAAATCCGCAGTGGTTGGCACAGCTAGTTTTTGTTAGTGATGAAAATGATTATGACATAGAGTGCGAAATTACAGCTTAAAACTTCAAATATCAGCGCGAAAGACATCAGATATCTTGAAATCAAAAGCTACTTACGATCGAATGATGTAGCTGTCGCGGAGAATAACGTTAAGAACGAATTGCTGGAAGAAGTAATAATAGTCCTAGAAAAATTTTTGTTAAAAAAATTGCGCCTCTTTTACTTCTAGCTGAAATGAGTTCTTGTTCAGCCGAGGAGGTCGAGACGCTGCGCAGGTATGTGGTCGACGGTATCTGTGCTGAGCTGGAGTGAACATGATAAGGCTCCCACTTTATCATTGTTTTTTTAACCCCATAAAAGCATGCTGAAGTCAACTAAAGAATCTCACTACACTCAGCAAGCCGGGGGATACCCTGGAAATTGTCTTGCAACAATCTTGCCAGAAAATAACTCAATGCGCTGGACTGGTTAAGTGCTCTGCCGGCATCACAATGCGCACGTTGGATGGACCATGTCGTTGCAGAAGAAATAGCTGCAAGGCAGAAAATAGTCATAAATGGCGAGGCATCGATATAAGAAGATTAATGCTCTGACGTTTCCATCTTAAATGACGAGGAAATGAGCGATGCGGGAATGCAGAAAATGAAAGTAAAGCCGACAGCCGTATCACAGACTGCTCATTCTAAGGACATACAGGGTTGAGAGAAAGTCCTTGAACAAATTTTGTCCTTGTATGTTTGGATTTCCCGCATATTCTTGTATGCTAATTACATGTATTTGCTTCTTACACTCTTACGTATGACCTCCAAAAACTGAAATATCAGCGTTTTCCTATCGAAAATATGCCGTGTGAAATGGAGCGAGCGTTGGTGGCGAAGATGCACGAGGAGGAGATGGCTGATTAGAATATTGCGTGGGTTTCCCAAAAATTCATAGAATAGCGTTTTTCCTCCTTATGTCGTTTCCAGGATAGGAACAGCACCCAGGGCTGTAGTAGGAGTGTATTGGTTACTGCGCTAACAAAAATCTGAAGATCGCAAATCTGAAGATCGCAATCTTCGGCGAAGCTTGATTGAGCTGGCTTCAGAGCGTTCACCTCTGGCAGGGCAGCTTGCGACATTGTGAAACAGGACCCTGAGATGAATTTTTTTCAGGATGCTAACATTTTATGCTTTTTGGGAGAACCGAACCTGAATTGACTGCGCAGATACCATCGACAGTTTGAAGGTCTCTTCAAGGCACGCCACTGCACGATACTCTTTTCTGACGTCAAAACCTTCACCTTGAAGGAGGTTTTTGATTGCCAAAACAAAAGAATCATCACCTGCGCACCCAGAAGTCAGTAGCAAGGGTTGACTTGCAGAAAAAAGCTTCATTAGGTTTTTGTGACGGTTTGCGCGGCTATCGCTCCCGACAGCGAGATGCTGCTGATTTTTGTCTCAGAACATCAAGGTGGACATTGCTACGCATGTGGATAGCATCCTGAAGAAGGAATTTTTAGCCTGAACCAATACCTATTTTGCTAGGAGCGATTGGTGTTCTCAGCAGGATAGCGCACATGCGCACAAAGCGAAGGTTGTTTAAGCATGGCTCCAAAGCAAAAGGCAGCGTCCAGGCAAATCTGTAGCTATGGGAATTTCACGCGGAAAGTAATTTTGGGGCCTATTAAGGCATTGCCCAAGCTTTAGCACAGTTGACTCATTAACGGCTGAAATATACGCCTCCAAACCTGACCCCGGGATCGTATTTCGCAGGGATTCATGGAGCAACCCATCAAATTTCGCGCGGGGATGCACGGGTTGCGCCATGAATCCATGCGAAATACGATCCTGGGGTGCAGCTACAATGGGAATATCTCAGCCATTAGAGCACTACTCGAGCTGCCGGTTTTGGCAGTGGCTTAGTTAGGGCCCCAAAATTACTTTCCAGGTAAAATCCCCAAAGGTCCAGATCTGCCTGGACGCTGTCTTTAAGTCTTTCTGATTGAATTTACGGAGATGAAGTCTTTTGTACGCATTCAAGGAGTTCATTACGCTTGCGGAATGGCTTCCGTAATCTGAATACCCTCATTACAAGCTGTGGTCAGTTCTTTAGGCCAAGGCCTGCGCTTACTCACGCATGATGTGGAGTCTCTGCGAAGTGCTCTTTAGAAAACGGGAAAGAAATCAACTTGGAGAACCTCCGTGCCACCATGGACAGCGTTCCCAAGCGTCTCCGAGCTTGTGCTCGCGTCAAAGGAGGAATCTTCGAATTGTAAAGCCAGTTTTGTGTAGCAGACAGTTAAGTGAACATTACCTATTGATTTCATGTAATCATCTTGCCTAGCTTCATCATTATTATAAAAATACCGCGTTTAGAAACTTTCCCCCAACCATGTACTTTTTACTTCCCTACCTTTATTATTTCGCAATAGCCGAAACTGAAATTTGAAAACAAGTTCCTTATCACTCATCTCTGATCTTCACTTTAGTAGTTTTTCAACCTATCAATCTACTCAAAAAGATTCCTGTTCTCCCTTTTTCAAACTACCTTAAACTCTCATGTCCCACACTATTGCCAGAACAATAAGGTGATCGCATACTACATGAGCTTATTCTGTTGGTCATCAATGAACGTGTAGCATTCTGGGACATGAGTTCGCAGCTGTTATGCAAAGGAAAATTATAAAAAAGCGGCATGACTTCAGTGATGAATCACAATAAATTTCAGTAAATGAAGAAAAAACTCGTGGGCAAAATCAACTAACAAGAAATGCTCACCCGCTGCTCCCAATGCTAGCTTGTTAAAAAAAAGGTTGACAAAAAATTAATAAGAAAGCGGAACCAGACAGAACTTGCCCCCCCCCCCCGAGAATGGGTCGCGAAATTTTTGAGTTACTTAAAAGTGTTACAAAATGTGCAAGCGACTTGTTTTTACAGCTAAATGATTAAGATAATTTTTGAAAATTTTTTGAGAATTCAAATTAGCCCCGTAAAAAATTTTTTTCGGGGCGTGACTGCCTCCACGCTCCCTTTTCCTAAAATGTTGGGGGCAGGGAGCCGCAAAAATTTTGGGAAACATCCCAAAAAATTTTTCGGAGTGCATAACTAACGCCACGCACCTTCATCCGGAAAAATTTTTGTCGCCTCCCCCCCCCCCCCGAGCGGAAATCTTGGGTACTTATTGTTGCATTGGAATCTCAAGCAAAATGGTATCAAAATTTATTATCAGCAATCAATTGGTTCACACAACTCACCTTTACCAAGCCATCAATGAACCCCTCTGAAACAGTGCAGAACTTATAAATCAAAAACATACCCAAAGATTGCATCGTGAACAGCAAGAGTATGACATTAAATCTACTTGCTCTCTGCAGTACACGTGATGGAGCGTTTTAAAGGCAGTGGATCGGCAAAACTTGACAACCCAGGATCTTAGCGCTGTAGGTTCCTTACCGACCAAGTGTGAAAACAGTGCATCCCGGTTGCACAACAGCCCCTTCCCTGTCGAGAAAATCGCTCTCAAATTTACACGCGCAAGCCAATCTTACACGCACTCGGACAAGTTGGCAGCTTCCTTCTCTCCATTGGAGGCTGTCCGCCGCAATGCTATAATCATTGGGCCCGCAACGATCCAGCGTCATCAGCCTTGCTTCACTCGTCCAATTTTTAAGGGGAAGGGGTTGAAAAACGCTCGTTTTCGCCTTTTTCGAGCTCTCTAAAGTGGATGTTCGTGATCAGCGTATTGAATAACCCCAGGTAAGCGGAAATTTGACCAGGTTGAGATTTGCTGAGCCACTGCCCTCAAAAACGACGCAGTTTCTCAAAAAAGTGAAAGATTTGTAGATCCTTTTTTCTACGAGTTGCCAAAGTAAGCGACGACTGTTTACGACTCGAAAGCGTTAGGGACGCGACGCGGTCGCCCGAACTCGGCCAGCCCGCGCGGTCAACGAATAAACGATAGAAATCTTTTACCAAAAAGTGCAAAAAAGGCGGCGTAACAAAGTAGCGAACAACAATTCTTCAAACGCGAAAATTTCCTTTGCATTATTTTTGATAAAAAAACACAAGTATTCCGAAAATAAGCATACTATTATATAGAGCTCATCAAGGGCTACAATCTGGTTATAACCATCTCCAACATTCTCTTCCACTCCAAATTTCTCCACCTAAGAACTGTTGCAAAACATCTTAACAAACTTTCTAGATAAAGTGGATGTTTCTCACCATTTTCTATGCATCGGACGTATGCTAGGGATTTTCTTTGCCGGCAAAGCCTCTTGAAAGTGCGTGCACAGAATCTTGTTTTACAGACTTGTAGCTCGGCCGGCAGTCATTCTACGAACCTATATGTAGGCTCATTCGAGAGAGCGTGACTTCATCGACAAGACAATAGGTTGAGTTTGGGAAATCCTGATGGCTTTACGGATGGGGCGAAAAAGCGCTGCTTCAGCGGTAGGCTAAGGATTTTTCAATTGAAGTTGAACTGAGCTCCTTCCGCTACCAGTTCCATCCTGTGGCCGTATTCATCAACGAACCCTGAGGGTTAACCTAACCCTGGAGGGTAAGTTTAACTCTCAGGGTATCTATGACTTGGTCTACGCTCAACAAGCTCAAGCGATTATCAACTATCTATGCCAAGATTAATGAACAACCGAAGTCGGACAATATAACTCTCAGGGTTCATTGGCCGTATCCATCAATGAAATCTTGAGCATAGGGTAGGGTTTCCCACGGAACGCGATCAACCAGTATCGATCAACGAACCATGAGTTTAGAATTTACTCTCGAGGTTCGTTGAACCCGTATTCACGAACGTGGCTTATTAGAGTAAATTTAACCCTAGCATAAAGCAAGATTAGATTCACTCTCACACTTCGTACGAACACAAGTGGTCTCTCGATGCACTGCTCAGGCTTAGTGATACTGTTTTGACAAAAGGCACATATTTATAGTTACTATTAAGTCAAACTTCCTTTGACCCCTATTCGTGTTTTTATTCAATGTTATCGATCGCTATTATATCCAGCCGAATGTTACAGTGAAAGATTTAGTTTCAAATGAAATACATGCTCAACTGAGGGCTTTGATATGACTAAGTTTAACAAAACTCGGTTGGGCTCCCTCAATCGAAATCGGGCCCACCAATATTAGCAATGTTTTACATGATCATACTGTCTTAAGTCAACCAAAACGGTTTGATTCGAACAATAAAGTACTAAAAAATTTTACCCTAATTTTTATAATATGACTAGATGAGACAAAAGAGGACTCAACAAACTTGAGATAATATCAATTAGAAGTATGTGTTTATTGTTAAATGTTAATCATTAGGATAAGTAGAAATGCACCGAGAGATCACGTTTATGTTGGCAGGAAGTGTTAGGGTAGAGTAAACCTTGCTCTAAGCTAGGATTAAATTAACCCACGTCAATCACATTCACGAATACGGGTTAGTCGCTCTCCGGGTAAGTTTTACCCTCCACGGTCAGTTTGACACTCACGGTTCGTTGATTAATACGGGTTAATTGCTTTCCGGGATAAGGGTTACCCTCAAGGGTAGATTTAACCCTCTGGGTTAAGCCTACCCTATGCTCCGTGAATACGGGTCAATCGCTTTCCATGGTTGAATTTACCCTCCAGGGTCAGTTTAATCCTCAGGGTTTGTTGGTGAATACGGCCACTGGAATTTAAAAATAGTCAATTTTCTTGTATACATCATCAAGGCTGCACTTTTCAACCCATCTTCAAAATTTCCGGGACTTCTTAAATTCACCTATTTGCATACCGTCGTTCGAGGAAGCCTCGCCTTTTCGAATGCTCCAACTACAGGCTCGTAGAGCGACTGCCGTCCGAGCTACAAGTCTGTAAAATGGTACAAGTCATTGGTGAGGTGCAGGTTAGATCCTGTGCACGCACTCCCAACAGCCTTTTCTAGCAGAGAAACTTATTACTGGCACACATCTGATGCATAGAGAATGGTAAAGAACATCCAGTTTATCTAGAAAGATCTGTTAAAACGATTTAAATCAGTTTTTAGGTGAAGAAACTTGGTTTGGAAGAGGAAATTGTTTTCAGAATGCAAAATAAAATCCTAGCTTGTGCTTTTTTAGGAAGTAGTAATGATCAGATTAAAGCCCTTGATGAGCTCTGTATAACAGTTTGCTGTTCGGATTACTTGTGGTTTCGATCTAAAAAAGAACAAAAGGAAATTTTTGCGTCCGAAGAAGTGTTGTTCGCGATTTGTTGCGCTGCCATTTTTGGACTTTCTTTGGTAAAAGATTTCTAGCTTTTTAAGAATCCATATTTTCCAAAAAGCGCAATCTGTGGTTTGTAGTCCTTGAAGAGCCCTATCATCTCATGCAATGTGATCATTTTTCATCTTTGTTTTGCATCTGAAAATGAGCGACGAAAAAAGGAGGAGGGCTTTCCGCAACTTTTTAGCGGTAACTGGTCTATTCTTGCTATCTTCCTTCGAAATATACGTGGTGCACAGAAATAACACACTCCCGTAACTCAGTATTTGCCATTTCACACCTCTTGCCTCTAGTTGAAAAGGGGTTCCGACGGGCTTAGAAGGTAGAAGGGTATAGAAGAATACGCATAATGCTATACACATAAGTATCGGCGATCGGGTAAATCATCGATATTATTGAACATATTGAAAATGTGCAGAGCATTTTGAAGATGTTCTAGCTTACTGTATCTAAATTATATTGAAAGTCTGTGCATCGTCCCCTATCTTACAACAGCCATAAAATATTTGCTTTCATTTGTATAAGCTTTGGAGGTGAGCTTCTTGGGAGAATCACAGCAATGTCGCTTTGTTTCTTTCCTTTTCGGGGACGAATATCCCCCGCTCGATTAGCTCATTCCGAAATCAATAAATTTATTGGCAGATTAGAAGGTTGTATGCCGAATTAGAAAAAAAGAAATACTTTTTATTGATTTTGATTCATTATAATAATTTTGATCTGAGGAGAAAACAAATTTTCGCGGATACACGTTAGTTCTTGTGTGACTTTCCTTCACCAAGCCAAAATTAACGTCGGCTTTATGATACTGTAGTTTCCTCAAAGTGAAAACATTTTTGAATGAAAGCCGTCATCCGCAAATATACTTGCTTTATATGTCAATGAACGACTTAACCCTCTACGTGAACATTTAGGACATTTACATGTTTCAAGTAACACATCGGTGATTTGAAAATCAAACGACATCCCAATCAGATAACTCAAACATGAAGATCAAATCGTTTTTCAGCTGTAACTCTCATCGATTTCCTCTCGAGTACGGGGCTCAACATACAATTGGCGCTTTTCAGGTTGATTTAAAAACGAATCAAATATGCAGAATCTGAGCACCAAAAAGTGGAAAAGAGGGAAAAAATCTAAAAAAGAGAACCAGAAGAATCTATGCTTACCCAGTGAATGCTGAGATTGGTTTCAAAATTCGAAAAAGCTATCTTTATCTAAGGTGTTTAGTATCAGGTTGTCCGGAAATTAATGCAGGTTTTAAATTCCAACCGTAGTCAGTCATACACTTCTCATTTCTAAGTAGATTGCAAAAAACCATTCGATAGAGCAAAGCAAGCTCTACAAGATGGAAATCTTGCTTTAGCAACAGCTCTGATCCACCACGAGTTTTGAGCCAAAAACTAAAAAGATTTAACTGCCCGAAAAATTGAGAAAAATCGTAACTTAGTTCATAGAAATCCTACAAAAATTCCAGCTTGCTCACGTAAACACTATCCACATAAGACATCTACATACCTATTGTTGTCTTTTTTAACCCCTTAGAAATCAAGAAAACGGAAATTTTCGTGCATTTGCCAAAGTGGTGCTGTGCCGTTCCAACATAAGTAATTGTATACTACAAACCTGTAGAAGTATAAAAGTAAATTTCCAGCTCTCTATAAGCTTCAGTTCTCGAAAAATTTGAATTTTAGCTGCGACCATATGACTAGGAAAAACTGTATTCGATACTTCTCGAGAGCTAAAGAAGCTTGTAGAAAGTTCAAAATCTACGTTTGTACTTCTACAGGTTTGTAGTATACAACTACTTATGTGGGAACGGCACAGCACCACTTTTGGCAAATGTACGAAAATTCCCGTTTTCTTGATTTTTAACAGAGAAAAAAATACGGCAACGGCGTATATAGACGCGAATGATGTGAATTGAATATATATGTGAATATATATATAATATAATATATATAATATAATATAATATATATAATATATATATGTGAATTGTGCTTACGTGCGCAGTTAGAATTTTTGTAGGGTTTTTATAAACTAAGTCATTTTTCTCAATTCTTTGGGCAGTTGAATCTTTTTAGTTTTTGGCTCAAAACTCGTGGTGGATCAGAGCTGTTGCTAACACAAGATTTTCGTCTTGTAGAGCTTGCTTTGCTCTATCGAATGGTTTTTGCAACCTACTTAGAAATAAGAAGTGTATGACTTATTGCGGTTGGAATTCAAAACCTGCACTAATTTCCGGACAACCGAATAATAAACCGAGTGACAATTCACTTTAAGCGCGAAACGAATGCATGTTTACATGAATTTACTCGATGAGATTTAGAAAAGGCACGGTAAACGACTCTGTAAGCAACTTGGAGTTTTTTTTCTGTGCCAACAAACTGTTATAATGGTGAACCCAATGCCTAATGTCTCGGCAGCCCTCAACTCTTTTTTTTACAAAGAATTGTCATTTAGAATCTCTCTGCTGCTAAAAAATACATCGATGACGCTAACTCGTACTATTTGGTCTCAAATGGGAATAGAATTCGGCAGCAGCGATATACCCGTTGATTGTGTTGCATTGTGATAGATGGCAGCAAATACACATGTGCTCGACTGAATGCGAAGTAAAAAGCATGTAGGACATTCCTGGTGACTTTTGCTGCTAGAGTAAATCGATAGCTTGTGTCAAAACCCCGTCGCCAACATATCCCAAATTATCTCCTTTTAATTTAGAGGATTTACTGAGTCCTGACTTTTTCGCTCAGCGCACAACCGTTTCACCAATACTTATGGCATGATGATTTGCAAATTCAATCCAATATACAACATCAGACTCACAAGGGAAGTGTCACAGTGGCCTTTTGACATGAAATGAGTATCATCTAAAGCAGCTTGAAATGCTGATTTCAAAACAGCCTTTCTTAGCTGCAGAACTAATCTAGGACGAGAATTATTGAATTTAATTTGCGGGAAATTTACAACGCTGAGAATAGCCAAAAATTATAGCGAACATTTTTTTGGGCTCAAACATAGATGAAACAGACCATCAATGTTTAACGTAATCCTAAGCCTTCATCAAAGTCATGCTGTGGTGAGTAAACAAGCATTTGAAAGGTTTCCGTGATCACAGAGTACTTCAAACAATGTAAAATTTAATGTTTGAAATGCCCATAACTCGCGACCCAGAACAGTTCTGCAGCTAAAAATGTTTGTTTTGGAATCAGCATTTCAAGCTACTTAAGATGGTACCCATCCCATGTCAAAAGGCCACTGCGACTTCTGACACTTCCCTTGTCAGTGCAATCGCCGTGTTTTTTTTGGTCATGCGATCTCAAAGATGCATCTTTATGGTGCAGCCTGTTACGAGCGTATATGTTTTGCGCTTCCGTTATTTGTAAGGATTAAATACTTCTTCTAACAAAGGAAGGATACTTGGTTGAAGTGGCGTTTCCTTATAAAACGTGCGATATTTTATAGAGCATGGTACGCCGATTTCAAATCTGCTTTCGATATCTGCAAAGCTCTTCTGGGAGGGGAGTTATGGAGATTTTTTGGCGCAAAAATTTCGAGACGCAGCTATAATAAAATCTTTCAGAACTGTAATCTATGAGCTTGGAAGGAATCATGATCACTACCAGGGTACTTCTTGCAGTTAATACTTTCATTCTAATCGATTTAAGCTAGTCGCTACTTCATTCAAGCACCGGAAAGACCTCAACACTCGCTTTTACCTCAACCAAAACCTTAAATTTTTGCCTCAAAAATTCTCCTAACTCCCATCCCAAAAGCGCTTTGCAGATAACTAAAGCGGAATCGTTATCAGCGTCCCATGCTCTATAAGACAGTATACATTTGCTATAGAAACGCCACTTCGACCAAGTATCATTCCCTTTTAAGACATCTTTTGCAATACTTGCGATCAGCATTGTCGTTGTAGTAATTTTCCTAAACAACAGGCAAGCATGAAACACCTTGTTGATAGACTGCTTGCCTACCTTTACCACTTGTAATACTAGGCTGCATCACATACCCATAATGCCTTTACTTTTGCTTCAGTATATATCTGCTGCTAGACGTACCGAACCATAGCGCATTAAACAATCGTTGCGTATAAGTTTTCGCACGCAAGGTAAATTCTTTTCACTTTCTCTACGTTACCGCTTCATACGCAAAGTGCCTTCAATCATAACCTAAATTTAAAGCGGAAGTGTTGTGTGTTCTCTTGAATGAAGTGTTGAATGTTTTGCCGATTCCGTGTTATAGAACACCTGTCTATCTCGGAATTGTTAATGTGAAGATGCAAATGTCGATATAGCAAGTTTACATAAACGGCTCATGAACAGTAGTCGCTTTTGATTCTTGTCTGAAGCAAGCAGCTGACTAAGATAAACTTGCAACGCATCTCTTTTTTTCTTTCTTTTTTCGTCATAATCGCGTTTTTACTGGGATGTAGAGCAAGCTTGACATATTCTGCTAAATGATTACAACTAAGCTACGAAAATTCAAAGTGTAGGCTAAGCTCCGTTTTGAGTAGGAAATCTCTAAGTAGAAGAAACCGGCAATACGTCAAAGCCAAAGTTTTGAGGATCGGGGAGAGAACAGCAGGGCACAAAGATGGTGCACACAGATACGCGATACGCTTTCATACCTTAGGCTTTCTCAGAATTTGTACAAATTTTCCTACAAGTTAGATATCTTGTTTCATGTTCGTGCCATGAATTTGAATCGAATTTACAGAGACAGCGTATTGGCAGATGAAAAATTTGCGACTAATATTTATATATGTCACTGGCCTCGCCATACTGTCAGTCATTCTGTTTTACGATGCGCGGTTGAAGACTACGGTAAGTATCACTTTCTACAAGACCGGTATAACACCTGTTTTTACTCTATTGTTGAATTCTGATGGACCGCAAGCAAGCATTGAATTCATTCCTTTTCCCGCGCACGTTAATGACACACTAGGGCGGAAAGGAGCAATTGAATGAATAGGGAAAAGAAAACAAAAAATCTAGAATACAACAGCAACGGCAGTTTAGGTCCAGTTACTCATGTATGCATAAAGCAGTGATTCATACTAGATGAGCCTGAACGGCAATACTGCTTCTTGAGAAATTTTGCTAGCAATTCAACCAGCGTATCAGACTACCCTCCTGAGTAATTGGGCAAGCAGCAGAAGCCGAGCGGACGCCTCGCGAAAGAATGAACTAAACGTCCCCTCAAAAACCCAAAACGGCCGCATCCAGTACACCCGCATGCAAAACATGCGCCCGGCCACTCCACCTAAACACGTCTCCCCAACCGGTAAAAAGGGCAGAAAGATAGAGCGGATAAGAAATCTAAGGTTTACAATGGGGATAATGCGTATAGGGTCATACTTCAGAAGGTTATTCGCTCATTAACCCGAAACAACAGTAATAAACATGCACAATCGCTGGGCTGGATCAAGAATGTGATCACGCTGGAGGAGCAAATCAACCAAACAGTAGTACTTACAAATAACTGAGGTAGGTGATTGGGAAGAAGTGCAGCTGCAAAATAAGCACCAGAAGAGTAAAAGAAAACTAAAACGAAATCATCATCTGACATCAGAAATTTGTGGGTGAAAGATATCCAATTCTAGAAATCGCCTTCTTGAAACAAGCACATTTTTGAGATACAGTAAAGGTGGCGGGTGGCGGTAGACGTTCGAGCCACTTGGTTCTGTAGATGAAGGTATGAGACGGCACACAGGCATACGCGATTTGAGGAGGGCAACTTGCACAAACGAAATGCGAAAGAATCATGTCGGCCATAGACGGGGTGAAACGTCCAGCGGTTTCAAACGCAAATTTCCTCTTACAAGGTAAAGACATTAACATTAGTCGACGATTGAAGATGAGATGTATATCAGGGCCGGTAGTAATCTACCCTACCTGGTGGCATCATAGATGCCGGCAAGTTGGCACACATCGCGGAAAGATGCCAACTCCGCCGGCAGCTCGCGGAGTGATTATAGGTTTTAATAATCTTATGTAACCTTAGCACGCAATCATTTCGCACATTAGATCTTGACGACGCAGACAGCCGCAAAATTGCTATCTCGCCCGCGGCCGAACCTATGTGCGTTAACTTCAAGTGCCACCACGTTAACCACTCGACCATTCGGTCAGCCATCGTCGTTTGCACCAGCAATAGGAGGAACGTGGTAAATTGCTGCCTGTAAGAGTGATCGATACATCGCGTGAGAGACTTTGACCTGAAAGAACAGCTGATTGATATGAGCGAGAGAGGGGCGAAATCTGTGCAAACGAGATTTATAAGGGATTGCCAAAAAAGATGGTTTTCTTTATGATTTTAGGGCATTACTGCTTTTTTCTCTGTGAGAAAATTGTCGTTTCAAAAAAGAAAAACTCATATAATGAGAAAAATGATAGTTTTTCGATGAAAAGTAGAATTTTTGATTTTTTCGCCTGACGTATGAGCGGCTCCACAACTTTGGCGAGGCGGAGCTGCGCTTGCGTGCCTTGCGTTGCGGTTGCCCTGTGCTGAGGCATACCTGATCCATCGATCTTTGATGAAGATCACGATCCCGCCTCGCCAAAGTTGGGGAGTCGACAATAAATTGTGTGATATCGCCGCAAATCGCAAACTCGCAGACGCCGTCGGCAAAGGTGCTACCACCTCGACGTGGTAGGGGCACGTCGAGATGCCGGCAGCTCCCTCTCTCAAAAGAGCACGCTATTTCCCATGCTCTCTGACCTGCCGGCAGCTGCCATCTCGCGGATTTCGACGAGCTGCCGGCAGGTTGCCGGCAACTGACATCGCGAAGTTGCCGGCAGCTCCTCCTGCACTTCCAGATATTTTACTAAAGAAGGAGTTCTAGAACCGGAGACTTTTATGGAGTTTTCTACAGAGTCGAGGCGGCATCTTTATCGAGAAAATTTTTTGGAATAAGGCCTGGGACGGCTTAAATTTGGGGTCTCACTTTCTGGCCACCTCACGGAAAAGGTGACAGCGACCTGCCGACGAGACCTGCCGCTAGGTCGGGGGGATTACTACCGGCCCAATAAACGCGCCTTCAAACGCTGATTCCGAATCTGCTCTCATTTTTTGAGGGACAAATTTTCAAAAGAAGTTATGAGCGTTTGAATGTCAAAAATTGCTAAAGTTTAGGTGGCCAAAATTTGCCGAAAGGCTATACAAAAACACCGAAAAGTGGAAAATTAGTTTGAAAATTGTATTAAGTATATTGTTTGCAAGGGTACAAAGCTGGTAAAAATCGTATAGGTATTGTTTTAGAGCTTTTCGTTGATTTTAAGCCACTTAATGCTTGGCAAATCTGGACATTCAAACGCTCATAACTTCTTTCGGGAACTATTCCGCAAAAAATGAAAGCAGATTTGGAATCATCGTTTAAAGGCGCGTTTAATGATATACGTCCCATCTTCAATCACCGACTAATGTTGGTGTCCTTCCCTTATTACTAACTTGAAGGCTATCAAATCTGCTTCCATTCTTCTGTAATACGAATTTTGAGGTTTACCTCTTGCAAACGAATCTCAAAGGAAGGCAACGATTGCGGCTAATCAGAGCTTGGAAAAGCACGATACGACGCTTTAGTAAACGTTCTCTTAACTTGATTTTATCAATTTCTTTCAGTCAAAAGGCCTTGAACGGGATTACAGTGCTCCAGAAGGAAAAAATAAACATTCTATAAAGCCTTATCCAAGGAAAACATGTGAACTGTAAATGTCACTAAAGAGCCAGACAAAACTCTCAGACTTTTCGCTACTGTAAGCTCAGTATGGTTATCAAGTCTCATTCCGTTAGAAAGTATTACACCAAGATGACGGACTTCGTCTGATACCATCAAAGATCCTACTGTTCATTCTCAATCTTCAAAGAGTAATGCCCTATAGGCCTCGGGCAGAGTTCACGCGATTTGATCGTCACGATTCAATTGCGACAAGGCAACTATCACGAGTTCATTGCATGCCGACAAGCTTGCATTTGGGTTGTGATACTTTTCCAGGCCGAAATTTTCGAATGTAAAATGAAAATGAATGGAAATCGCGGCGATTGAATCGCGACCATCAAATCGCTGAACTCTGTCCGAGGCCATAGGAAAAGTGACCTTTACTAAAGTTCACCGTGAGTTTCCATTGCTTGGTCCACTTAAACGTTCAATCGATGGATTCAATCAAGGCAGCTTGGACAATTTCTTTACCACTTTCATCATAAATTGCTGCCCTTCCCAACATAGGCATGAACGAAAATTTTTGTGTCCATTTTCAAGTATGCAGGTAAATCGCAGCTGCAAATAAGAAAAAGATTAAGCGGTAAAATGAGTTTTTGGGAAACGCCCAAGAGGCAAATTTGAAAGCGAAAGATTCTGAGAGAATCGTATCATGGTCGTGAGTTTTCTTTCCCATCCCCGTATTATTGCACCTCGTCCACCCAATTTTTGGCATTATGTAGACCGTAGTTAATTAGTACATTCGATTGCGAAGTTTGGCAGAAAGCAAATGGTTTTGTAGCTACGGTCAGGGCTCAGCACGAGGGTGGCAAATGGGCATCAATGAAAGAATTCTTCTTTGCCACTATCAAATTTTGCGATTTCCCACTTGATCTTGCCAGCTGCGTAGGTTGTTCGATTGAAGCGCTCCTCTCTCTGAAGTGACGGAGTCGTTGCTATTCCGACCCTAACAAAGAATAGAGAAGTTTTGGAACCAAAATGTTATCAAATACTGAACTTTTGGTGTAGAGCAGATTCATGTAAAAAATTTCAAAAACTTACGTGAAATGGAAGTTATGTCTACCTCAGGTGTAGATGAGCAATTGCTTACTTAATAAATAAGACACGCTCTCTATTCACATTACTTTTCATAATTTTTCATTTTTTCCTTTCTTCCTTAGTTTCACTGCGCACACACGCACCAAATTTCGTGCCATATTGTCATCTGTGCTTTGCAAACAAGCCATTTTATCATCTTGTGGTAATGGAAATTTTTCGGAATAATTTTGCCACAACCTTCAGTCGCGTAATTTTTCCACAATAATCTGCACTGTGCTACTTCTAGTTCATATCCGCTTCTACTCCAAATTCTTAACCATATAGTTATGTGTGCGCTGTAAACGAGACATTCAATTACAACAATGGAAAAAGTTGGGTTTTTGAAGATGACGCGCGAGCTAGATCGTGTTCTTGCATATCAACGTGCGCAATTTGTCGAGTCATTGTATGTACATGTAAACGTATATCTACACCTTGATTTCCATCCAAAACGATTTCCAGCTCGACATTTGCCCACCTGGTGCATGGCCCTAGCTACTGTCTACATAATGCCAAAAATTGAGTGCACCACGGTGAAAAAGGGGTTATGAAAAAGTTGTAAAGCTCAGTTGCTAACCTAATACTATTCCCTAGAACATATATCTGGAAGCCCTACATTCTAAAGCGCGGTAACAGTGACGGGATCACCTTCTGCGAACAACATGTCAGGAGCCGCTGCCTTCGCATTAATTGTTGAGTAAACCATCTTTAGCATTCTCGACATCAATGGTAAAGTTGACCTTGGTAATGCTCAATGTCAATGACTACATAATTTAGGATGACAAATTATGGCAGAAATATGGTATAAAACATTTTATTCACATAATGCCGACTAACTTTCTTGGAAGACCAATGAAAAGGTATTTTGCATTCAATTTAACTGGGCCATTGCTAAACTATATGTTAGAAATTTCAAAGACTTTGCTCACCGAAACTTTTTGAGGCCGGAATATGCGTTCGCTATGTGCGGGGTCTCTGAGAAAGAAAGTTGTGGAAGTCAACATCGGGAGTTTGGAAGCTTTTAGTTCAAACAATGCAAAAGAGTGAGAATGCTCCATTTTTGTGTGCATTCTTGATGACTGCTTCATAGAGAGCGCCCCATAATCAAACGAAATAAACGGCCCTAAAACTTGCCTGGCAGCGAAAAGGGCTTGAAACTTGTACTAACTACCAGTTTATGTCAAGATGGCTGTGGTGCAAAAAGGTGGTGGCACGACTATGTTTCGAATGAGAAAAAAATTCATGCCCACCTATTACATATTAGGTGAGCATAAAATTGAGCTACTTCCATAATTTTTCAATCTTCGTACATGGCTTATCCATTGCAGTGTCGGGTGCACCAGCTCCATTCCCCCGCAGGACTCTTGCACTTCTTCCGCGAAGATGCTCTCTGATCTTATCCAATCGACTGAGACTTCGCCTTTTCCATGCTCGCGGTGGGAAAGTAATCAGAGAGCATGTTCGCGAAAGAGGTGCAGAGTCCAGGCGAAGAGGCCGGGCGAAAGCAGAGATGCTGGTGCGACACTGCAGCCCTGTATGCGGTACATTCACTTTTTGCCATGACGAGTTTTTGTAGTGTAAATGTGCTCCAACTTGGCTTCTAAAGGACAAAAGGAAAAGCGGCGCATGTGCAGAGTGGATATATTGCTGAAAGCGAGGAAGAGGTGGGGGGAAAGGCGGACATGTGTGAATACGCATCTTGCAGTGTGAGAGATATACTTACACATACATGGTCTTCCCTCTCGGTGACATCTCCTACCCACGACCGTTCTCTAAAGACCGTAGATCCATTAGATCCATCGCAATTCATCCACCACTTTTGAAAAAAAATCATTCTTTTGTCTTTCTCAGTCCTTCCACGTCCCCCTTTTGTTCTTTTCGGTGGTAGAATATGCCCCGAAAACACGGATGCACTCTCTGTCTCATTTGGACTGAGCCGACGCGAGCGACTTGGATCGTGCGCAGCCACCTCATTTGGGCCACCGCGTTCGTGAACGTGTTCTTCAGCCAATTTCTCAAGCCGATCAACAATTAAAGCTCAACTCTGAGCCGTTTTCCACACTGAGGAACGTTTGCGAAAGAGCCGCAGGGCTCAGGAAAAGCGGCCGCGCGAGACCCTGGACCCAAGCCGCTCGAGGCAATTCCACTCCAAATGAGAGAAAGAATGAGTTAGTCAAGTTCCCTTTCACTTCCTAGGAACGGTGAGTGTCCATCTACATCTGCTTTTCCTCTTCTCACTCTCGTTCTAAGGCCAAGACATTTTCTTTGGCATAGAACAGGATAGGAATGTGAGGGAACTTGTAAGCTACAGAGTATGTGCAAAGCAATCAAAACTACCACTTCCTTTGACAATCCCCACACAGATCCGACAGCTCAAATAGAGTTGTGTTGTTAATTTAAGTTTTTTCGAGAAATCAAAGAAAAGAGGGTAGCAAGGAAAACAATAATATTTGTAGCACTATAACTTCTCTACACCTCTTACTTCTTATGAATTCAGTTGAGAGTAGAAAGAAACTCCTGTGTTAGAAATTTCCAGCTGTTCTAGTGTGAGATAAACTCATTGTCGATCCAAAGGCTGCTGGGAAACACGCTCTTCATCAGAGCCCCAAGAAAATTTAGTGTGACAATTTATTGGTGCAGATGAGAAAGTGCGGAGTAGTGACAATTCCCACAACTTTGTATGCGATTTTGAGTCATGCCCAATCAAAAAGACCCCCGTCAAGCAGTTAAGTGCTTCATAGCACTTGGAAAGCGCTAAACAAAGTACGTTCATGTGTACTTATTATGGAACATTCTTATTTGCAGAAGCGAGATTTTTCTGAATACATCTTTTTATTTCATTTGGAAGTGCATCCAGCACATCCGTTTTCATGTCTTTGTGGTAGATTGGTCAGAAAGCCACAAGAAATTCTTATGATGTTACTTTGGTAAATTTCAGTCAATCCGAGCAGCGTACTGCTATTGTTTTGGTCATAATGGGACACACAGGAATTGACATGTACCAAAAAGCTATGCGTAAGTTCTTTTGATATATATTTTTTTAAGTTCCATGTTCTCTCTTCTCTAAACCTTGGCATTCGGGAATATGTTAGTAATTGTTATATGATATTATGCCAGTGCCAGGTTTGTACGATGGAATTCTTTACTGGCCTTACGTTTCGACAATTTCGTCTTCGTCGGAGGCCTGAAAGTAGATTGCAGCGTTATATCTGCGAAACCAGACCGTCAAACGCCTCTCCGCACTGCCGACCTCGTCCCGCACTCAGCGTACTGAGACATGTTGATCAGGAATGGAATGTTGATGTTGATGGAATTTGGAATTTTGATGTTCACTTTCGGAATGTTCCGAAAGTGAACATCAAAAAGCAGTTGGTAAGGAACAGACTCTACGACGCAGAATGTCTGTCAAAGCACTGTATTGTCTGTCCATATGGAAAACCAGGCGATTGCGCAAAGGCAGGAGTAGTGTATGAATTAGAATGCTTGAAGTGTAAGGCGATATATATAGGAGAAACGGGTAGATTGCTGAACGTTAGACTTGAGGAACATCTGGCGGCTAAAAGACGAGCAAATGCGTCATCACCGTTAGGAAGACATAGGGTTAAGACGCACAATGGCGATGAATTTGACGTTAAATGCACTATCTTGTCATACGAGACAGAGATTACAGTAAGAAAGACCGTCGAGGCAGCGTGGATTTCTCTCAGAAATCCTAGCATGAATAACAGAAATGAATGCGTGTCGATAACAACCGAACTCTTGCCTATCTTAACGATCTGTGAGCGATGGTCTGCACATATATAAGTGACGATCATAGGACAGCAGTCAGTGTCGTCTGTCTCTTCGGTGCGGCTAAGTACTGACTCTACTGACTCTCACTAACACTACGGTGGATAAAGGTTCGTTTTCTGATCAACATGTCTCAGTACGCTGAGTGCGGGACGAGGTCTAGACTCGGCAGTGCGGAGAGGCGTTTGACGGTCTGGTTTCGCAGATATAACGCTGCAATCTACTTTCAGGCCTCCGACGAAGACGAAATTGTCGAAACGTAAGGCCAATAAAGAATTCCATCGTACAAACCTGGCACTGGCATAATATCATATAACAATTACTAACATATATTTTTTTCTTCAGATAGACAGCATTACAGTCAGTGTTTCGTGCTATGCGAAAGTACAGGGCTACGACTTTCGTGTCCTGAACACGAGCCATTACGAAAACAGATGTCCCCAAAAAGATGTAAGCGAAAATTCTCTGCAAACACTTTATTTCTGCAGTTTTCTGCTGTGATTTCCGTACCTATATTTTCTGACGCAGTCTGATCTTGAGCTACGTTCCCACAATATATTTACATCATGTCAAAATGTCGAAAATGGCTTCATATCACTTTTTTGCTTGTGAAGAATGCTGAGTACGCATACCATTTCCAGCATTTCCATATTTAAAAAATCTGGGAAGTAATTTTGGTACCTTGTTGGAAGAAATTCAAGAAATGTTGAAGCACTGGTGAAGTTTCGAGCATAGAATAAGAATAAATTTCAGAGGCACTGCCTAGACAATCTTTTCTAACTTCGATTGATAGTGTTTTAGGGATTTTTTTAACGACACTGCGTTGCAGCTCACATATTGCCTTATTATGATTACATTCTTTTTCTGGATGCTGACTTTGGCGTTGTGAATCCTAGAAGGTATCTAGTCTGATTTGCAAAAAAATTTGCATTATTACAGACGCATTGAAGAGTATATCGATCCTAAAGTGGATATAATCTTTTATGATCGCTTTTATATTTGGGAAATTATGGCCGGCTCATATCTGGCAAAAAACACTACTTGGTCAAAAGACTTTTTACTAAGTAAGTACTCACAAATCTTATATATAAAGCTGAATGTCTGTTTGTCTGTATGTCTGTCTGTCTGTATGTGTGTACGTATGTTCCGAATAGAAAATTCCATTTCTTAACCGATCCGGACCAAACTTGGCACACATACATTTCGGGCCCCGGCGGGTGTCATAGGCTACTTTTCGTCATCGATCGATATCGATTTTACCGGTTTTTTGCAAAATTTGAGCTACGGGGCTGGGAGTTGGCACAGGGGGGTAATCGAGCATGCTGATCCGTGGGGGTGATCAGCATGCTCGATTACACCCCTCTGCCAAATTCCAGCCCCCTAGCTCAAATTTTGCAAAAAATCGATAAAATCGACATCGATCGATAACGAAAAGTAGCCTGTGACACCCGCCGGGGCCCGAAGTGTATGTGTGCCAAGTTTGGTCCGGATCGGTTGAGAAATGGAATTTTCTATCCGGAACATACGGCGGAGCCGGGCAAGCCAGCTAGTGGTTTATATTTTAAAGGTAGCGTCAAACCAATTTTTATGCTCCCCAGTTTCGAGTCTTGCTTTGATATCACCGATATCATCTGTGAACGCACACATTTGTTTCCTCAGTGACGAAGAAAATTCTCATAGGAAAAGTGATTTTGGTTGTAGTGGCCTTTTCAAATGAGATATATGCCCACAAAAACACAGATTCAAAATCTTTTTCGTTTTCTGCCCAATGATTCTGGATGCCGAGTCACGAGTCTGGATAAATAATGCATAATTTTGGTAAAATCAATCGTTGCCGTCGTTCCAGGCGTTAAAGAGAACAAAATTGAGTACGAGTATATTAAACGGAAGGTGTCCATTGCTTGAAGTATCCTTATTTTAGGGATATTGGACTATTTGCGATTCTGCGCCATTTTGGCTTATTTGCGCGTTCACTTTTCTAACTCGAAAGACGCTCATAACTCGGCTTCCGAAGGCGTCTGGCAAATAATGAAAGTAAATCGGGTTAATACAAAACTCGATAAATATTACTCAGTTTTGCCACGACAGGTTTTTGTAGCAATAATTTATTATGCTGCTCAACGTTTCGGCGGATACGCCGTCCTCAGAGGCATGAAAGTGTGCCAGTCCTTTATCTAGCGCATTATGCCATCAAACGCTTCGACCAACTTGTACTTTTGACTCGTCCATAGTCTAACGAGCAAGCTCTATTGACTCATCAAGTCTCCCAGAGAAGAGCACGATAGAAGCTCTTTAGGTCGTCTTCAGTGTACGGTAACAATAAACAGTCCAAGTGGTTTTGGCATGCTCAAGTAACTGTAGGCTATCGAAATAATAGAATGATGAGAACGGCTTTAGATCATTTGTCACAGACAACTGTTCATTCTTTCTATTCAAATTTGGATTACGGGCAAGAACAAATGCGCCAACGTCTTTCGAGCAGAGATGTTATCCTAGATTGCCAGTAGGTTGCAATTTATTTCTAAGTTTTTGACGCGGTGATTTGCCCTTCTACGTTTCTCCAATGGGCTCACAAGGCTTTGTCTTTTTGCTAGCCAGATGTTCTTTACACGTGCAAAAAGCGGTCGACGGGTCTCGCAGATGTAAATGACCCTCATGTTTGACATTCCGACTGGTAAACTGCATCACTTCTTGAGCAATCCCCTGCCTTTCCGTTTGTGCACACAACGCAGCTTTGTGATGTGCAAGCTCTATCGTATAATCGATTTCGAACCAGATGTTTTTTGATGTTGTCTTGTGGTTAATTCACTAGAACAACGTCATTATCCAACTGTGCTCGCGTTATAAATCGTTTGACTGCGTTGGTCACTCTGTCGGATATAAAGGACAAAGCGTAAAGGAACACGTGTTCGACTTTGGTTGCTTGTGTTCATGGACGAATTCGAAACGCACAAGCGTACCCTCGTCGGCAACGCGGCAGCGACGCGCAGTTTTCTCCGCCGAGCGCGACAGCGACCACGAACTTGGTTTTTTTAAACGTTTTTTGAAGTTTCAGACGCCGATCTTTGTACATGTGTTCCGAATTCGCTTTCGACAAGGCTTTCCGAACTCGATCAGCAACAAGCACTATTGTCACAAAGTGGAGCAATCACAGCTTTGTAATATTGGTGTCTAAAATTTTCGGGTACAGCTATGCGCACATAGATGGTTTCATGATTTCATTCGCAATCCAAGCTTTCTCCACAGTCTGAAACTTCTCCGAAATATTACGCAGTGGAGAAGCATCGTTAAGTCTGAGGATCAAACTCCCACTAACGGATTTGGTCATTACAAAATGTTACCTTTATTAATTTCAAAAGGCCGCGCAGACTGAAAAAAGACACTAAATTGCAAAGTGCTTGCTCTATCCGCCGGCCAGCGAATTATGTTTGGGATCCTAATAAGAATGAGAATTAGTCAAAGTTGTACATGATGAAAACGTCGGGTTGAGCCTCAGTGAGTGACTTCGAGGAGCAACCAAATAGAAAACATAGTTGCTGAAAAGAGAAAGGCGAAATATTTGTGGCTTGTTTCTTTGCAAATCCACCCCTACCGCGTCTCGCAATTTCCTCTAGCATCAGATATTTTGCAGCTGTCACAGTGAGCAGCTTATTTGAGCAAAAACTAGAAAAGAAATTTGGAATTATCTTCCACGTTACCTACTGTACCCCAAGCTGAAGCAGTTATGTATATACAAAGGCGTGCCACGTCGAAGTAGCTGAATGGTAACCTTCAGAACTAGTCCACTTTGAACATAGACCTGATGCGAAAAATTCGGTGAACTCCGGCAGAGGCCGTCTAAGCACAGCCGCCGCTATTCTTTTTTCACGAATAATGAGCGGCAATCCAGGAACTTCACACTCCAGTAGCTGATCTGACTTCGTCATAAAGATCCCTACTACATTTTCAAGCCTCAAAGTACATGTTGCACAAACAATATCTGTAGTAGTGTGGTACCACAATTTTCTAATGAATTCCAGCTTTTGGTGAAAACTACACCCAAAGACCCATTCGAACTTTTCTGCTTTCTACACTTACAAACAGGTGAGACCAGAATTGGCAATAAGTTTGCAAAGAAGCCGTAACTCATCAATAACGCTATCAATAGATTTTCTTTTCACTTGGTAGTGTTAACAACTGAGTCTATAAATTAAGGCTGAAAAGGATACTTTATCGATGAACAATCAGCACGAATCTTTTCCAAGCGTTTTTACTTTTCTTTCCACTCTTGTCATACATCTACTTGACTTTACGGATATTCCACTTATTGTGGAACATCACCGGCACGCTAAACGCAAGTAGTGCATGCAAAGAAGTCACAAAAAAACAAGCATTCCAGTTCTGCCTTTCATACATGCTCCAATAATCGTGCGCTTGAATGTCGGGACGAATTCGAAACAGACCAGCGTACAAAGATCGGCGTCTGAACTTCAAAAAACGTAAAAAAAACCAAGTTCGTGACCGCTGTTGCGCTCGGCGGGGAAAACTGCGCGTCGCTGCCGCGCCGCCGATCAGGGTACGCTTGTGCGTTTCGAATTCGCCGTGTTCATGTATGTTCGTTTGGACGCTTTGGATTGCAGCAAGTATCCATTGTTGGAAGCTATGACGCGTGCCATTTCCAAAAACTTAAGTCTCTCACTTCCACCTCTGCACTGCATTGGGAATTGCGATAAAGCGTCTTATATTGCAGCCGAATGAAGTGCAGAACGAAGGAAGAAGCTTGTCGAAGATATTGTTAGATATGTGGCAGAGGATTGAAAGCGCGTCAAAAAATATCTGCTGCTTTGTGCGGTCTGATATTAGAAGCAGACTACGCAGAAAGTTTTACGTACTCCTGAGCAAGCGTGAGTCTGCTTTGTCCACGCTTGAACCTAAATCCACATATTCAACAACGGTCAGTCACTGTAGATCAATTTCAGTTCGATAAAACAGCCAAGGTTACTTTTCTAAACAACAGTAACATCTCTTTCAACGCTACAGATCTCCTAAGCTTGGGACCATCCTTTGCGACTACGCAAAACGTTGATTTCGAGGTCTTTCGCAGAGTATTAGGCTTCTTGCAACGTTTTAGTGAGCAGCTACGGACAAAGTCAGGCTTGATAATAACAACTTACAAGCTTCTGTTTTCTGTAGAAGACAGCTACCCTCAATACCTTTCCCTTCGTCGTTTTACAAAAACCCGATCCTTGCCAGCTGATTGAAAGCTGTCGGCTGCATTTTGAGCATTTTAGATAAAAGCGGCAGTTTCAAACACTCCAATTTGACTTACGCACAAAGGTAGGTGGAAACCCATCCAAGGCTACGGACGTCGAGGGCAGCCTGACCATGCGTCGTACCTCACGCAAGTATCCTTCACGCTCCGAACCTGGACCGGCCGACCCTCGGCCTCAACTTGACATAGGCTATATGAACTTCGCAACTCTATTTTTTTCTGCCCCAAAATGCGCAGATTATTTGCATCTGCTCGTGTGTTTGAGTGATACTTTGCTAGTTGTACAGCATAGGGATGAATTCAGTAACTGGCATTTTTTGCTTTGTAGGAATGCAAAGATGTCAGCACCAGATGTGATTTCCACTATTTCTTTGGTGCATCTGTAAAATCATGCACAGCTGTGCTTCGGCGATTTGGTCTCATGCATATAAGTAGCTGGCGGTACACAACCAGAGGCAGACGCTTGTACATTTCGCCGCTTACTCTACATTAGTCTTAATCATTTACTTTTGCCTTCTCTCAGTTCATTATATTCTGTAGTTTAGATCTCAAATAATATCACTTTTTTGCCTTTTTAATTGAGTTTATGGGACAGTTTATTGGCATGTGCTATGCAAGGGTTTGGGTCGAAGCTGTAGGGTGAAACATCTGTCTGCAACTTCCACACACACAACACACGCAACACACATAACACACACAACACACGCAACACACACACAACACGCACAATATGCACACAGCACACACAACACACACAACACACACAACACACACAACACACACAACACACACACAACACGCAATACACACAACATGCACACAGCACACACAACACACACAACACACACAACACACACAACACACACAACACACACAACATGCACAACACACACACACAACACACACAACACACACGCAACACACACAACACACACAACACACACAACACACACAACATGCACAACACACACAACACACGCACAACACGCACACAGGTAAGTATGGTGGCCTGAAGTCTTGAGGTTGACTACTGTCCGAATATAAAGCTGGATATCGGTTTTACAAAAGTGCTTTAAAACATCTGTGATATCATAGCCAGTAGTAATCTACCCTATTGGTGGCATTAAATGCCGGCAAGTTGGCACACGCCGCAGGAA
Organism: Cylicocyclus nassatus; assembly: GCA_958299035.1. NCBI lineage: Eukaryota > Metazoa > Nematoda > Chromadorea > Rhabditida > Strongylidae > Cylicocyclus > Cylicocyclus nassatus. The sequence continues at coordinate 17,730,639 of CATQJL010000223.1, forward strand.
GTTGCCAATTCGCGGCAGCTAGCAGAATGGTTAAAGGAATCGCCAGCATCGGTGACAAAAATCACCGGTTTTACACGTATTTGATGCGTATCTCCGTATCGATTGTCGCTGTTATACTCCTCGAGGAGTATAGCAGCGACAATCGATACGCATCAAATACGTGTAAAACCGGCGATTGTTGTCGCCGATGCTGGCGATCGCCAATCGCTACGATTGGTGATTGCCAATCACCAATGTTTGCGTTGGATGCATATCGACTGGACATCTGGTAACTTGTTAGCGATCAATACTTGTAAAAGACACAGTTGCCGATACTGCCGATTGGCGATCGCTAGTTCTGGCGACTACAGGTTGGCTAGGTATTGATTGAACATGTAAACTCATGCCAGCAATCGATAGCTATCTAATGTGCAGTTGCCACTTTAGTGAGTGGCGAGCGCCAGTCGTAGCGATTTGCGATCGCTCGTCGCCATGCTATATCCTCGAGGTTGAACCCAGGGCCCGGCACCGATGGTTTGGGGTCAAACTGGACTTCGTTTTTGGAGTTAGAAGCAACGGGGACATCGTTTTTATGAAGTCCTGGAGGAAGCGCCAAAAAAAGCACGACGAACATGTCAGGTTTCACGAGTTGAACGTGTTCTTTCGCAAGCGCGCGAATTTCAAATGCAAGACTCAAACAAACAAATGGCTTGTTTACAGCGCACAAACAATCACATGGCTCCGAATTTGGGCTATGAGTATACAATATTACTCCAAACTATGTTATGTAAAAAGTTCCCAAAACTTATGTGTCTGAATACCCGTTCCGGATTTGTTGGTTTCTAGACCAACAACCGAACCAACTGGGTTGGTTCGGAGCATAAATTTCGGAGAGTTCACATAAGTTTTGGACCTTTTTGATTTGGACGATTGAAACGCTCAAAAATCTATTATATAGTGAAGAGAGCGAATCAAACCATTGCCTCTCCTCTCTTCTTTTGAGCCAAATGTGTTGCAGTTCTGCGCGTTGATAGATATCGCGCTCCAATCACATGCGGTGTCCTTTGAACTATGTGGCGAAAAATGCATCGCCGGGTTGTTAAGGCCACAGATTTGGTTGGCCTAGGAGGTTTTCGATTTCCGAGCACTAAAATGGTGCTATACCCAATGGCAAAACCTTTAATCTTCTCGAAATGTATTCTTTCTGCTTTTTTGTTATACTGTATAACTCAAAATGCGCTTTTTTCGCTTTTTTATTGTTATTTTGGTTATAAGGATTTCCCTATTGATTTTTAACTGGGAGGGACTTCGTAAATTTTCGAAAAGTCATGGGGGACTTCGTTTCCAAAAAAGCTCCAAACCAACGCGTGCCGGGCCCTGGTTAAACCTGCAATGCTAATCTTGGAGCGCGATCGCGCTAACCAATATACCACTCAGTTACTTATTCCTGTTCGCAATAACAATAGCAGAAATGCACAAACAGGTGGCGCCTGTGACAGGGCATGATCGATACATTGCGTGATAGACGTTAACCTGAAAAAAAAAACAGCTAATTATGGACACGATGGGACGGATTGTTGCAAAATAGGTTATGACGGCAAAAAAAGGATCTTGCTAGAGTTTTATTAACATGCCACATTCTTTTTTTGTACACATCATCGATCTAATCAGAAAAACCCCGAAATAACAAAAACTACAATATCTTCATGAAAAGTAGAATTTTTGGATTTATTTGCTTGACGTATTGTGTGATAATGATAAGTTGTGTGATATGTCGCACTATCCAAACTCGCGCCGCCAGCAAGGTGCCCGCCTTCGATGTGCCCCTACCACATCGAGATGCCGGCACCTTGTTCTCTCAAAAGTGCACGCTAGCCAGCTACCACCTCGCAAATTCCGACGAGCTGCCGGCAGGTTGCCGGCAACTGAGCTCGAGTATTTCCTGCCCTTTCGAATATTTTTCTCCAGGGAAATTCTTGGAACTTCAAGCCTCGATGGAGGTTACTTGGAAACGCGGTGGCACCTTCATTCAGTAATTTTCCTGGAAAAAGGCTTGAAACGGACGAGATTTGGCTGAAAAGATATGCCGCCAAGTAGAGGAGATTACTATCGGCCCATGTGCACACCATGGCTACCGCTGGGAGAGAGGAATGGATAAGGCTTATAACAAACGCAGTTTAGAACATTTTTGATTCTAGTCCACTGTTTATAGATTTTGCCAGATACGAAGAAAGATTACCGAATAGCTTTCATGGAACAGATAATGGAGCCCTTCATGTAAGCACACTTTGCTTTCTTTCAATGTTATTGACCAAAATTTAGGCTTATGTTGCCGAGGTTGTTCTGGGCAGAAATAATACTAATTTGACATGGTGTCTGAGCATCTTATATATAAAGCTGAATGTCTGTTTGTCTGTCTGTCTGTCTGTCTGTATGTCTGTCTGTCTGTATGTCTGTACGTATGTTCCGAATAGAAAATTCCATTTCTGAACCGATCCGGACCAAACTTGGCACATATACACTACGGGCCCCGGCGGGTGTCATAGGCTACTTTTCGTCATCGATCGATATCGATTTTATCGATTTTTATCGATTTTTTTGCTGAGTTCACCTACGGGGCTGGGAGTTGGCACAGGGGGGTAATCGAGCATGGGGATTCCGAATACAATATTGGTTTTCAGGATTATCGATTACTTTTATCGATTTTATCGATTTTTTTGCAAAGTTTGAGCTACGGGGCTGGGAGTTGGCACAGGGGGGTAATCGAGCATGGGGATTCCGAATACAATATTGGTTTTCAGGATTATCGATTACTTTTATCGATTTTATCGATTTTTTTGCAAAGTTTGAGCTAGGGGGCTGGGAGTTGGCACAGGGGGGTAATCGAGCATGCTGATCATCCCCCTTGGGGATGATCAGCATGCTCGATTACCCCCCTGTGCCAAATTCCAGCCCCCTAGCTCAAATTTTCAAAAAATCGATAAAATCGATAAAAGTAATGGACGATCTTGAAAACTAATATTGTATTCGTAATCTGCATGCTCGATTACCCTCTGTGCAAACTCCCAGCCCCGCAGGTCAAACTTTGCAAAAAGATCGATAAAATCGATAAAAGTAATGGACGATCCTGAAAACTAATATTGTATTCGGAATCCCCATGCTCACTTCCCCCCTGTGCCAACTCCTAGCCCTGTAGGTGAACTCTGCCAAAAAATCGATAAAATCAATAAAAGCAATCGATAATTCTGAAAACTAATATTGTATTCGGAATCCCCATGCTCACTTCCCCCCTGTGCCAACTCCTAGCCCTGTAGGTGAACTCTGCGAAAAAATCGATAAAAATCGGTAAAATCGACATCGATCGATAACGAAAAGTGGACTGTGACACGCGCCGGGGCCCGAAGTGTATGTGTGCCAAGTTTGGTCCGGATACGGCGGAGCCGGGTAAGCCAGCTAGTTTACAATAAATCTAAGAACTTCGGCGACCTTTTCCATTACGAGGCTTGCATCAGAACTATTTTAAATGACGAAATCTACCTCGGAAAAATAAAAATTCTACCAAAGGTGGAAACAGTAACCATCTAATCTACTAAATATGTTACTTATTACTCAGGGCACTGCATGGGCTCGTGACAATTGGATAACTAATAGTCTGTGGAGTTTGGAAAGAGATTTCATAATACATGGTTGGAAAGAAGATCATCTGAGGGAGTACCACACTACCCCTGTGCCATAAGTTTGCAGTTTGAATCGTATGGTTAGTTCATCAATTTCCAGCACACTTTTGAATAGCAAACAAAGGTCGTCTCCTCCACATCAACTTTCACTTTTTTCTTTCATCTAACTGGGAAAGAATACTTGGTGGCCGTGCATTTCGATACGTGATATGTCATGTCATTCGCTGGGTAACGCTGATCTCAATCCTGTGTTCGTTATCTGCGGAACTATTATTCAAAAAAACCGTGTCTCCTCTCATTTTACGTGTTTGCAGTGGAGTACTAGTAATTTTGATAGTGCTACAGAGTCGCATGGTCTAACGATTAGCGATGTGGATTATTGCACAACGAGTGCCGGTTTGATCTTTGTCGGCGCGAATTTTTTTGCATTCGCTGTCACAAGCGTTATCTCATCTCAGAAAAGCGTTCCGCAGATAACGAACAAAGTTTCGAGATCAGCGTTTCATGGCGAGCATTTCGGTTTGCATATAACATATCTCAAAAGCTCACGGTCACCAATTATTCCTCCCGTTAAGCATATTCTAGGTTGTTCAAAAACGCATTCGGAATGTGAAAGTTACAGAAACGGGTTAGTTGAAAACCTCAACCCTAGCACAGGCGGGACAAATGTTCCGCCAAGTCGAAGACGCGGATTGTTAGTTCACATAGTTGATATGGTAGGGCTAGCACTGCTGGGTAAAAAAGAAGGGCAAGATCAGGATCTAAAAGGGGTCTACGTTAAAAAGCGGATTTCATACTGAAATCCGCTTTTTACTTTAAGATCGCTTATTAGAAAGAACGACCGCTGCAGCATGACAAAGCTTTAGTACCCCTGATTTTGCTTAATCGCTTCTTGATCCTTAAGGCCATGGTAGCTCTCTTTTTAAGTCAGTAAATCAACCTAACCTAGCTCACCTGTTGGGAGTTATCAAAGTTGTATGCGCTCAGCGCTTTTTCTTTCTGAATTGTCCCAACTACTGCGTCAAAGACTTATAATTGAGCACTAACAACATCAGGAACTTACAGTTATATTGTACAGTAATTAAGAAGAACTTTGCAGAACTGTTTCACAATCGGCGGCTATATGGTACAACCCACTAGGAGAATCAATTAGTACGTCCTTATGCACACCAGGGTAATTTCACTTCATGAATCGTAATTGACAGCACTTACGTTCCCTGCTTGCAAGTATCTCTCGGCTTTTCTAGGAACACGTCATGGCGTTACGACCAAAATTTACTGGTTTCTAGAAGTGACATAGACCGTCAATTGCAAAATTATGCTCAGGATGTAGAACAACTTAAAGCAGCGGTAATCAGCACGTTACGTTTGAGAAATGCAAGCAAGAAATAAAGGTTGTTTCATAATTTTTTACCATTTTCACCTTCTTTCCCAATGACTTACATTTCTCTTGCTTTCTTAATAGATTTTGCGGTATCATTCGACGAAGCAAAACCTCTACAACGCCTCCAAATATGTGCTTAAAGTTTGTTTTACTCAAGGTTGAAAGCCGGAATCTAAAAACATCTAAATTTTCGAAAAGTCGAAAGTAAGTGGTATCTCCGTTCAAAATAACACGGAGTTACTACGTGCTCAAGCATATATTCTCCACATCCGGCATTATAAATATTTTTCTACACATAAAAGCATCATTATCCCATTGGCTAAAATTGCAGAAAAATAACTTTGATGTTCTTGCCAAAGCTGCGCTGGGCTGCTCCCACATAGGTGTTCGTATAGCATGTACTTCTTAAAGTAAAATTGGCATTTTACAAGCAACAGTTTCCGAGAAACATCGAATTTAGCAGAAAATACGCGAAAAGGGGTTCTTATGCATTTGGCTTGTTTTGGTATGTATACGTTTCTCGAGTTCTAGCCAAGGCAAAAATGAGCAAAATTACGGTGACATAGTAAATGTAGTGGGTATATCCTTGAGCAAGTAAGAAGCTCGTAGGACTTTTTTACGGAGATAAGACTTTTCAATATTTTATGCCTCACAATCTTTTTAGTCTCCTCGAGCTTTGACTGAAGCAAACTCTGAGTAAATTTCCAAATACGATTTTGTAGAGTTTGCGCTCTATTGAATGAACCGCGAGATTTAGGAAACAAGAAAAATATAAGTCATTGCAAAAGGAAGTCAAGCGGTGAAAACTTAGCAAACCTGATGGAATACACCCTGGAATTTTACTGTGTTAATTTAGAAAGTGTTGCCAATTTCCAAGGTTCTCTTTTTCATCTGCAATTCTTTTCGTAATGCTCGATAGCCCCCTTCTTTCTTATGTAAATGAAATGCGTAACTGGTGATTGACCAGTATGTTCAACATCAAATGAACGTGTAACTCTGCTACTTTCAACATGGTCCCTGCGCTTTCACATTGCATCGCAAATGAATTTGGACAATTAATTCTGCCTTTTAGTCAAATTGTCGCAATGTGTCATATGTCTTTTACTGTTTCGCAGTTTTTCAAGATTTCAAACACAGAATCTTATTCAAGGAGAATAGGATGTTTATGATGGATCTGACATTGCATCGTAATTATGTGGAACTTTTTTTTCTAGGAAAGTAATAAAACGCACCCATGCTTCCTTCGAAACAATCCAGGAATCAAAAAAGAAATTTTATATTTGTAACATGGTGTTTGTCAGCGATATCGAGATCCGACATTCACGAAGGAAGACAACCACACAGAGATAGACAAGTTCTATCCACGACAACCAGCTACAAACAACTAAAAAAATTAATAAAATCATGTTGAAATATGAAGTAAATACAACACAAATTCGCAACTGCACGGCTCTAAAGCTTACACAAAACAAACAACAAAGTATAGCTTGAAATTGGAAAGAAGTCCGGTTTGATCCTCCGCCACTCGGTCAATACTTGAGAATGAGGTCTTGCTTCTTTCTGGCCACTTCGGCTCCCACCAATCTTCGCTTCGTTCTATACAAGTGTTTCGCGCTTTCCGTTTTCCCGATAATAGTACATTAGTGATTAGTGCCATGCAGCACATTTTACTTTCTTTGTTCTGTCTCATACTCATACGCCTCTTATGACAACATGAGACTTCGATTAAAAGAAGAACAAACCACCTCTCATTGTGATGTGAACTGAGTCTGCTGTGATGTGTTACATTTCCTTCTTCTGCTTGCAAAAGTTATTTGAGTTTGAGTGCTTGTGCGTTTTCCAACATCAAGACGCCTCTATGTTTCTAACAACACATGTTCTAGAAGCAAAGGGACTCCTCGATTTTTAACCATAAGGTTCTTCTTTTTGAAAAACGATGAACACCCAGCAGTGTAAACCTTTTCGTATGAAGCTATCGCTGCCGGATAGTAAACAATAGCTTCGCTTACTATTCTGGCAGCATCTTCCTGCTCGTTTCCCACAAGCAAGACAACCTTTTGAAAAACACCTATTGCAGGGCTAGATCAAAGTCCTCCAACATATCATACACTATCACCACATGTCAGCAAAATTTTGTAGTTTTGTAAAAGGAAAAAGGCAAATTATAGTCAGGGCTTGGCACAAGATGGCCTTAAAAATTTTTGAGAACGGAGTGCCCACTGACTTCGCAACAAACATACGATGTCCCCTATGGTACGCTCATAAATTAAACTAACATGTGTAACAACAAAGAATAGAGAAGAATACAAAAATAACGTTAAAGAAACAACCAAAAAATTTATGATATTTGTATTCCTTGCATTGGCGCATGCTGTGTCCAGCGCGCAACGCCACACGCTTGGAGCAGATTCTCATCGCCATTAAAATTTTCGAAGGGCTATAGCAAGGCGGGGAGGATAGGTATGAGGAGTTTCGATGTCTAGTTGGTAGAGTTTTGTATTAGGGTGTCTCATGATTTTTTACCGTTTTTACTCGAGACATCAGCATTTCTCAAGAACTCGGGCACCTACAAAGGGTACAAAAACATTGTACTTCTATATGCATGAGCAATATGATCATGTGTGTGAGGAGCTCGGGACCTCTAAGAGCGGAGTTTGCCATTTTACCTCATTCAATTTTTTCTCTATTTCTAATCGTAAAAATAAATCGGAAAGTGTACAATTGAATGTTTGATGTGTCAAGCATACACTAGGATGAGTGGAGAATTTTTAAGATTTGTTGAGACCGAGATACGACTTTTTACGGTAAGGTTCGTTTTCGACGACTATCATATCTCAGCTCAGAACTTCACGTGGAATACGAATTGGGCACACTTTTGATAGCCAGGTTGTAGAACTTGCTTTGCCCTGTCGAAGATTACTTAAGTTCATCAATTAATAGGAAGTTACAAAAAGATGACGGTTGTAATAAAAAAAAATGACGGTAAAAAATTATGAAACACCCTAATAGATTAATGATGCAAAAATTGCGAAAAAAATTATATGGAGGGAGGGAATTATGCGCCAGGTGGCTCAAAAGCCACCTAATTCTAAAAAATATTGCCATTCCCTTCGTTCACATATCTTTTTCATAATTTTTCATACATACTTTTAACATCCTACTGCACATCTACACTCCAATTCTGGTAAATATATCACTTCTTTCTCGCTGTAAACAAGCTTTTCTTCATTTCAGGGTGCATTTTTGCACTCTTGCGCTTGGGAGCATATTGGAGCGGGGACTTGTTGGTTTTGCAGAGAATGGATGGGCAGGGGGCAGCGCTGAGCACTTGCGTCGTCTCGAGAAGATGAGAAGATGGATCAAACGATGTGGGGGGGGGGGAGGGATGAAGTGACAATAGCGATGGTAATTTTTTTTGTAAGCGAAGACGAAATTTTTTATTTTAACGAGCATGAAGTTAGCCAGCTCCTCGAGGTTTTCTCAAACTCATTACTCAATCTCATTACTTTCCGTACTTGTCTTGGAGTAGTTTGATATAGGACTTGGGTAATTAGAACCAGAGAAGAAACTGCTAAAGGCTAAAAAACAGCGATTTTGAGAGTATTTGCGCCAGCCCGCTCTGATGTGGTTCACAAAAAGGAAGAATTGCAGAGTGCTGCTCTTGAAAAACATGGAACTATGGCTTTTTAAACATGAATATTCGTTGATAATTAGAGTGCAAGCTCTCAAAATAATAAATATAATTTATTCAAATGATAGCAAGGAGTTCGAAGCTTCAAATCAGGATACCTTCTAGTTACATAACCTTTGATGTAACTGGCTTGGATGTTGGAAGGCGAGTTTCCGTGACCTAATTAATTCCGCTTGAATCCGCGTTGCAGTCTGCATGTCTCGAAGCGCGTGCTGTCTGATCATTACTAGCCCTAGGTGTAGCCTTACGAAGCCCCGCCTTCCAGCGCCTTCAATTAAAGGGTATATTGTGTTTTTCAACCTCTGAAAATCCACTTTTTCTCCCGAATATGCATTGGAAATGTGTATTTTATCTGCTTGTGTAGTTGTTTTGTAAAAGTAATGTTAACTGAAACTTATTCTTGCGCCTCACGGGACAGGACGGCCAACTTGAAGTAAACAAAATTTTTGTCGGATTGCTGCTTTTCCGGATTTTTTCATTAGAAAATATAGATTTGAATTATCAGAAAACCATTGTAAAAATTTGAATGTTTTAATGAATTTACTAACAATATTTTCCGTTTTCGCCTTTCCAAATTTTGAGGATATTTATGAAATTAGCAAACTTCGATTATCACAAACCCTGTTAAGAAAAATGAGCCTTAATGATTTTTTAAAGTTCTTGAATTGAATAACAAAATGATAAGGACTTGGTTGAAATATAAAACCATATGACTGTTGATTGCAGGAGAAAAATCTGTTATTACAATGGTAGGTGTTGAACAAATGAAAACAATTTTACAATATTCGCACTTTCAAAAGGTATTCGCATGAATTTTGGAAAGACTGCATTTCTTACATGCTTGAAATTCTTTTTTACTTCAGCTATCAACTGCTCTTCGTGTTATTCAAATAATCAGCACAAACTAGAATTCTATAGGAAAGTTACAAGAATATTGGCATAGGCGCAAAAAAAGCGAAAATAGTCTACTTCTGTTGTTTAGCCAATATTCTTATAACTTTCCTATAGAATTCTGGTTTGTGTTGATGTTTGTTGTTTGTTTGATGTTGTTTTTTTTAATTTTATGTGAAGTAATGTGTCGGAAAATCGAGAGCATTAGTGCTCTTTTGATATCTTATACATAAAGCTGAATGTGTGTCTGTATGTTTGTATGTCTGTCTGTATGTATGTATGTATGTACGTATGTGCGAATAGAAATTTTTATATTTGAACCGATCTGGGCCGGTAGTAAACCTGTCGAAACGCGCAGCTCAAACTCAGAGTTAACTCTGAGTCAACACGCACCCTTCAGGGACCATTAATACCTGCATAAGCAAACCAAATTGGGGAAAGGATTATATGGCAGGATACCCCGCAAGGCGCGCGAGACGCTACGCGAGTTAACGCGCAGCTCAGCTGCGCGTTAACTCTGCGTTTGCTGCGCGTTTCAGCAGCCCGCGAAACTCGGAGTTAACTCCGAGTTTGGTTAGAGAAAGAGAAATAGTGCGTAAACGCAGAGGTCCAGAAAAAAAGTCCTCGATAGATTTTGCTCCGAGTTTCATGAAGCATGATGGGGGGTGCACCGTTGAACACAAAAATTCAAAATTTTGTAAAATTTTGGTCTCGGGGGTAATCCGACGCGCTGATCACGAATCCGATGCTCATTTTTCGCCATTTTCCCACACAAGGGGGTTACGGTAGGGATACGGTAGTTGGGCGAAAATCACCAAATTGTCTGAAACTTGGTACTCTGGGGTTATTTCGCATGCCGATCACGAATATAACATTCGTTTTTCGCTACGGGGCCACGGAACGGGATTACGGTAGGTATACTGTAGTTAGACGAAAGTCACGAAATTGGCTGAAACTCGGTACAGTGGGGTGGCACGCTGACAACGAATATGATGTTCATTTTTCACCATTCGCCCACATAGGCGGTTACGGTAGGGATACGTAGTTGGGCGAAAGTCGCGAAATTGGCTGAAACTTGGTACAGTGGGGTTTGGTACGCCAATCACGAATATGATAGTCATTTTTCGCTACGGGGCCACAAATCGGGATTACGGTAGCTATACAGTAGTTGGGCGAAAATTACTAAATCGAGTGAAAATCGGTATTATGGGGTTTCCTGGCAAGCTGATCACGAATATGGTGTTCATTTTTCACCATTCGCCCATATAGCGCGGTTACGGTAGGGGTACGGTAGTTAGTCGGAAATCAAACAGTCTGAAACATGGCCGGGGTAGGGAGGGTTATTGGGCATGCTGATCATGATTATGGAGTCCATTCTGAACTGCGAGTCCATTTGGCGAGGTTACGGTAGGCTCAAGGTTACGGTAGGAATTTGGTGATCAAGTCAAAGACATGACTCTGGCTCACTAACGTCATGCGTTGTGTTGGCTACGATCATATGGTCCATTTTTCTCCGCAGCATTGTACAGCGGGGTTACGGTAAAGACACATACATAGGTACATTAGCCAACACGATGCAACGAAACTTGACTTGGTGGGGTTCCACGCGTTAATCACGAATATCATAGCCGCATGGTACTTTTCATGGAATGGTTTCGGTGGATTTACGGTAGATGGATCAAAATATCTTGCTTAGAACTTTGTTTGCTAAACACTTAGATACCATGGCGGACGCAGGACTTCCGTTCAGGGGAGGAGAAGCGACGAAAAAAATTTTCAATTGAAGGTGTCGGTAAATTCCGGAATTTTTTTGGGGTGCTTCTCAAAATATTTGCGGGCCCATAGCCTCTGAGATCTGGGAAACGGGGGCGTGGCGGCACTCCCGTTTCCAAAAAAAATTTTTTGCAAGGCTAGTCTGAATTTTAAAGAACTTTAAAAATTATTTTAATTGGAACGTGCGACTCTCTATGAATCTCGGCATGGTGTTGATAATGTAATTTGTTTCTTAGCCTTGATCCGAGATTTTAACACTTTATTGGGTGACGTCGGCAAGTCGCCTTCTTCAGAGTCTGGAATGGACAGTACGGCTTGACTTATTTTAATTGTTTGCAAGAACTTGCACGTTTTTATAACCCACGCAAGCAAATTTCAAAAATCCCCCCCCCCCCCGCTTCGCCCCCTCGGCCCGCACTGTTAGATACGTACTATTTCTTTTCCACTGCAGGACTATGCGATGGGGTTAAGTAGGTGTGTAGTAGGCTGCACTGGCTGGACTGCCTAAAATTTCGCGGCTTATTTGGCAGTGCAATCATGGATATTGGCCGTTTTAAAGGGCATTACTACGGTGGGCTACATAATGACGGAATTCCTAGGTTTACTTGAACTTTTTTTCAGCAAAGAAGCAATGATATTAGGTAGTATTTTCTAATTTTTACTTTTAGAATTTTCTATGGTCTTCTTAAAAAAAACCTCAAAAAAATTATTTGAAATTTGTTGTATTATTCGGAGGCCTTTTGAAATTCTAACTTCGATTTTTAAATAACCTCTAGACTTTGTTTATTACTTAAAGTCTATTCTTCTAAAATTATGGTCAATGTTAAGATTAAAATTTATATATTAGGTCGTTCCGAAAATAATGTCGCTTTATTCAAACGTATGTCACATCTCGTGGAACAAAGATACGTAAGAGATTCTGGTAGCATTTGATGCAGCATTTCATATTCCTTTTAATGGTTATGAAGCTGTTGCAATTCAGTCAATGAGCTTCCAGAAAAGAGTCAAAATCTGCGACCTATGCTTTTTAAGATGGCCAAGTTTCACATTTTTTCTAAAATTTTATAACAAACCTCAGAGGGAGTCCAAGTAATGAATGGATGGAGCAAACCCTACAGAAAACAGCACAACTTTTTTCCATTTTCAGAGCTCGTCATAATTTTTGTACAGATTTTTTGATGGAACACCGAATTTTAGCAGGCTCGTCTCAGACACAAGTGCATCAAACGCCAACAAGTCTTCGGATTTTGAAACTTACAAAGATGGATTATGTTTTGGCAACAGTTTTACAAAACAAATGAGCATTCACCGCTTCGATTTAGCATCATTCGAAAATTCCGGGTACACCTTGGGGTGCCTTGGAAAAGTTAAATTGTGATGATTTTATCCCGGAAAACTTGATGAATCGGAAACGAAAAACGACCGCTGAAAAGAGGAGAAAAAGCTGCATCGATTGACACTCGAGTCGCTTGCCGCTTGTTGTTCTGTGAGGTTTGACTTGACTAAATATGGAATTTGGTGGCATTGAGAAATTGATTGTAGAAACTCTAAGAAGCAAGCTAAGGAAAAGAAAAAATTATCCTATGTTCTATAGTGTTTGCTCTATTTACCTGCCACTTCTACTTTTTCGGAGATTAGGTACAAAAATTTGGAAAAATAGCCGAACTTGACCATGGCACAAAGCATGAGTCGCAGATTTAGGTAATTTTTCGAGAGCTCATTGAACATTATGCAGTGAAATTAGAACCGCTGGAAAGGGGATGAAATGCTGCATCGAATGTCTCTAAGATCTTTTAAAAATGTTGATTCCATGAATAGTGGCGTTCATTCGAAAAAAGCGACATTACTTTCGGAACGACCTAATATATAGGTGATTCGAAAAAATTTGGATACTAACAGAGACTTTTGAATTTTATCGAGTATAAAGCATTTTAAAATAGGTGGGGAGAGGAGGGGGACGGGTTGTTGATTACGATCTATGCCCTTGTTTAAGATTCTTTAGAATACTTTTTGGCCAGGCATCTCGCAGGCAGGCCTAACTCCTCTCCACGTGTCTTGACATGTGAAATCTTGATTACGGGGATCTAATAAACCATTGCTTGCTTGCTTGGCGGGAGTGGCGCCGTAGCCTAATGGTTTAGAGGTAGACACTTCGCGCCGAGCAACGGAAGTTCAACTCCCGACCTAGTCGGAGTGTTTTGCGATGAAGCGTGTAGTAGCTCCTCAACAACCGTAGCGGCTCCGCAAGTAGCAGAACGAAACTCCGCGTTTCAGAAACGAAACTCGCAGTTAACTCTGAGTTTCAAAACGAAACTCGAAGTTAACTCTGAGTTAACGCGCAGCTTTAAACTCGGAGTTTCGGCCAGATTACTACCGGCCCTGAACCAAACTTGGCAAACATATACTTCGGGGCGGGAAGCGTGTCACATGCTACTTTTCGTTATCGATCGATATCGATTTTATTGATTTTTATCGATTTTTTGCAGAGTTCACCTACGGGGCTGGGAGTTGGCACAGGAGGGGGAGGTAAGTGGGCATGGCGATTCCGAATACAATATTGGTCTTCAAAACTATCGATTACTTTTATCGATTTTATCGATTTTTTTTCAAAATTTGAGCTGAAGGGCTGGGAGCTGGCACAGGAGGTTAGTGGGCATGCTGATTTCGAAAACAACACAGGGAACGGGAAATGAAGTGTAGAATTGGGCACAGGAAAAGGCTTTACGGGGATAGGGATGGGAACTTTATTACAGTGTTTTGACAGGGCCGAGCGGAGCCGGGTAAGCAAGCTAATATTGCCTATAGTTTGATGGTGAACATTTATATGCTAGCTAGTCGCATGACGATCTGAGAAATTTCGAGGAGACGGGACGGGTGAGAAAAATATTCAAATGAAGGGGATGGTGAACCACGCGATTGAAAATCTCTTTAGATTGCTTCCCAACCACGGAAAAGAAAAGGACAAATGACAAGCTGGAAATCGTTTTAAATGGAAAAAAAGAAGATATCGTTTTCATGAGGTCCGTACGGAGCCCAAAAAAAAAACGGTGGATAATATGGCAAACAAATCTGGGGTTTTTCCTGTAGAATTTTCACGCCTTTTACGTCAAACCGCGCTGTCTATGACTGCCGCAAGTGCGACGTCGCGCCCAGTTTTTTGACTTTTTGGAGCCTTTTCGTCATAAGTAATTCATATCTGGCCTTTTGAGCGCATGAAAATGGCGAAAATGAGCTTTTTCCGAATCTTTCCAGGTCCGCAATCAGTGAAGAATACGTGTGAGTGGGCGGGGCGCAAAAGACTTCCGGCGTTACTAAATGCGGTCCTGGAAAGCTCCGGAATAAGTTTGTTTTCCCGTATTCATGCCCTGAAAAGTCCAGATACGTCTTCATAGAAGAACCTGGGGTGAAAAACTGAAAAACGAAACTCTGCCGAGACACTGCCTTTGAACGATGCACACTGGAACGGCATACCTGACTCCATGTATGGTAACTATATGGCACCAGATTGCGTAAATGAACAAACATAGGCTAGTATGAAAAATTATGAAGAACTTGTGTGAATGAAACGTGTACAAAGCTTTTTGCCCAAAATTTCTTATAACTGGCTAGCGAGAATATGAATTAAAATGGCTTGGCTTGCAAATTACATGCGACCATATGGTACAAAACTTGGTACGTATATGGACACGGATCTGTAGGGGTTAACTTAGAAGCTCCATGGAAAATTAGGGACTGAAGGTTGTGGCAAGCTTTTTTTATGAAAATTTGAAAAATGACTCGATTGCAGCGCATAGACGACGATATGGCGAAAATTAGTCTGTGTATGCGCAGAGGGGTTAAAGGCACCGTCCACTCTAACAAGGGAAGGAAGGTTGGTCGAAGTGGCCTTTCGAAATGAAGTGTATACTGCCTTGTAGAGCTTGGAACGCTGATTCCAAATCTACCTTCGCTATCTGCTGCTGGCTTCTGTGCGAGGAGTTATAAAGGTTTTTGTGAGTAAAAATCTGAATGCAAAAATAGGGTAAAATCAGTCGTAACCTTTTCCCAATGTTCAAATGAGGCAGCAGCGAATTGGTACATTTGAATCAAGAATATCTGTTGCACCGAGTGACCCGACTACCAATTTAGCCCTATAAAAAATGTTACGACTGATTTTAGCCTACTCTTGCATCGAGATTTTTACTCACAAAAACTTTCATAACTCCTCGCCCAGAGGCCCGCAGCAGATAGCAAAGGTAGATTTGGGATCAGCATTCCAAACTCTACAAGGCAGTGTACATCTCTTTACAAAAAGCTGCTTCGACCAACCTTCCTTTCCTTGTAAGTTGAGTGTGTTGAGCTTTTGGCAGCATATAACTGTAGGGCCTCCTATTAAGCCAATGCCCAAGTCGCGGCGCAAAATGCCGCTTCAGAAGCGAGAAA
The DNA here is from genome assembly GCA_958299035.1 of Cylicocyclus nassatus. NCBI lineage: Eukaryota > Metazoa > Nematoda > Chromadorea > Rhabditida > Strongylidae > Cylicocyclus > Cylicocyclus nassatus. The sequence continues at coordinate 17,746,456 of CATQJL010000223.1, forward strand.
ATCGGCCCGCCCCTCCCCATTTATGCCCGCCCATTTGTGCGCGCTCATCCAATCACCGTTCTGAAAAGCCGGACTGTGGGTTCTCCGGAATGGAGAATGTCGGAGTTTTCGCGGATTCTCAACTTCATATTTGGAATCAGGGACATGAGAAAGCCTTGAAACGACAAAAACCTGGAAGTCGAGAATCTGGGTGGACGGTGCCTTCAAAGAACAAAACATGAAAATTTAAAAACCTTTGTGAATAAAGAAAATTTATTCATTTATTTAGTACACGTAAAATGTGCCGAGAATAAAAAAGCAAACATCAAATGAGTAGAACATAAGAACAGAACTAGAACACAGATGCCACCAAATTTCACTTAAGGGCTCAAGACTATCTCCAGCACTGATCGACAGCGGTAAAAACCCTCGCCTACAGTGACAGTAACGCATCTGGTAGGATGCAAAAATAAGTAATTAGCTGTAACAGGTGAGTAGCAGTGGGGAATGCTATCGTCCTCAATTCAAGGACGATCCAAGGGCAGATTCTGGCGACGTTAGGTATCCACCAACCTAAATCCACCCCCAGATACACCTGTGATATCTCAAGAACACAATTTTCTTTTGTCACGAATGTAGGCTCTAGAAATAGAAGTTAAGATAGGATGGAGGAGATTCTGCCCAACTTGAGAAAAAGGTGTGCCAAAAAACAAGACAAAAACAGCACGATGAACAATGACATAATATGAAAGATGACGCCCACACAGATAAGCTCGGATGACTCAAGCACTGCAGATAAAATGATTGAAGCATGCGGCTAGAACGGGCTCCGATGTCACTCGTGTCTGTACTTGAAGAGTGGCTAAACATCAGGAATCTGCAAAGAAGCTAAAACATCAATGTAGTTCAGTCTTTTTCGAAAAATTTATATTTCTTTATATAATTACATTACACAATAGTAATGTGCCATACTAAAAAAGAAACTAATTATTGGAAAAGGAGAGTGAGGGAGAGTGAGGTGTAAAAAATGTGTATAGCATTGAGGGAACTCTAAGTTTTAGTTTCATACCATTAAGCTTTTGTGTACACTCAAACGGTAGTGCACATATGTATGCAATGTACACAATGTAGAGAGCTCCAATCACATGTACATTGATCCGCATGAGTGGCATTTTTGCTCTCAACAATAGAGTAGATGAAGTACTCGAAGTAACCAACCAATTGCCGAGTGGTCAGCCTATCCAATGGCCCATTTATCGACCCATCCATCCAGCAGTCCATCGGTCCACCAAATACTTTACATACATACATACATACATTGTTTCTTTCCTTCATTCCTCTTTGTTGAGAAATTGAAATGTAGATCAATATAAAGACAAGAGCTGTCAACAATGCGTCTTTGTAGCAGATTACATTAAATGAAGTATTGAGATTCGTTGTTTGATGGAGCTTATAGATTGAGCAATTAAATGTCTTGGGCAGGAGCAGGAGACATGGTATGAAACGAAAGCTTAGAATTCGAGAAAAAAACCATTTTACAAGCAACGATCTTCATCAGCTATAGAAAGGATAACTTCGTAAGATGTAAACGATCTATTAGCCAATGATTACATTCGGATATAGATTGTAGTAGCAAGTGGAAGTGCTAGATTGATACTCAAGGCGAAAATGAATGTCGTTATTGAGGTTTGTTCGAAAGAGCAGTGCACAGCTATAATCATCCATGCTTCTGTCAGTGACCGAAATAAGCGCATCTAGTTAGTTTCTGAAAGCAAAAGAAGTAGAGAATCGAAAGAAAATAAAATGGCTGTTTTCGTTAGCGGTAATATCCAGGGGTAAAAGACTGGCCATTTTGATGTACGAGAGAAAAAGGAATTGTATGCTGTACTAAAAATTCTATTTCCCAGTTTCCGATAGCATACTTTGAACCCCCCGGTCCGAGTACCACAAGGCCGTCATCAAATACACGCCTATATTCAAGCTTCGCAAACCCAAAATCGATAGTCGCGTCTTGTATGCTGGTAGGGAACTGGGATATCCAGAATCGGGGAAACATCTATAGAAAGCAATTCTTGTAAATGTTTTCTGCACTCTTTCAAGCATTTCGATATTTTTTCTCAAAAACGGATTCTAAACTGGCGACGCGTAATCTAGATACGGCAAAACGTATGTTTTGTATAGTCTTACTGATCTGTGGTCATTGCCATGAACACTACGTAAAATGATAAAAAGACTAGAAAGGGTCTTTTTGGCGATTGTGCTATAATGAAGCGTAAATTTTAGTTGGTTTTCCACAAAAACGCCAAAATCTCTCATTGTGTCACAAGGCTCAAGTGCAACACCATCACACTCATATGGGGGACAATCGCCATTTCCAAAATGCATCATTTTCGTTTTTAAGGCGTTCACGGGAAGATTCCATTCGTTCGACCATGAGACCAGCTTGTATTGAAGAGGAAATAGCTGCATAAGCTTTCTGTTTCTCGCTATCATAACAAATATAGATCTTTATATCATCAGCGAAAATCTGGACTTTGATGTCCGGGTGGATTCTGAGGTAAGCAGGGAGTTCCGCTGTATATGTCAAGAAAAGGGGGGGGGATAGTTTACCTCCTTGTGGGACACCGCTTTCGCAAGAATATCGTATTGAAAAGTCATTACCCATGCAAACAGTCATCCCTCTATTTTCTAAATATGAAGTAAACCATGAAAGAAGCTGTCCACGGATACCATAGTTTTCCTGCTTCTAAATTAATTTCCGGTGATCCACCCTATCGAAAGCCTTTGAGAGATCGAAAAATATCACGTCTACAGCTTTACCATGATTCAAAGCGGTAATCCAGTCATGAACCGAATCACTAAGAAGCGCAGTAGTTGAACCACCAGGTACAAAACCGTATTGGACGGAGGGAATAATGTTGTTGCTCTCCAGCCAATCGAGCATCTTGTTTTTAATGATTTTTTCAAGTATTTTCCCTGATGTCGCGGTGATACTGATGAGACGAAGATTGGTCACCAAATTCACTTTATCCCGCAGGTATAGGAGTGACCAGCGCCTCCTTCCATAAACTGGAAACTTTACCCTGCGGCAGCGAAGCATTGAAAATGTTAGATAATGGAAAACATAACCTTCCGCGCATTTCCTATAGACAATCTGGGGAATCCCATCATAGGAACATGTAGTAATTGGCTTTGAACTTCTCAATGTCTCATACACTTTCAAAGGATCTATGGTAACCTCAGTAAAAGAGGAGGAAACACGAGTACACAAAAGATGTTGGTAATCAGACTTTCCTCGATTTTCTATAGCGGTTGCAGTTACAAAAAAACTCGCAAAATAGCTACCCAGTTTTTCGGCCTTGTCTTTGTCTTTCAAGACAGCATTGCCCTGCTCATAGATCAATCAATTTTTGCTGGCCTTTAGTCTTGAACCTGAAGTAGTTGAAGAGCTCTTTGCCATTAGCGGCTTTGGAAAGGCTTCTTTCCTTATTGGCTAAGTATTTTTCGACATGATAGTTGATATCACTACAAACTTTCTTGCAAAGGTGATCATTTAGAGGATCTAGAGATCGGCAAGAAATTCCATGTTTTTGCTCTAACAAATTCCGGATATGAACTGGGTAACTTTTTGGTTGAATTGAATCAAAACGAAAGGGCACGTACTTTGCCAAAATTGAATACAAAATTCTGCAAAAATTCCTGCAAAGGTTGTCGACTGAATCAAAGGTATAGAATTGATGCCAATCGATGTTTGATAGAGCTAAACTAATGTCGGTAAAATTCGCTTTATTGAAATCAAAATATGGTACAAACTTAACTCTGTTTGAGTGAAAGACGATACCAAAGCCTACTACGTTATGGTCGAAGCACCAGACGGAGGAAGTGTCTTAACATCTCGGATACAGATATTAGACGAAAAGATCAGATCAATGGCCGAATCTTCTCTGGTGGAAATATCAACATTTTGATGAAACTGGCAACCACAAAAAACGCTAAGAGAGGGAGCATGTAGAGAGGATATCTAAGCAGAGTAGATCGGATGTAAGATTGTTTGCACAACTAACTCGCTCCACGAAAAACTCATCCCTGATGAGGCAACAAACTCCTCCAACTCTCGAGCGAGATTGATCCGCTCGGTGTATTGAATAAGGTTGATCAATGACTATCACCGAATCAGCAATATTATTAGTGATGCAAACGAAGGAAGGACGATGAATGTTTAGAAATAGATGCAAGAGGTGAAGTTTATTAGTGAGGCTACGAGAATTAAACAAGAAGCAGTCATGAAGAGGTGCAGATGGATCTGGCGGAACTAGAAGTTTCCCTGGCTGGGCTGTCTTAGCAATCGGAAATATGGCTAACTTCGCCTTTGTACACAACCTATTGTTTCGAAGGAAGCCCCTTGTTTTCCTCTTTGACCTGAAGTCGTAACTCGTAATCTTTCGCTCTCTCGGACGCAGTCATACTTTTGCGTATAAATATATTAGACATATTCGACTGACGAAAGAGAGATAAGAGCACAAAAGAGCTTGCCTCCAAGGTGTGCGTGAAGGAAACACAACTTTCACGAACCGCGGCTTCCTACCATCGTAAACACCCATGCGAAATATTTCACAGGACCAACAATCGACCCTGAGAATTTCCAAGACCTCGGCTACATTCCTTTCTAGTTGGGTCTTCCTCTCAAGCAAAGGTGTTCCCGGATTGCTTTCAGGTATGCCCGACATCACTATGCTCCTTTGCCTTTTTTCCGCTTCAGCATCCTGCGGAATCTTGGTCCTCAACGCTATTACCATCCTTTCGATGAGAGGATTCGTGTTCTTTTCCATAATCGAGCTTATCAGCTCATCCGCTATAACTCATTGAAATCCTCTCCGATTTCCCCACTAGCAGTAGCCTTGTCCTTTACCGGTTGTGTAAAACCACTACCAGGAGCTCTCTTGTTGATGCGTGAAGTTGACTGAGATGACCTAGTCGATCGAACTGCCATGATCCATTGGTCAATAGGATGCGAAGGAATTGGAGAAAAAAGATACGAATGGAGGAGTAGATAGTGATAGAAGAAGATGAAGATGTGCTGATGAAACAAAGTTACCAGAAGAACTTACCTCTGAGGTAGAAGCAGTTTGCTGGTCGAAGACGGTGGATACAGATCCTCGAAATCGGAACCGAAGGGAGCGACAGCAAATGCGACCGCTCACCGAAACCGCACAGACGAGATGCAAAACTTTTTTTCAAAATTAGGTGGCCAATTATCCGCCTAATGCCCACCCGAGGTAGGCAAAACTTCCATTTCACATAAGTTTTTCAACGTTTTTGCATAAACCTGTTCCACACCCATAGACAAATATGTAGTAACATTTTGCTTTTAAGACTTCTCCTCCCCTGCTTGTTAGGATCCGGAGTAGCAACGCGCCGGTCCTTTTGAGGAAGAAAGCGCGCTTCAATCAAACGACCTACGCAGCCGGCGGGATCAGATGGGAAATCGTAAAAATCAAGAGGCAAAGGCGAAATAATTTCACCGATGTCCGCTTGCCACCCTCGTGTATAACAATGTTCCGAACTTTTTGGTGGACCACGAAAAACTGCGAATTTTGAAAGAGCGAAGATTTACATCCTAATTCTTTTTGGAAAATATTTAAAAATCTCTTAGGTTATTTACAGATAGAAAGAAGTGCAAAATCAAGGTCGCAAGGCCATTATATTCACTATTAGATCTGTTAGCATAGATGGGACTGAGCATCCAATGTATAATACGGTGTGTAAGTGATCAGACCTATTATCTGAAATGCACCAAAGTTATATTGAATTTGATTATTTAGAAATTTCAAATGGACGACGTTTTTCGCATTGTTTGGCTGCAATGGCGAGACATATATCGAGCGTTTTCATAAAAAATATTTGCTGATGCCTCACCGTTGATAACACATGTAGGCGCTTACCATCACTTTATCGAGACATATTTGCCAAGGCCATATGTGTCATGCAGGGTCCCAATCACGTAAACAATCAATAGGACTCGTACACTCGGATTACTCTTTCCATGATGTTGCTATTATCGAACATTCCCTTGCAATCATGACTCATCGATTTTTTCATCTCACTTACTCTTTTTCATTTGCCTTTTTCATAAATAATTTTCATTTTACTAAATTTTTTCAAGTTTTTATTTTTAATTATCTTCCGCTTCATTTCTTATTGTTAGAATATTTTTTTGCCAGTTGTTTTAAGCGTGAAAATATACTAAAAATAATCTTTTGTTACCATAGTAACGAGGACAAAGTCTACATTGATATTATTTGCTCAGCGACAAGAACGCTTTTGGCGTTATGTTTTGAATTGATCACCAGTGCCAGAATTCGAGATTCTTGCTATATTTTTGGTTTTTTACCTTTTGAATAATCTTGTATTATAAAGTCTTTGCTGTTCGATTTTCTGTAAATGTCAGAGCTCAAATGCGCATCAGAAAAAATATTGTTGGAGAAAAGAAAAAATGTTCAAGACCATTTTCGTGTATATCGTCCTACTTATTTTATTTTGAATAATGAAAGGAAATTCATCTCAAATTTCCCCTTAGGTACCTGTACGCGTACGCATAAGTTTTTACAGTCTATCGTAGAGCATAGATAATTCTCGTTGAAATCTTTTATACTATAAGATTAAGTCAGAGTCTTGTTTTACCTACCATTTTTTTGTTTTTACTCTTCTAAACAACCTATTATTTACAGATGAGGAGACGGCGACTGATTTTTAGAGCTATCGTTGCTTTCGCAATATTTTCATCGATATTTATATTTTATGGTGTACCATCACTCATAAACACGGTAAGTTTCAATTTTCGCAAAATAATTTCAAAAAAAAAGTTTTGTTTTATGTCTTCAAAATGGAACGTTTGATGACCGCTGTAACAATCTCTAAACTTTTTTCTTCCAATCTGTTGTCTTCATCCTGCTGTATCTAATCAATTTTCAAATTATTCGTTCAAGACTTTGAAAAGAGATGAGCACTCAACAGACAGGGCTCTTTATAGTGCAGCCTTTTTTGGACCTCTGCAACTGATTTTCCACCACAACTTGAGAAATTAATTGTTTTGGTTGGATTTCTTAAATCTCCTGGAAAAATCTTATTCAGAATGGTGAATAATTTTCAACTGCCATTCGCATATAGCTCTGACAACGAGATAAACTTCGATATATCTGTTAGTGAGGTCATCCAATGAGATCATATTACTCGTTAGATGAGTGCTCTTCAAAAGAATCAAAATAAATCAGCACGAGTTTCATATGTAATCTTATGTTTTGTCATTTTGTCACTTACTTTTAGATGTTACTTGATACAAAATTTAGTTCATGGATAGTATGTTGCGATCTAAGTCCTATAACGTGGAGGAACTTGAATATACAGCATCGAATAGAGAATTCAGCACATCTGGAAGGTGAGTTGGAAATTCTATGCTTACTTTTTGGGCGGTTGTTGCTCGTGATTCTCAAATGTCAGATTGGTTGAAAAATAAGTTCGTTTTGGCATGCAATTGTTCATAGAAATTTTTCTTGTTGTTTTCTATCCATGATCTTTTGTGGAAAAGTAGCTCAACTTCTTCTATCATAAGTCAAATATTCAGATTATTCTATCATCAAAAGACAGTTATGCCTCATTATGGCTAAATTTACAAATCATGCTGTAATGGATGTAAAGAACAGCAATTTGGTATTTGTATAAAGGGAAGTTTCCCCTATTTAGTGAATAACAATAAAAATTGTGGCCTGCCATTTAGAAGATCTTTTATAAGAAAAAAAACCGAATTTGTGATATTTGCTCACTATAAGAAAAATGTGGTTTCTCAATTCTTTCCGGCTTTTTTTTCCTTGGAAAATGTTCTTCTCAAACAGAATTGATATTCCAATTCCCATTGAAGTGTTCCTTCTAAAACCTAAACACTGGATAAAAATATGTCTGCAGCGTTTGTAAGGGCCGCAAAAGCGACCGAATCTATTCATTAGCCAACCTAATAATATTCATCTATTTATTTTCTGAGCATCCCCGAATTCACATAATTCGCATCATAATTCGAATCAAAAGCGGGGGAGTCATTTTTTGCTCGATCTCCCTTTCATCCCATTTATACACATCTCTTTATTTAATCTTTGAGCATGGACCAGATAAAACACTTCATTTCTCCCAAAAATTTTATGAGCGTGTAATAATTTCCTAGTTCAGTAAGTTACATACAGCATTTTTTTCTAATCGAGAGACCTTTCGAACATTCCCTGCATTTCAAGCACGTATACTAAGTTAGCTAATAAATATAGTTTCGGCCGGTTTTGCGGCCCCTACAGATGCTGCAAACAATTTTTCGTCCATATCCGGTACTTCTGGAAAGAGCACTTTAATAAGGATTGGAACATAAAGTCTGTTTGAGTACAGTTTATTTTGCGATGAAAAAGCCCGCAAAGAAGAGAGAAATTTCAATTTTTTCACTGTGCGCAAATATGAGAAATTTTGGTTTTTTCGGCCAGAATTTTGAAATGGCAGATCACAATTTTTACCAATAGTTGCTGAGTAGGTAAAACTTATTTGTATCCAGATACCAAATTGCTGTTCTCTACATTCATTAGAGCATGAATATGAAGCTTAAAAATCGCAGAATCGAGCTTCTGGAATTTTAAGCAATTGGGGCATAAATGTCCCTTACTGATAATTTGTATTTCTGAGTGAATGATATGTGATAGAAATTGCTTTGAGCTACTTCCTTACAAAAAATCATGGATAAAGAACAACTAGAAAAGTTTTCATGGAGATTTTTATGCTAAAACGAAATTATTTTTTAGCCCACCAATATGTACTTTCTGCCAGCTAACCCATCATCCATACAACGCGCTTCCCAGAAGCCTTACTATATTTTTTGGACTTTTTCTAATCAGAAAGCTTCATGTATCATATTTTCCTAATTGGAGGGTAAATGAGTTGTCGAATACTCTCAAATCTTTCGTTTCCAGTAAAAGATTCTGGATTTTTGTTAGCAAAATCTATCTAACAGAAATTAACAGCTACTTATAATTATTCATAGCACCATGAATTCAGCCGATCTCATGTAAATATTGCTATTGTTATGGTTGTACTGGGACATAAAGCTATCGCCATCTACCAAAAAGCCATGCGTAGGTTCTGCACGACTACTCAATCTGTATTTTTTACTAAACCATGTATTTCAGTCACTGTTTCGTGCTATGCAAGAGTTCAAGGATATGATTTTCGTATTCTTAACTCCACGCATTACGAGGGAAGATGCCCGCAGAAAGATGTAAGCTCGTTTATTTTTGAAACTTTTTTACCGCGTTTATTTGCCCGAAAAATTATTCTATAAAGGCCTAGGGATTTTTTCAACGTCATTGCATCGTAGCTCATGTGCTGCCTACGTACGACTATATCCTGTTCTTAGATGCCGACATGGGTGTTGCAAATCCGAAAAGGTTTTTTATTCACCAGTTTTCTTCGCAGTGTAGCAAATCTATCTTGTGTAGGCGTATTGAAGAGTATATTGACCCCAAAGTGGATATAATTTTTTACGATCGATTTTATAATTGGGAGATCACTATTGGATCGTATTTGGTAAAGAATACTAGCTGGTCGAGAGATTTTCTGTTGAGTAAGTGACATTTTTTTCTTTGTTCACTATACAGAGTGCTCCAAATATATACATTGTTTGGTCGTTGATATAGTCGTCCTCACCCCACTAGTCGGTCGGTGATCGGATTTAAATTCGAACTGGAGCAGATCGGCCGCGGCAAAGCGCGGGAGACCGCCCCTCAGCCAACTGCTTGCATATGAGCTTTCCTCTTATTTTCTTGTGTTTCTTTGCTATCTTTCGTATTGCGGCAATGGTCTTCATCAGATTTTTAGATTTTGCACCGCTAACTATTGTTTTGTGCAGTTGCGCTCGTTTGTTTTACATTTTTTCCATATAAACCGGGAAGAAGGATGCGATTGGAGGTTTTTGGATCAGAACACACAAATGTGATTTGATGAAATGTGTCAAGTTTTTCGTTAGAATATACTACTCTAGACTATTTTTTTGCGTTAAGGCTGAAATTCTCTCAAAAAGTGTTTGTTTCAAAGAGTTAGCGGTAGAAATTTGAAAGTCTGATTAAGAACATTGCCGCAATACGAGAGATTGCAAAGAAACACGAAGAAAATAAGAAAAAAGCTCGTGCAAGCGGTTGGCTGAGGGACGGTCTGCCGCGCTCTGCCGCGGTCGATCTGCTCCAGTTCGAATTCAAATTCGACCACCGACCGCCCCTCAGCCAGACTTGTGGGGTGAGGACGACTATATCTTTCTTCCCAAAAAATCTTTTGCCTGTCATCAGCTACCGTTTTGTAGAGCTAGTTTCAACTGGAATTAGCAATGTGGAGCTCATCAAACTTCTCTCATTAATGTAGGATTACTGTAGCAACTATCAGCATACAGCACCATCGTGAAAAAGGCCGTTTGGAAGAGAAATTTCCGAAAGTTCTGAAGAGTAGCACAGTAAATGCACAACTTTTTGCGAGTTTTTCAAGCTTCTTAATGGTGTGATAATGATTTTGAGGAGACTAAAAAAACTTTTTATGCGGTTCAACGGGCATAACTGATAAGAAGCATTATGATAAGTTGTAAATCTTCGTTTGTAATCATCGGCTCTGAATAGCCTAGCATAAGATTTCGGCCTGCCTTTTTAAGGCAAATTGTAGCCCTTGATAGTTCAAAACCGTCTTCAAAGTTTCTAATGAAATTTTACACTCACGGCAAAAAATCAGTGATTTGTTCCAAATCTAAGCTGAAGACTTATCCACAAAGGGCATCTGAAAATAAGCAAAAAAAGAGATATTAACGATCAAACATTGTATACATACTTCTGGAACACCCTGTTATAATTTCCATAACCCACGAGCATATGTAAGCTATTACAAAACCCGTTCTTGGATAACCAATGGATGTAATTTCAAACTCTTGTTGAAGATGAACTAATCAAATAAGGATCACACAGCTTAATCTGTCAATCAATCTGGATTATGGCTTTGCAGCTGAAACTATTATATACCCATCAGCTAGAAATACATAGGCGATGTCTGAGCTGTGGGTTAGTTATTCGGAAGTAGAAATGTGGAGTCTCAAAGTAGCTCAAGGCGAAACTCGCCCCATAAGTCATGATACCTACCCTACCGAAGTCGTCGCTCCTACGTTTGGTTATTCCTCTTTCACAAAGTCCCACCGAGGCCCTGGATTTCGACGATACACCTCGCGTCCATTCTTCCTGTTCAATTGAATAGTTTTGAAAAGCCCGTCCGTCACTTTCGAACTTTTCAAGATGCATATACGGAACAGCGCAATGGATAATCCCATCTAATAGCGGAAGCTCAGCAACTTCCCAAAGTCCCGCTTTTTTTTAAACTGCTAGTCAAGCTTTCCGGAATTGCACTGCGAAGACCCATGGCTCGCTCCAAAATGACGCTAAGCAGCTAGGAACAGCATGCTTGGAATCAGCCTTCCAAGCTATGTATATTTCATCTTGAAAGGCAAATTTAAGTTAGTATCCTTTCCTTGTGAGTGCGAACGAAACCAGTTTACTCGAGTCGATAACATTTTTTTGGCTTACAAATAAAAACCATGCTATCTTCGCGGACGTGATACAATGACTTACTATGACTTACTACATTGAACTATCAGTCACTTTTGCCGAGCTCTGCTCTTAAAAAGGGAAGCCGGAATTGAGCTTACTCTGACATAACTATTATGCATCCCTTTGAAGGGATTAGCACTACTACTGCGTTCAGTGAAAAAATTGAGAATGCAAAATAACTCTTGAAATCGATGTTATTCAAATGCTGATTTACGCATCTCTAGATTTTGCCAAATACGAAGAACGATTACCGAAGAGCTTTCATGGAACAGACAATGGTGCTATACATGTAAGTACTGATCGGAGGATGTTAAGGTTTTCATTTGTTTGCAAAGAAAAATTCAGGCATATATTGCTGAGATTATTCTGGGCAAGAACGATGTTAATCTGGCTCGTTGTATGCAGATGTACAATAGTTCAAAGAACTGGGATGATCTTTTTCTGTACGAAGCCTGCATCAGAAATATTTTGGGCAACAACACCACCTTGGGGAAGATGAAGATTCTTCCAAAGGTACAACAATAGTATTCATGCTCTATGGTCCCTTCATACTACGCTACAGGATGTAGCAACCTGCCGGCGGCAGCACGCCGCAGCACGCCGCGTCCTTCGGCGTACGCCGCTAAAGTCGCAGTGAAAATATACGCTCACGGCAGCACAGCTTCGCCGGTTATGGATGTGCATCTATATTTGCTGCACGTTCGTGTTCTCCGAGAGGTTCCTTCACAGCGAGCAAGCTTATATTTTCACTGCGACTGCAGCGGCGCACGCCGCAGGATGCGGCGTGCTGCGGCAGGCTGCTGCGTCCTGCGGCGTAGTATGATGGAACCCTTACATCATCATGCAGATCCTTTTCAGGGAGTCGCTTGGGCACGTGACAATTGGATAACGAATAGTCTGTGGAGTTTGGAAAGAGATTTCATAATACATGGTTGGAAGGAGAATCAGCTGAGCACATACTGGTTTACGCCTGTGAAGTGCGTTTGTAACAATTTAGATGTACAACCTTTGTGTCCAACTTTACTTTGAAGCAAAATAATTTCCTACTCTAAAATGAAATTCGTTATTAGCGCAGTTGCACACTATTAAAAGAGTTGTATAAACTTGGTTTCGAGAAAAGAGGAAGCTGCAAATCGCGTTTATAGAATCGTTTCGAAATTGGATGATCGGTGGTATAATCCTCTCGCAGGAGCTATAGAATTGTCTCTGTGCACGCAAGGGTAAGTTTGTTTCGTATAGCACGTGCTTTCTATATAAGTCTTGGTTCTCTCAAATTCTCAAGAAAACTTCATTTTCAGGAACACTTCATGGCAGTATGATAAGAATTTGCTGGTCTCTAAAAATGTTATAGATCGTCGATTGCTTGATCTTGCCAAGGAGGTGGAAAAGAAAAAGGCTTTGATGCTTAGCAAACTTCAATGATATATGGAAGCTGGAGGGATTTGCGTGCTCTGACTGGGATGTAATTAGAATTTTGCTACTGTAGGCCTTGCTCAATCAATGTTGCAAATATAACGATTTGATTGTAATATGTTCCTTTGCAATTGATGTTACTCCGACTTTGCAAATCTTGACAATGAGAAGTTTTTTTATCCGTAACGGTGTGACGGTTGCGAGTTTTATTGCCAGATGGATATTAAATACGCGTATCGAGTGTTTATAATGTTTTGGAACTATGTTTCTATGGAGATTACTGGGTAATTGCAGTTGTAATTGTGTTATTTATTCTTAGGATTTCGAAATAAGTTACGTAAATGTTGGAAACAAATCATGGAACATTAAGCAACGTATCTTAAACATTGGATCCATTATTCAACAAAAAAAATTTGAAAATTAGCAATTAGAAACTCCATGCAGCTTTGAGAGAAAGCACCTTGTCTGGTCTGTTTTGCAGAATTGCATAGCAACTCTGGGTACTGAGTTGGTGATAACCGGAGAAATCGGGCCTCCGTTTCAGATCCGTTCTGTGATCACGATATGTTTGGCAAACTGAAAAAAGATGATGAAAGATGTACCCACCTAAGTCCAAAGGTACATAGTCCGCCGTTAACTCTCAGTACCGTTTCACACCGTTTTTACCGCGGTCATACACTTCTCATTCTTCAAGATTTTCCTCGATAGAGTAAAGCAAGCTAAGGTGTGAAAGTTCGCACCAGCTTCACTCCAAGTGAAATCGAACTTTGAAAATTCTGTTAACAAAAGCCGAGGGTAAGTGTGCGGGTAGTCAACTTCGGATGTGCTATAATCTCGATATTATACTTTGTTGGGCAATACCATTCTGGCTCCCATACTCTAGCGTCACCAGTTTGATTTGAGCTTTTTTCCAAATCAAACTGAGTGTATTTCTTCTTTTTTTCTGAATGATTAGTACTTAGACTTTTTTTTGCGTTTTGCGATAGACACTCTTTTTGTGCATTCAATAAATAAAAAGATAAATAAATTCACAAATGACTTGAATGTTGAGAGAAAAGTACATCTTTGTTTGGAAAATCCTGCGGCTCGCTCACGCATATTCGCATATACACTCCATATAAAGCCGCTTTGTTTATTCTTCGGTCAGAAAACAAGAAATAAAAAAGTGTACAAGCATAGTTTTCGAAATATTGGTCTAGCGCGACGTTTTCTTTTTTTTTTGGGGGGGGGGGGAGGGGGGATTTCTAAGTTTAGGGTTTAGGGTTAGGTCTAAGATATACCTCGCACAATTCGGTTAAATGCGACGTTCACGCGACTTGGCAGTTTGCCAGATGTCTCCAAATTTATCGTGCGCGGATTATCGCCCATGTGTTGTATCCTCCAATACATGGGCGCGTAGCTTCTGTGGTTTCTTGCAAACCGATCAGAGCCTGCCTTAGAGGCAGCGTCCAGGCAAATCTGGACCTATGGGAATTTTACGTGGAAAGTACTTTTGGGGCCCTAACTAAGACACTGCCCAAACGGCAGCGCAGGTAGTGCTCTAACGGCTGAGATATTCCCCTCGAAACGACCCCGCAATCGTATTCGCATGGATTCATGGCAGTTTCGCCAGGATCCACGCTTTGCGCCATGAATCCATGCGAACTACGATCGCTGATTCCAGATTCGAGGGGAATATCTCAGCCGTTAGAGCACTACCTGAGCTGCCGGTTGGACAATGGCTTAGTTAGGGCCGCGAAATTACTATCCAGGTGAGATCCCCATGTGTCCAGACTTGCTTGGACGCTGCCTTCATCAAAGCGCTTTAACGACCCATTATGCCGAAGGCATACCTCACGCGACTGAAATCGCGTGAGATATGCCTTAGGCCTTAGTGGGAACTTCATACGAAATTTTCAAGATCAAAGGCGACTTTGTTCTAATTTCTGTGGTGCCAGCTCGTTCCGAGCCTTGGATGTATCTCTACTCACTTTATTGCATGCTATAAACAATACCTCTTGAAAGTAAGGCTTGTAGAGAGCTGAAGTCTACAGTCGCCTTCTACAGGCTTGTAGTACACGTTACTTATGTGGAATCTGCGCAGCTTCGGTTTGTAGAAACAAAAGCTTTTGTTTTCTTGACTTCTAGCCAGAAAAAAATACAGCAACGGCGCATTTAAAGACAGTGGGTTGGCAAAATCCAACAACTCAGGATTTCAACGCGGTGGGTTCCTTATCGCCCAAGTTTGAAAACAGTGCAATCCCAGTTGTACAGCATGCCTTCCCTGCCGAAAAAATTGCTCTTAAACTCACACGCGCAGACTAAACTTACACGCATCCGGACGAGTTGGCAATTTCCTTCTCACCATTGGAGGCTGCCCGCCGCAATGCTATAATCCTTGCTTCGTGCAACGATCCAGCGTCATCAGCATTGCTCCACTCGTCCACTTCCAAAAAGAAGGGCATTGAAAAACGCTCGTTTCGCCGTTTTCAAGCTCACAAAAGTGCATTTTCGAGATCAGCGTCTTGAATAACCCC
The DNA here is from genome assembly GCA_958299035.1 of Cylicocyclus nassatus. NCBI lineage: Eukaryota > Metazoa > Nematoda > Chromadorea > Rhabditida > Strongylidae > Cylicocyclus > Cylicocyclus nassatus. Next base: position 17,762,021 of record CATQJL010000223.1, read on the forward strand.
AGTTAAGCGAAAATTTCACTAGCTTGAGATTTGCCGTGCCACTGCCTTTGAATGTCTGAGGTGAAATGGATAGATAGGCTGCAGGAGATTTTCGAACATTCAAACTGTTCAGAATTTGGCATCGAACTTGCGGGATCGAAGCTGGTGCAAAGTTTTCTTGTGCAGCTTGCCTTGCTCTATCGAGATACCCTGAAGTTACATTGAAAACAAGAAGTGTATGACTTATCGCGTCAAAAATCAGTGTGTAACAAGACGTATTGGACGATATGCTAGGAAGTTTGAATTAAGAGTCTTAGTGCACAGCTTACTTATCAGTTGTTGAAATTTACATGTCAAACGCAGATATTGAACAACATTACTATTTACAGGAGGCTTTTCTTAAGCATGCGTGGATCTTACAGAAGAACTTAGATACTGCGAAATGGCCGTTGTCATTGGAGCGCGTTTTCATTTCAGAACTTAGCGCTGTGCTCCATTTTCGTAACATGTGTTCTTTTCTTGCTTGAATCGTGGACCTTTCCTCTTTTAGATGTTCTGTACTGTCTCGGTTTTGCTCGTTATTTGTCATTCTGATTGTTTCATATTGTTCACCTTCCAGAGTGCAGTTCTTGTGGAAAAATGTCCGGTGGAAGCGGTGTTCCTCTGTCGGATCGGCTAAACATGAAAAAAAAACAAGTTGGACGAGAGCATCAGAGACTACCGTTATGTTAATTTGTCTTTTTGTCGAAAAAGTGGCAAGATATGACCAGTTCTTGGCGCTGTTGCTCAGTCTATCGGGAGTGTTGACCATGCTGGTCGAAACATTATGCTTTAAAAATGTCATTAGGTGTTTACGATGGTGTGCGATGAGAGGCTCAATTAGGAGTTTGTGTTTTCGACTCACTTTCTTTTATCACCTGACCACCATTCTCACATGCTAGACTTGTTTTATCCTTTTTGCAAAACAACGTTGCTGAAAAAAAGCAAGTTGAATGTACTCGAAACCGAATTCTGCTGAAACTCGGTTGTAATCAAACCTCGATATTCGGAATTTTTGTTCAAAACTTTGTCGTTGTTATTTTGTCCAAGTTTCTGACTTCATTGCATACGGTAAAGTTACGGTCACCACCAAGGATGACGTGGTTGAGCAGAAAACGTAGGTATCCATGATAATGTCGAACAACCCTCCCAGACAAGAATTAGCCAAATCGTAGTTTTGAGCCCCCAGCGTCCCCATGGTAACAGATGATGTTGTGCAAAAAAGAGTGCGATATTCGTGGTCAATAGGCAATGACCCCCCATGGACTGAGTTTGGGCGAAATATACTCCTTGGATATTGGGGCCCTGATATGGAACAGCGCCCAGTTTGTATTTGTATTCCCTCCATCTTCAAAACTTTGTGTTTATCTATCTCAAAAGGTTATTAGAGTATCTTTCGTTCAGCGTTTTTTCTTTCTAGTTTCCCATCAACGAGTGAATCCAGCATACTGCCGCAGTCTTTGATGGTTACAACAAATGCTGCTGGACGCACCGCAGTGTTGGTGTTTCTGTTACAAAGATTTCCTAGCTCTCTCAGCTCAATCCTTTAGGCATGAAATGAACGGAGGCGATTTGGAGCCGGATCTAGCTTACTTTGCGTGCATTGAAAAGGACTGCAAATACATAGGGCCAAACGCCGCAGCACTTCACAAGCACTGTAAAAGATGCGACCCAAGGATAGTTGATCATAACGAAAATGTTGTTGCCTAGAACTTCGACATGTTAAGATTTTTTTTACTTTCAATTTCTTCACTCTATATCGAACGTTTGTGTCATTATCTTTTCAACGTGCCACACTGCCATGATTTATTAGGCTCTGAGTTGTTCTTTTTTCTAGGTTGAACGTACTCATTATGTTTGTGGACATGGACTTGCTGCGTTGTCAGTTGTTGTAGATCAGTGCCGTATTCATCAACGAACCCTGAGGGTTAAACTAACCCTGGAGGGTTAAGGCGTCAATTACGCGTGCGCTGTGCAAACTCACATCACAGAATGTCTTAGTACGTGCCAAATTCACTTTATACTTCTATTCTTTCACTGTTATAGTAGTATAGTCAACGAATAAGCTTCTAACACTAGTTTTTATAAAACATCTCTAGCATATCTGTGCAGCATCCAATCTTACAGCGTGAGTTTATTTTCTGTGCAATTGTGCCGTGTAAGTTCTACTTTTGCGCAGTTCGTTTTATACCGTGCTTGTGCTACTCTTTTAGGGGTCAATGCGTAATATCATAAAGGGGTTTTTCTGTTTTGGCACTTGTCAGAGTGGAATGCGCAACCATTTTTCCTCGTCGCATTCATTTGTCACCATTAGAATTCTCTTTCTCGCAAAGTCAGTGTTTCATGTACTTCGAATTTGAACATAAAACGAAGTCGAAACTAGATATTATCACAACAACTAATATAAACACTACAATACTCGTTGATCGTTTTCCATAGAATTATTAGGTGCGAGTGTTTTTATGAAGTGTTAGGGTAGAGTTAACCCTGCTCTGAGCTAGGGTTAAATTAACCCTGATGAATCACGTAACTTTAACCCTCCAGGGTTAGTTTAACCCTCACGATTCGTTGATGAATACGGGTTAGTCGCTTTCGGGGTAAAATTAACCCTCAAGGTTAGATTTAACCCTCAGGGTTAAGCCTACCCTGTGTTTCATGAATACGGGTTAAACACTTTCCAGGGTTAAATTAACCCTCCAGGGTTAGTTTAACCCTCGGGGTTCGTTGATGAATACGGCCACAGGTGCTTTACTTCATGCCATCTAATCATATTCTAGGACGTGTTCTGTCTGTTCCGTTCGTTGTTCGATTTGAATAATAGAAAAATCAAAGTAAATGCATGTTCGGTGATCCGTTCAGCAATCCTATGCAGACAGGAAAATATGGTGAATAAACCCATCACTAGACAAGGAAGTGTTTACACAAATGACTTCGAAGGAATGAGCGACACTCCTCCACTTTATACAACACAGAAATTTATAATCTCAGATTTCGGTTTCGCGAAGGGTAGGGTCTCAAATGACAAACTGTTCACAAATATCGTGTTAATTTTACACTGTCAGACGTTTTTCCTAACTTTGATTATCCTTGACATCATCTTTCGAAGTCGCGTTGGATCGAAAGCATGCTTTACGTTTGAGCAAGACCACTATTCCAACGCATATGATATCACAATCGTAAACAGCATGTTGGAGAATTCCTCATCTCTGGAAGGGGACTACCACATGTATGCAGTAACACTTCATAAAGGGCTCTTTTCCTACCTTCGTAAGCGGAATCTAGGCGAAATTCAAGTCCCAGGTCGAAAACGCGCTCCAATGACAACGGCCATTTCGCAGTATTTAAGTTCTTCTGGATCTTACGCATGTTGTCCCAAGTTGCCGTAAGCTATTTGCCTATTAGTGACTTGCAAAACTGCTGGTTTCAAAACTCACATAAACGCTGCTTCTTCTGCCTATGGAAATCTGCTTGAAAAGTTCTCTTGCCTTTTAAGCAAGAGTAAATTTTTATGCACATTTTAAATCTACTTGGAGATAAGCTTGAGAAAATCTGGAGAATAACGAAAATGTAATAGTAAAGAGGAAAAGGAAAATTGAGAAAGACAGTCACTTGTATGGATAAATGCTTTTTCTTAGTGGCCACCACTACCATCCTTTGCACGTCAAATCTGCAGTAAGTAACTACAATCAAGTAACATTTTTCTACCATTGATCATGTGTAATTCGCGTTCTAAATTGTTCAGATTGCACAAATGGTGGGAAAAGTCCCAAAAAGTGGCTTAGCTGTTCTAGGCACAAAACACAGTGTCTGAGGACGGTCTGAGGTTCTGCAAAATGTTCTGTACTCCGATTTAAGCTTTGAAATAAACACTTAAAATCTCATTTTTATTAATCTTGTCGTTTTGTTATTGCGACAATTTGTCAATATTTACGAGAAGAGAGGAAGCAATGGTTGCTCTTCGTCGTCGTCAAGAAGATTCACTTTCTGGTTCTTTTCTTTATTCTCTTTGTCGCATTTTCTTCGCCAGTCACTGACAATGCCCCACATATCAAACACCAACTCGTCTGGGAAGTCGAAAATTGACAACTCAGACTGAAATAGTAAAGTTTGATTAGAAAAGGTTGGTAAGAACACTGTAGCTTACATCGCGGACTGCTTTGTTCATTTCAGAGAGTGTTTCACATTTGAGCGCCAGATCCCATAAAGACTGTGCCATCTGGTCGTCTTGTACCCCAAGATATGAATCCAAGACTTCGTTCAAACGGCCGATCATTACTCTGTCAAGAGCGCCCTAGAAGCTCAGTCAAGAACGAAGACCTCAAACTGAGGAAAGGATGGAGTAAATATAAACCTCCTCAATCACAACTCCTCCATTTGCCTTGAACCGAAGCGTTCTTTGGCCATCATTCAAAGTTTTCTTACTAGACAGCGAGTTACGAGGAGCAATCAGTTGAAATCCTGATTGTTTCGGTGACACAACACGAAGCGTGAATCTAAGCTTGATCATTTAGACAAATTTACGATTACGTTCAGTGAGCTCACGTTTTGCCAATGGGCATGTTCCGCAGGATACGAACGACTTCGTAATGTCTCATTCCTGTTACGTTGATACCGTCAATCTTTTCGATAAGCTGTCCAATGTCAAGCGCAGGCTTTGCTCGTGCTAGAATATAGCTTTTTTTATCCATTCTACAGCAGAATGTGCGCTTACAAGCAATACTGTCGTCTTTGATTTTCTTGATGAATGAACGGCACCTTCCATTGTCGCTAACAGTCAACCCAAACACGCTGAAAATGAGAAGAATAAGCATGTATTACTAAGTATTCAAGTACGTGATGGGCTGCACTGTGGGGTGGCTTGATGCAAAAATCTATCTCCTCTCAGAATGGGCACATTTTGATCATTGCGCAAATCCCCTTCTATAGAGAGGGAATCTACTGTGGTCCTATGGTCTCCACCCGGCGTGAAAGAGCATAATTATGTCATGACAACTGCTACTGCTAGTAAGTGAGCTCACCCTTCCGATTTGGTTAACTCTACTTCAACAGCTTGTCCTTTTACGTGTGCAAACAACATGTCCGAATATTCCAAACTTCCTGCGAATAGTTTGTCCATGTCACGCTAAAAAAATTTGGTGACGGAAACCATGACTGTATAACTTCTAAACGGTGCTATCCATTCGAATAGACGCGGCTGTAGCAAGAATGTAACAGTGAGTATTCTTGATTACTTTTCCGTTGCCAGGGCTGCTACGATTGACACGTACATAGTTTTGAAGAAAAAAAAGAAGAGAGAGGAAGAACGGTGCGTTTCAAAAGGTTCCAACAATCTAATAAGCAAACTCTTCAGACTGGAAGTTTGCTGCAATTCTTAGCACCTCTTGCAAGCCCTGTCTACCCGTAAAAGTTAATTCTAGGCTTTCATGAAGAGAATAAAATACTCTGCATCTTAATTTACCTTGAATGTGTTGACTGTGCAGAAAATGATATCATCAGGAGAAATGTTGAAAGAATCGGCAATTGACTGCAATGTTTTATACTATTTGAATATGCAGGATTTAGATAAAATCTGTTTGGAAGACGCACTTGAAACAATTCTTCTATAGAAGCAAAGTTCGAAATGATGGCAGTTGGAGACCCGTGTGCAAGTTGACAGCAAAACTTCATATTTCGAGCGGCAACTACTAAACAGTCAAATCGTTAGATTCTAAAACTATTGCCGAGAAGGAATCGGACCAAGTGGACTGCAATCGACGATGTTAGCGATATTTTGAGTATTGTTAGTAATGTTAGGGACACGTCTGAACGGCATATTTTTGCGTTTGAATGCTTTTGCTCGAACTTTCTGTTTAGGGCGGAATGGTGCAGGTACAGGTACTGGGTCTGCAGTGTTTGCAGCCGCCGTAGACGACTTCGCTGGAATTGGAGTGTCCGCTTTCTTACTCGCAACTTTATTTTCTTCCTTATTTTCTTCTTCCTTTTGTTGCAATGGCATTGCTGTTTCTTTATTTTGCAATAATAACGGTGCAGCTTCCTTCACCTGCAATTTCATTCAATTATTATTATGAGATTGTACGTCAAGTTGGCTTGATTGTTGACCAAAGTGCTAGTCCAGAAGCCTTTTTCCAATGCCTTTTCATGCATAGAATAGTAAGCGTTCTTTGGCCAGTTGAGTCATTAAACTTATATGCGTACTGCACATACCGCTACTTCACGATCTGTATGATTAGAACCTGTTGAATTGCAGACACTTTCCCTCTTTTCTTTTTTCGTTTTCAAATTGGTTAAGAAATAGGAGTGGCGCATCTTGACAGCAGTCCGCTAAATAGGGTCGACAACAACACGAACTTGCCAAAATTTGTTCACTGCGACCTTGCAAATGGTACAACCACAGAACTGTATGACAGAGACATTCAGGATCACTTAAGATTTCTGTCGGCCTTCTCTTGCGGACGACACCCTTCTTTTATCAAGCATCAAGACAGGAAAAGTGATGGTAAGTTTAAATGGAGCGAACTAGAAAAGAAGCTCGGACAGTGAATAAGTCGAAGGTTGAATTTATGAAGGACGCATTTTGCGACGAAAAGAGGAAGGTACAGCGTTTTCTTGTGTTTATCTAAGAAGTTCGTTGAACACAGAAAACGATTTGTGAGGAGAAGGCCTGGACCGCCTTTAGTTTGATAAAGCCATCGGCTGACGCACCTACTTTCGAGCCCACCTGTTCTACGTAAGCTTTCTCCCAACAATCGGTTATGTAGCTGTGACCTTTGCCGACAACAAAGAAAAACTGAATGCCCTGCGGGTGACCCACGAGCACTTGAGAGTCTTTGAAGTCGGCGCAAGCAACATCTCACCCGACTTCGCAGTACGGATATGAGACTCGTTTTATGTTTAATATGTTGCACTAGACCAGATCTAGTGCAACACATTATTCCCACTAGAGAATTACCACCATGGATTCTACTGAATGCGCACTACCATTTAGAACATGAAGGCGTCCATGGTATCAGGACTACATTCCTATCTGTCGCTTCTGCGAGAGGAAGAAAAACACCTTCTACACGAGCCTCTCGCGTCGCACCTAATGTCTTACATCTTACATTATCTAACACCGTTCAAAAAAGACTCCCTAGACTAGTGGAACTTTAGAGACGTCTTTTTCTTCAAGAATTGCAAACCAAAGGATTTTTAGAACTATCGTCCAAGCCTTGTCTGTGCTGCATAAGCTTTTTTCTTGTAAAAATCATCGTCAGTAGCATGTCAAGGATGGACGGGACTAGATGAACCTCAGCTCCAAGAACAAGCCGGACCTCGCAAAAGAGTCAGTCAGCTGCCTGGACCACATTCAGAGAGCTTCGAGGTCTATGAAGTCTGCCGTAAGTATTGCCTGCTTCATAAATTTCTTTTACGAAGAAGCTTCTGACAGCGTCGTAACCAAGTCATCCTGTCTGCGCTAACCGATTAAAGGCAGCAGTTCGCCAAAACCAAACATCCAGAAATTTTGACATTGAAGGTTGCTTGCACCCCAAACATGAGAACAGAGTAGGTCCGAGCGCACAGCATGCTGCCCTTGCCAAGAAGACGTTACGCGCAAGCCATTCTAATACATGCGGACGAGCTTGCGATTTTTTCTGACCCGTCAGAGAAGGCATGGTAATGTTACAGCTGGGTCCCGCAACGATTCTGCCTCTCTGACCATGGCGGGACGTGCTCCACTCGTCCAAATTCAGAATGGGAGGCCTTGGAAAATAATTCAAGATGGTTCGGAATCAGCGCCTCGAATTACCCCAGGTAGAAAAAAGTTCAAGTCGAGAATCTGCCGAGCTGCTCCTTTAACACGTTTCGGACCGGTGCTGCACATGGTGCAGCACGCTGCTTGAGGATCTTTTTGTCGTTTACAGGATCTTTTCTTTAAGTCCAAGGTTATCAAGTCCAAGGCCTAAGCTTCTACTTTTCAAATGATTGTATAGAGTTGTGCCGCCGATATTTGTTTAGAAGATTTGAGCACAAATCGAACAACAGTTGCAACGAAGTGCGGCAACGCGAACGATGCGTGCGACGTCGCAACTTCTCCTTGCTTCGATTTCAGAGAGAAAAACCGTAGTTTCAATAATTATGTGTACTGTGCACAACATAGATACTTTTGTATGCTATTTGAAACTGAGTTCTTACTCCTATCTTTCAAGAAAGCACAGAATTCCTTCATGAGCGACAAAATTTAAACACTTTAACGTGTTAACATATTTCGCGGTCCGAAACGTGTTAACACGTTTCGGACCGCGAAATCGCGCGCGGCGAAGAGAATGCACTTTCAGCCATTAGCTAAAAGGGACCCTATTTCGTAGACTATGTGTTACATCTGTAATCAGCATGTCAGATAAGCACCATACCCAAAATTTTGGATGAATTCTAAGTGTTTGAATTTTGTCGCTCATGAAGGAATTCTGTGCTTTCCTGATAGATCGAATTTAGTTCCTAATAGTATACAAAAGTACCTATGCTGTGGACGTTACACATCAATATTGAAACTACAGTTTTTCTCTTTGATATAGAAGCAAAGGGAAGTTGCGACGTCGCACGATTTGTTCGCATTGCCGCACTTCGTTGCAACAGTTGTTCGATTTGTGCTCATCTTATATATAAAGTTAATGTCTGTTTGTCTGTCTGTATGTATGTCTGTCTGTCTGTCTGTACGTATGTTCCGAATAGAAAATTCCATTTCTGAACCGATCGGGACCAAACTTGGCACACATACACTTCGGGCCCCGGCGGGTGTCATAGGCTACTTTTCGTCATTGATCGATATTGATTTTATCGATTTTTTGCAAAATTTGAGCTACAGGGCTGGGAGTTGGCACAGGGGGGTAATCGAGCATGCTGATCACCCCCTGTGGGGGTGATCAGCATGCTCGATTACACCCCCCTGCCAAATTCCAGCCCTCTAGCTCAAATTTTGCAAAGAACCGATAAAATCGACATCGATTGATAACGAAAAGTGGACTGTGGCACCCGCCGGGGCCCGAAGTGTATGTGTGCCAAGTTTGGTCCTGATCGGTTAAGAAATGGAATTTTCTATTCGGAACATACGGCGGAGCCGGGTATGCCAGCTAGTATCTTCTAAACAAATATTGGCGGCACAACTCTACAGAGTCATTTTGGAAGTAGAAGCTTAGGCCTTTGACTTGATAATTTTGAACTAAAAGAAAACCTCCTGTAAAAGACTGTCACCATGTGCAGCATCGGTCCGAAACGTGTTAAGGAGTAGACTCAGCCTACGTGAGGAATCAACGGACTGCTACAAGGCTTGTATAATGACGATGCAGCCATCCCATTCTTGCACAGTGCGGCTTTTCATCGCTGTTTCACCATTTCAATTAACAAGGCGACAATCTCGCCGAAGCTGTTCACGATGGCCTTGCAATGAGTAACGATGTTAGTGGACCGAGAGGAGAGCATACGTCCGGATGAAAAGCTCTCATTTAGAGCAGTACCACTAAAGCAGAGACGATGCTGAAGGAATCAAATGAATTGAGGAATAACGGCTTGCGGTCAAATTGGAAGAAGACTCTGTTCTGAAGAACGTCCTTTGCGAAGATGCGGAGGAATTGGAAGGCGTTCTTACAAGGGAACGATACTTGGTGTCCGTGGCCTTTTGAGATGAAACGTACACCATCTCTCTTGTTTTGGAACGCTGATTGCGAATCTGACTTCCTTTTTTGCTAATCGTCTCTCTGAAAGAAGTTATGAAGGATTTTCGCGTCAATGGTCGCCTAAGAGAAATGCGGCCGAGGATGCCTAACTTACAAAAAGAAGCTTGATTGAGCTTTTGCAAAACTGAAAAACACAAAAGTACTCGAATCCAAACCTACATTAACTTGCGAGGCTATCGCACTAGCCACTACACCGCATCTTAGCGGCGGTTTTGGCATTCCGACCGCGTCTCCTTTGGCGCAAAAATCCTTCATAACTTCTTTCAGAGAAACGATTAGCAGAAACGGAAGTGAGATTTGGAATCAGCGCTTTAAGTTGAGTGCAATGGTATACATTTCATCTCAAAGGGCCACGGACACCAAGTATCGTTTCCTTGTTAGTCATTTACGTCTTATTTTGCACCTTCGATTAGCATCAAGAACTTGAGAGAAGAACTCAACAGGTAAAGAGCAACAGCCTAGGCGGCCACATCGAAAGTTTTACGGACCACTCACAGTGCGCTTGAGCGCTTTGTAAAGATGACTCAACACAAGCAACATCATGTCGGACTTCGCAGTACGCATAGAGAAGAAGTCTCGTCTTCGTAATTCAGCGGGATACGACACCGATGAACCGTCACATTATGAAACAACAAACGACAGATGGACGCTCATAACATCGGAGTAATTTCCTTGCGAAGACATTGTTATGACTCCAACGATTTGGGCAAGCGTTTAAGAAGAAAGAGTTTAGTTGATACCGACGATGAGCAAGAAGGATGCGGGTGCCAGAAGGGAGACAACGACATAGGAGAATTTGCTAGGCCAAGTAACTGTGTTCAAAAGCTCTAAATCTTACAACCGTCACTATCACTGTCAAGTTGTTTTTGCTTAAGATTAACAACTAACCTCTGTTCCGGTCATTTTCTTCAGTTTTTCTAGTAACTTCCTCAGCACCGGAGCGCTGGGCTTCTGCTGAACATACGTTCCAAACGACCCATTAATGTCCGGCATTCCAAGAGGTACCCTCGGATGTATGCCTGTGATTATTCGTGGTGGTTGACAAATGGCTACAGTGTTTGGATTTCTCAGTGCTACAACACCTTCTTTTCTCAGCTCCTTCTTCAACGTCATAGGTTCAAAGATCTCGGAGTCAAATGGGAAAAGTTCAGCTAGTGAATCTGATGAAATCGTCGATGATACTCGGGACAGAGTCGGGCTGCTTAATGGTAGCGGACCGGACGATGATCCCGAGGTTGTGTCAGTGCAACGTTGGACAGCAGCAGCGTAGCTTAGTTTCTTTCTCTCGTTGGATGCGGACGCCGGTTCTGCTCCACCAGGTATAGGTAGTCTGTATTTGGCACGATCTACTGATCTGCTTCTCGGTCGTAGACGAGGCTGTGGACCAAATACCGGACCGTCCTCTTCGGTATCTGGACGTGGTTGCGGCCCGTATACAGGGCGTTTCTCTTCCTCAGGTGTCGGTCGTGGGTGTGGACCATATACGGGCAGATTCTCCGTCTCAGGTGTCGGGCGTGGATGTGGACCATATACAGGCAGATTCTCCTTTTCAGGTGCTGGACGTGGCTCCGGTCCAAACACGACGCCCCCCTCCTCACATGCGAAATGCGGTGGTGGTGGAGGAGGAGGTGGAGGAGGAGCTTGTTGCCAGGGGCCAAAGACCGGCTCTTCCTCTTCTTGCTTCTGTTTCTGTGCTCGTGCTAGCGATGTCCACTGAGGGAACTTCGCAAAGACGCGTCGAATCGGAGATCGAGACTTGCGTCTGGAATCACATGATGATTATATGCGTCGCAGCAATGGATGGGCTCTACCTATTGCCGAAGAAGCCCTGCTGCTCCATGTTGTTAGTAGTTGGTTAGTAGAAGTTAGTAAAATGAGAATGAATGCTGCAGAGCTTCCTATTTATATGCTTAAGGCCTTATCACGATATGTCAGTATCACGATCAAATTCATTCTCTCAGCATTAGCAGTACAGCAGTCATCCACACTCCGATGGCCCTCACTTGAAAAGGAAATTTTTACTAGGATGTGCGACAAGCAGAGCAACTTGCAGGGGCTCTCGTTGTCAGAATTTGAGTTCAAGACTCCGCGAACAGATTTGAAATAGGTCTCACTGTTTTGAGATAGTCATAATTTTGAGTTAACATTAGCTTCGTTGAGTATTGAACTTGAATTCCTGAAGATTGAGAACCGGAAGAAATTGAAAATCTCTAGCAGGACACAGAAGTATTTTCTGTTGGGAAAGAGCTCACTCCGATTTTGGAATTTCTCCTATCTTCAGGATTGCAAAGTCGTCTATTTTTTCCTTCATCATCGGTTTCCCAAATAAAAAATCCAACTCTGTAGAATAAAAAGATACAGTCCGATGGTTACAGGGTCCATACCGTTACAGGGTTACAGGGTCTTATTGCTGCGCATCAAAATGGCCACAGTAAGCAAAACTTTCAGCAGTACGCTGAATGGTTATTTTTTGCAAATGTTGTCGAAATTTCACTTACTGGTGTTAAAATTTGAAAGAAACTGTATTAGGTAACCAACACAATTCAACTGCTTGCACATTCTACTACTTGGATGGAGGCATTGCGTAGAGAAATACCGAGTTAGCAAAGCGATGACAATTTTTTTGTGTTTATGAAAAACGAAATCTATGGCAGCAATAGTGAATCAATAGATTTATTATAAAAAGGGAAAAATAAATTAGTCGTCTTTTTTTATTCCTTTGTCTCCCAGACAGAAGATACTGATCAAGACAAGCACGCCGGATAAGACGATGAGGAATGCTGAAAAGCATACATTTGAGAGGAATATACTCTTAAAATGCAAAAGTTATGCTCCATTTGCTCGTAAGGCCTTTTTTTAAACACTCATTTTCTCTCATAAGAATACTATCACGTGGTGATTTGTAAACATGACCTTTTCTTCAGGAATAATGAATTTAATTCGAGTCTTTTGAGAAGGGCTCACCTCCTACACCAACCGCACTCCAGCACACTATTTTTATTGTCTTCTGCGGTGTAAACAGTGACGATTGGAGATCGTTTTTCGTTCCGTCATCTATCAAGAAGGATTCATTCAGCCACACTAGTGGATATGCACCAGGTCGGATGACGCTGTACGCTCTGGAAAAGGAAGAAAAGTAGTGGCTTCATAAAAATAGACTAGTGAAAATAAAATAAAAAAGGGGGAAATCAAACTTTGCGTCGTTTGTCAAAACGTGGAGCTAGGGACCTCAGGAGGGATGCGCAGACAAAAGAGATTTTGTACAAGAAACGAATAATTCGCTAGAAAAAAATTTTGATTCTATTGAATTGTGAAAGTGACATGATTACTGGATAACTAGAACATAAACGATATTCTGTCAAAAATTTGATTTATGGCGAAAAATTTTTGGAGAGTGTGGCTCTACCATCCCCCCTCCACATTCCAGGGTTGCGAGAACGCTAAATTTTCATTAATCATCCCAGGGATTTTTTTCGGATAACTGTCAAAACACAGTCTCTTTACCGTATAGAAGTTTTTGTACCCCCCTCCCCCTTCGTAATGTTTGAGCAAGTTTTAATCAGTGAAAGCTGCGATTGTTACAAAATCACTTTGGCAGTTCGAAAAATAAACTCACGCAATTGTAGGAAACTGATTGACGAGCAAATTGATTTGCAATCGCTTTTTTGCTGACAAAACAGTTCCAGTCATCTGAAAGGATATGATTGACTACTGTAGGATACTATACCGTATCACCAACAATAAGCTGAAGTACTGTACCTACCGGTTCAATGTCAAGCGTAGTCTCATCGTCGTAAGAAGATTTGAAACGAGGAACAAATGCTTGCACGATATCCGATGCTTGGTAAAAGTGAGGTTTTGAGATGATTATTGGTGCTGAATGCCAAAGTTAAATTTTTTCGATCTCCCAAATTTTGATTTTCGTTAAATAACTTACCACTTTGACAACCGCTAATATCTAGAAGACCACTGGGTAAACAAGACCCGTTCTTTGGCACATTATAAGCTCCATATTTGCTCAAACTATTCGGATTACAGAAACCGCAGTTGTCGCTGATCGAGTAGTTGAACTGGTCGGGGGGTAATACGTATCGGTACCCATCTATACCCTTCACAGTCACTTCTTTTTCATATAGTAACTCCGCTGTTCTGAGAAACAAGAATAAGAGTTGTCCTTTGGAAAGAGTAATCAGGCTAACCTGCAGATGTCATCTACATAAAGGGGTAACCTCTCATTCTTGTCTAGAAAAGACTTGAAGAAGTCGCCATCTAAAATCAATAAAATCAATATTTAAGCACTAATAGAAAGGATAAGGACGTAATTCAATTACTTTATTAATTTCGTGAATTTCGTGCAAAAGGGTCCATATTCGCAAACTTGAGCTAGCTGAGCAAAACTCAAGAAAGCTATCACAAATACTTTACCCTTTATTTGCAAAAGTTTGTGAAATCAATTCATTAGTTAAAATAATTCTGACGAGGTTTTGAGCGCTCATTCACAAATGTTGGTTAATTACTGGATTTTGGGTCTCGAATAGAATTTTGAAAACCTAATGTTTTGAAGAAGGATCACAGGCAAAAAGGTGCAAAATCAAATAATAGAAGAGTATTCACTGGTGTCAATTGTTTTTTTGAAAAATTTCGTCACAAATACCACAGGTCCGACTCACCAGTTCCTTCAAGCATCAAAGCATAACTATTACAAGTGGGAGTCTCAGCTGCAGGCCACCTAAACACTTTTTGTCAAATTATTGATTGACTCATGAGGGAAAACTCGTACCATTCAGACGGAAGTTTGTTCCCTTGACTGGGTAGAGAAGCATTGGTCATATTCGCAAAGGACAGTATATAGCCAGCACGAGATGAGTCGACTTTTCCTGAGTCTACCGTATAAATTGTGTCAGTTGTGCCATTTTCTGTCTGAAAAGATTTGTTGTCTTTTTAAAGCTTTATTTTATTGTAATTTATACTCACATTTAAGGCGACTGTGAAGTTTTCTGGATCTATATGCTTGAATTCTGTACCAATGAGTTTATTAGTGATGTCTATGACACGATCAAATAGTCTAGTTACGATAGGGGAAACGTAACCGGAGAAGAGTAACTCGTCCACTGTCTGGAAAACATCACTTACTTTCTCAACGCAAAAAAGTCAAAAAATTGTCAAACAGAGTTGCGCTACAAAAAAAGTACCCACCACTGTAACGAATGGTCCCGTCTTGAAAAGTGACAGAAATACTCCTAACTCTCTGTCTATCAGTTTCGCCAACTCGGCACATTTCTCTGGTTCCATAATCATATGACAAAATCCAACAAGCTCCTCGTTACCTAACACCTTTTCTAGGAATTCTTGAATTTGCTCCATTCCAACCTTAACAAGGGACCATCATTGAGATTTATGACAAAAACTGGCGATAAACTTACAAAGAAGCTGATATCAGGAATGGTTACGGTATCCTTTTTCGGATCGCAAGTGGGGCATGACTTGGCCGGATTGAAATTGTACCGATAGGCTTGAGCATATTTCATACGTTCTCCATTGTCGGTAAAGCTTATGTGATCGTTGATTATGGTTTCACTAAAAAGTCAATCGAAATTTTCTAAAAAAAGGCATTTTGATTACTTTTCTTTATAACATTAAGAATCAGAAGGCGCGGAAAGCCAGACGCTGGTTCACTAGATCCAATTTTATAGGCGAGGAGTACTGTAGAATTACGGTACTTATTGAAATGATTGTTTTTAAAATATTTTTTGCTCAATTTTACTACTTGCTTTTTGCTTTTCTAGAAATTTCTGTCAAATCCGAATTTTTGAAATCTAATATGTAAAGAATCGTAGTGTGAATTAAAAAAACATCAGGTAGCGAGAAATTGCGGTGCGGTCCCGAAGCGCGCGTATGCAATTTAACACCTTTAATTACTGGTTCACTAGTTTCCTACGAAAAAATTGAGCCGCTGAAGTTAAAAGAATTTACATTAAAGTTGTCCAACTAGTAAAACGTATACTCACTCATACGCGTAAGGACCCTTTTCGTCCATATCCGGATAAAGTGCCCTATTCATAATTCCAATAGTATTTTTATAATCGAAAGCCCAATATTGTATAGTTGATATATACGAAGGGGTCGCCCATTGCTTTGTAAAATCGTTGAGAGTCCCATCGGAGTTGAGACCTAGCACCTTTTGCTGAATTAGGTGTTGATTATTGGTTGAAGTCTTAAAGACAGACAACTTACCTTTTTGACCGAATTATTGACTATATCTGGAAAGACTTTGAGTACAACAGTTAAACCAGCTACAAGCAGACCAACACCGATTAGGAATATTACCGCGCTAACTGAGCCACAGACACATTGCCGTTTTCGCATATGAAAATTTACAGGTTAATATTTTCGAAGCAATAAATGAATGACGAGAAAAAATGAGGAGTGCTGAGCAAACTGTTAAACTACAAACGAATTACAAGAGCTTGAAGGCACTACATGTAAGATCTGACCAATTTATACACTTACCAGGCCGAGTGGAAATTGTTTGAAGCGGAAAAGTTGTTTAAGCGCACCTTTGTATAAAGGATTCATTCTACTTATTTTGGATAGAGGAACGAACACCTCAATTAGGCACCTCCTCCGCGGGCTGCTGGCACTTTCGTCCTACTGCTGTGCGCCGTGTTAGGATCAGTAGTCAGCGGAGGAGATGCCTAATTGAAATGTTCGTTCCTCCACCCCTTATTTTGGCATTGAAGAGTATTAAGTGTGATTTCATCTCCAGAAAAAACAAACACACATAATATCTCTTTTATTAGTGTTAGTACAGAATTTTATAAAGGACGCATAGTTTGCGCAAAGCCAATACTTTGAGCCTACAAGTGTTGTTTCTTATCATTTCTATCAAATGGAGCAAACTGATTTCGAGCAGAACATACAGGTCGGTATGTATAGACCAAATAAGGTATTAAAAAAAGATTAGGAAAAAGTGTGAGAGGTAAGTTACTTGTCTGGCAAGGCCCTAATGGTCATCTTTTAAAGATAATAAGCCTTCTTTCAAAAAATGTCAGGGAGCGTCAAAATTGAACTGTCTTGAAATCAGCTAGTAGACTGCACGTATAAGACTGTGTGTAAGTTTTTATAGCTTTTCTTAAAATTATACAATCTCAAAAATGACAGAAAATACGAACATACGAAAATATGCATTTTTTTCTCTTTGTAATTTTTTCTCCTCCATCAATCAGATAATTGCCGAAACTTCTAATCCGTCGTCCCTCTGCACAAAATTGCGCAAGTTTGTCTAGGCTGAACTTTCAAAAAAAAAACATTTATGTTAGACAGATAGAGCAGATTTCAAATTAGGAGTAAATTTTAGTAAGCTGGGTATCAATAGATGAACAAATATAAAAACAGAAGTCAAGCAAAAACTCCCTGCAATTAAACAAAACTGAATGTTTGAATAAATTAAGAAATTTGTAAAAGGAGTGCGCTTAACATTGTTGTGCAGCAATCTTTCCTGATAAAGGTAGCTATGCGAAGTAAAAACGAAGTTATCATATTGTAATCTTATAGAGAAGCATCATTCACGTCATTTTTTTCTCTACTAGTCACACTAAGACTTTTCTTCTTCAGTATCAATCAAGAGTAGAGTTGAGTAGGTGATCTTAGAAGCAAGTAAGGACAAAATAAAAATAAGAATTCATAACTGCCTCGAAAAGATTCCATTGAAAATCGGATTTTTCAAGAACTTTGACAGAATCTTCGGATTGAAAAAAATTGAGTCTAAGAATTGCGGCCATCTTCTAGATAGACGAAGTAAAACTATGTCGATGACAAAAAGTGCACTCAGTTGGATCATATCAGCTTAGTCAATAAAACGGTGGCCGATTGGCATGCAACGCAGTCTTATCAGGTAACGTTTGCCTGCACTGGTTGTAGCGGCCAAAAGACTAGATGAATAAGTTGGCGGCCCTCTAAAGTGCAATATTATGTGAAGCTGGTGCAAAAAAATGGACGTCTTTATTGGTTACTAGATGGCATCCCAGACAATTCACCGGAGATTCCACAGCGCAAGCAAAATCTGCAGCGGTTCCGCAGAATTCTCTCTACCAAATATTACAAAGTGGTAACGTTGAGAGGGGGTACTTTCGCAGGATTTTTACTTCAAATTGATTGAAAACGGAAACCTCCGCAGCGCTTGCGAAGCGCTGCGAGACATCCGAAAAATGCCAGGGGTTCCGCAGCACTTTGACCTGTTAGTACTTCCTCAGGTTTTCGAATGTTTTGTCTCTTATGATACTGTCTCGCCAACGCCAGAGTGCATTGTCTAACATGTCAATGGGGCAGAGGCTAGTAAGTTCGAATCTCGCTTTGGTGTTCTCTTTTGCTGTTGTGACATTCACCTCATTTCGGATCTTCCGCAGGTGACCCGGCGGAACTTCTTCAAACGTTTGCGGAATTTCCGGTACACTGTATGAGATACCCGGCTCCGCCCGGCTCTGCCAAAACACTATGATAAAGGTCACCATCTATATTTCTGTACAATCTTCCTCTCACTTCTACATGCCAATTTCCTATCATTGTTTTGTTTTCGTAATCAGCATGCCTACTTACCCCCTGCGCCAACTCCCAACAAGCGTTGCAAAAAAAACGTCAAAATCTATAGAAGTATTAGATAATTCCAAAAACTGATATTGTATTTCTAAGCAAACTGCTCACCTTTCAGCTGTGCCAACTCCCAGCCACAGCTGAAACTATGCAAAACCGTTAAAATCGACAGAAGTAATAGGTAATCCAAAAACCATTAATGTACACTTATTCGGGTAACGGTCAAGAGGCGCGGTTTCTCCAGCTGGCACCAACTCAAAACTGCAATTTAGCGCTATATGTGTCTTCAAAAAATACCCAGACGTTGGCTTTCTACTGTCTGATACTACCACTTGCTGAATTTGGTGGCTTTTGCTGGAAAATGGACTGAGATATTTAAATAATTGTTCTTAACTGCATTTTCATGGATTTTTGTTCTACAAAATTGCTGTTTTGGGTTGATTCCAAGGCAGCAAGGCCAAGCAACACATGCAATCATCTAATAAATCTTCTTCTAAATCTTATATATAAAGCTGAATGTCGGTTTGTCTGTCTGTCTGTATGTATGTATGTATGTCTGTGTGTACTTATGTTCCGAATAGAAAATTCCATTTCTGAACCGATCCGGATCAAACTTGGCACACATACACCTCGGGCCTCGGCGGGTGTCATAGGCTACTTTTCGTCATCGATCGATATCGATTTATCGATTTTTTGCAAAATTTGAGCTACAGGGCTGGGAGTTGGCACAGGGGGGTAATCGAGCATGCTGATTACAAATATATTATTGACAGGGCCGGGCGGAGCCGGGTAAGCCACTTAGCTTCTAATACTTTTGAAATGTTGTAAAACTCGAAAGCAAAAACACTTATCATGACTTATAATAAGCGGCTTAATCTGAAGTTGTGTGGAGTTTGTCCGTTACGAAATTACAGTGAGGAATGATTTACATTGCTTAAATGCATGTGAGAGTTGCAAAGCAAGTAAGGTTCATTTTTGTAATTACTTTGCGGTTTCCTCCATCAAAGAATGATGAAGGCTAAGATCATTACGTAAGTTTACCTATACTTTTCAGATGGCCAGTGCGAACCTCTGCGAAGCAGAGGTGAAGCACTGGTTATGTAATATTTGGTGTCCATCTGGCAATGAAAATCTCGCCTCTCCTACGTAATCAGCATGCTCACTTACCCCCGTGTGCCAACTTTCAACCTCGTAGCGGAAACTTTGTAGGAATCAATGATATCGACATCGATCGACAACGAAAAGTAGCCTATGACATTCGCCCCGCGCCGAAGTGTATGTGTGCAAGTGTGAAGTGTATGTCTTTGCTTCGAACCGGTTTAGAAATAGAACTCTCTAATCGGAATATAGGTACAGACAGACAGACAGATAGATATACACAAGCACACATATATTCAACTCTATATATTTATTATATAATACTGATATAAGATATTTTTGACTCGATGATTCTTATTTGGTACATCCCGGTGCAATCCCCTTGTCATTGCGTAGCGCTTTTCTTGCTTTTATGCACGTTTGACTTTCCGGAGTATCCGCTCGACCTGATTTATATGTACTGAATCCAAGATTATAAAGTTATTGTTCTCAACAAAGTAATTTTCGCAACACATACAGGGTGTCCCAAAAGTAAGTAAACACTTTTCAATCGTCAATATCTTTCTCCCCATTGTCTCTTTTTCCGCCATTTTAGCATCATTCTATAGAGGAGGCTACAGCTTAAACTTACAGTATTAAGTGAATCATCGATCGCTCTTCGTTATTGAAGGATTACGTTGGAAACTTCGACAAGGATTTTAGGCCATTGAAGGCCATATTCTGTCTCGAAACCAAACCAAACAAGCCGTCAACTGTTCTACTGTGGTAATCGAAGCCGCCGATCTCAATTATGAAACTTCCAGTTTGCTGTGATGCTTCTTTCCAAAGTTATCCCTGTTAAACCGTTACAACCAAATTCCCAGTACTTGTCAGAAATGTGATTACACCATCAAAAAAGCTGAAAACACTCATAAAAAGTTGTGTAGTAGAATCAGCGTGCGCGAAAACCCTGGTACACGATTTCTCAGATTTTTTGTAAAATTTTTGTCAGATAGCATATTTTACAATGGTTCCACATGCTGGAAGTTCTTACCGTAATCCTACAGTAACGAAGAGCGATCTATGACTCGCTCGATACTGTATAGTTGAAGCCTCCTCTACAGAACAGTACTTAGATGGCAGGAAAAGAATCAACGGGAAGAGAGCTATTTACGATTCAAAAGTGTGTACTTACTTTTGGGACACCCTGTATAAGCGCCGTAAAACCTAATTGCTCTCGCTGTCCCTTGAACACCAGCGTAAGCGAGCGGTCGTCGCGAACGACTCGGCGTTCACTATATTCCAAGAAATCTTTCTTTAATTTTCATGTTGTTCTCGTCAATGCAAGGTATATCTTGACGGAAGCTCCCTTCAAAAGTTTAAAAAACATGTGTGGAAAGGGTGCGCGCTCACTGTCGCTGCAAAAAGCCTGTAGCGCTTCGGACCAAACGGTTCCAGCCACGCCGCGCGTTGGTGTTTAAAGCGACGATTTTACGGGACGTGTACCTTGCAAGGAGCAGCGGATTCATATCATACCGGATTCATACCAGGAGCAGCGGATTCATACCATCGGTTACCCCTGTTGTTATGCACCTCTGCCTGGCAGAGGCTCGCCCTAGTTTACGCAGTGATACTGGTCTTCCGATCATAGTCGAGTAGTAAGACGAACAAAAACGAACCTAAGCCATGCAATCTTCACATTCAATTCCTCACTGTATCTCCGTTTCAGACCACCTCCACAGTGACACAGATTAGGGGCTTATCATAGACCAGTGCGTCACTTCTGCTTGGAACTGGTCCACTATGGAATGCGAGGTTTTTCCTACGTTCTAAAGGCTTGTCTCTAAATCATTTTTTAGTGATTGAAGATGAATCCTGATCAGGAAGAAACCTATCTTGCTACAGGTCCTCCATGCTCAAAATATTGTAAGCCTTCTTCATTGTAATTTTGTAACAGACCGATTCCACAAAAACTCTGAATAAAGGGTTCTGGGAAGAAGCCTCTTCAGGACTTTTGGCACTGCAGTGGTTTTCTAATTTAACGTAGCGAATGAGCCCATGTAAGAGAAAAAACTGAAAAAATAGATTTTGTGCTCAACTCTGCCTTCATACATTGTCCAGGCATGTCTCGACACATGAAGCTTACGCTTTCATGCTGATCAACGGGCCTAACTAAGGCGCTGCCCAAGCGACAGCATAAATGATTCATCCACTGTCAAAAATTTGTCTCCAAGCCTGTCCACACAAGCTTATCAGAGCACGACGCGCCAGTGTCCCACTGGATTTGGGGATATTGGATTTGTGTTTCATTAGGGGACCCCTGGGGACGAGTGGCGTAGTGGTATGAGGCGCCGCTATGACTAGATCGGGCCCAGGTTCAATCCCCGCCCCTGGACCAACCAAGCCCTCTACCCTCCGGAGCCGGTAAATTGGTACCAGAGTAACTTGGGAGGATAAAAGCACTGACTTGATAACGACGGCCCCCCGTAAGTCACAGTATAGGCTCGCACGCATACAATCATCTCTTCGACTATGAAGTAGTCTGCGTTCGGCGCATGCCCGCAGAGGGTATTGAAGACGCCGAATCCTTCATCCTTTATCCTTTCAGGGGACCCCTTTTTATGCCGATGCCCACGTCCCAATTGATAAAGTCCTCATTGGCTGAAAAATTTAGGCTCAAAGTGGCCCGCGAGCGCATTTTGCCGCACGCTGGAGAACTTGTCGATTCCTCTGTCGCGCTTCAACACGTCTTACCAGCGACGTCCTAATGTGTTCAGTCTTGAAGCCAAAGCTAAGGTGGGGCGAGACAGCTCGTCCGCGTTGTTCCTGGGGGCTTCGGGAAATGGGGTTGCTGGGGTTTTTTGCGCGAAATTGAGTTTTGTATAGGTTTATACAAGGTTGAGAGAAAGCATACGGCTGAAAGATGTTAGCCGTATACGCGATTGTGGGGGCATTAGGCGTTGCCATTTGTCATTTCGGACAGTGCCGTTAGAGACCTTGACTGCAGCGTTCCTCTAAGGATGCCTGGGTATTCGTAGAAGTGTAATAGTGGGGGTACAAAGTGATGAAATTCGGACGTAAATGGGAGTTCGAAGCAAAGATTTTGCTCCGAAAGCGGTCTCCATGGGCAGCATATCGCACGCAGTCAAGACCTTAGGATCGCACAACGACTCTGCATTTCCAATCTCTCCGTGCCTGCTCCACAATTCCAGAGTGTAAATGGACATCGGTAATGTCGCGATGTTCTACATTTGTCTCTTGCACGGCATATAGTCATTGAATAAAAGGAAGAATTTTTGGATTCCTTTGAAACCATGTGACTTCATATGATGCTTTTTCGATTGTACGACCAGCTCTCACATTAGCTTTTCATAAAGGAAACGTCTGTCTTCATGGGGCGTTTATCAATTAGTGAACGAAAGCAGTAGAATAAAATCTGTGTATGTTTCCGTTTCTTAGAATGAGCACAGGGAATGGTTTGTCTAAGGACGGTCTAAGCTACCGCTCCGATATTTATGCTATGGATCTCCTTATAAAGGTGCGATGTCTCGTTGACAAACTTCGCTTTATCCAACGCCTTTAGATTTATGTATATGGTTCCATTTTATGGGTTGCATTAATAATAACAATTATAGTTAATAATATTCGTGTAAGTTTTCCATGTATCATACTCAATCCTAAAGAAGAGGGACATCCTTGAAGGCAGCGTTCGGGCAAATCTGGATTTATGGAGATTTACGTAAAAAGTGATTTTGGGGCCCGAACTAAGGCACGGTCCAAGCGGCAGCGCAAATACTCACTAACGGCCAACATTACGCCTCCAACTGGACCGCAGCATCGTATTATCGGAGACTTGCATCGTGTTTGCATGCTTTCGCGCGAGGACCCACGCGAAACTGATTTCTTGCGCCTCGAATCCGTGCGAAATACGATCCCTGGGGTCCAGTTTGGAGACGAATATCTCAGCCGTTAAAACACCATCTGAGCTGCCGGTTGAGCAGTGTCTTAGTTAGGATTCCAAGATTACTGTCCACGGGAGATCCCCATATGTCCAGATTTGCCTGAACGCTGATTTGAGAGTAAAGCGCGCGCGAGAGCAACGCATGGGCGCACATTGGCTGCGAGTCTCTGCACCTCATGCGCTTAGCCATGGTAGGTACTTAAAGGCAGTGGATCGGCAAAACTTGACAACCCAGGGTCTTAACGCAGAAGGTTCCTTATCGTCCAAGTATGAAAACAGTGCAATCCCGGTCGCATAGCGTGCCTTCCCTGTCGAGGAAATCGCTCTCAAATTTACACGCGCAAGCCAATCTTACACGCACCCGAACGAGTTGGCAACTTCCTTCTCACCATTGGAGGCTGCCCGCCGCAATGCTATAATCATTGGGTCCTGCAACGATTCAGCGTCATCAGCCTTGCTCCACTCGTCCTGTCTTGAAGGAAAGGTTGTTGAAAAACGCTCGTTTTCGCCGTTGAGTTCTCTAAAGTGGATTATCGTGATCAGCGTATTGAATAACCCCAGTAGGCGAAAATTTGACTAGGTTGAGATTTGCCGAGCCACTGCCTTTAACACGTTTCGGACCGCGAAATCGCGCGCGACGAAAAAGAGTGTACTTTCAGCCGTTAGCCTACAAAGGGACCTTATTTCGCAGCCTGTGGGCCACATTTGTAACCATGTCAGATAAGCTCCATATCCAAAGTTCTGAGTGAATTCGAAGTGTTTGAATTTTGTCGCTTAAAAGGGACTTTTGTGCTTTCTTGAAAGATAGGAACAAGAACTCAGATTCTAATAGTATTTTAAAGTATCTATGTTGTACACGGTACACATCAGTATTGAAACTACGGTTTTTCTCTTTGATATCGAAGCAAAGGAAAGTTGCGACGTCGCACGCGTCGTTCGCGTCGCCGCACTTCGTTGCAACTGTTGTTCGATTTGTGCTCATATCTCCTAAATAAATATCGGCGGCACAACTCTACAGAGTCATTTGAAAAGTAGGAGCTTAGACCTTTCACTTAACAACTTTAGACTGAAAGGAAACCTCCTGCAAACGCCAGAAAGATCCTTTACAGCAGTGTGCTGCACGATGTGCAGCACCGGTCCGAAACGTGTTAACTGCGCTCTTACTCGCTTCGCAAAGGTGACCGTCTTCGAGCAAGATACACTATCAAATAGTAAAACAAGCAGAGATCAAGCAAGTATTCAGACTCGCCCAATCAGACCGAAGAAGGAGAAAATTTACGAGAAACTCCACACCTACAGCAAGGTAGCTTTTATGACGAAAATGTCATTAACAAGTACACTACGCGAATGCAGAGGCAGCGAGCACCACCACGAATGACATATGTAGACTCCAAGAGTTTCTCAAGCGATAGGGACAAGTGGGAGAAAGAAAAGAGCACCGAAGGATCTACCAGAAGTGAAAGAACTAGGAAAACAAAGACGAGTTCAAAGGTTTCACTTTTGAAAGATACATCGGTTTAGTCAAATTTGCATTTTGTTCTGTATTTCCTGCTTTGACCCTAATCTGAATCTCATGTAGACCTCTGTTCTTTGTTCAATGGACGCTGAAGCGCTGTCTAATGCGAACTTATGCGAACTCACTTACGTCAGCATCAGGCGGTTTCAGCGTCCTTTCAAATAAAAAACGTTCACTATGTCATACGGAGCGCAATCTGAACCTATACGCGTCGGCTGTAGCAGCGTTGGAGATTAGACTTGCTCGCCCCTAGTGAGAGTTTTGGCTACATCAATCCCGATTGTGGTAACGTGATGTTACGGGTTCATTAGTGGGCTCTACTAATGTCTTTTTATTAGCCGATCATGGTGGCCACGGGCTTCGGTACGTGGCACCAATTATAACGAAGGGTGTTGTGAGAAATTGAGTTGCGTGCTAAATCCAACAACATGACTTCTACAGCCCAAGTAAAGTCGATTGCCAGACTATGACCAAGTCATTGGACCGGAGACCCACGCGAGCGGTTAATAAGCTTGCCACAAACAACTCTTTAGGAAGCAACAACTGCTCGCACTGCTGCAACTACTAAAACGGGTATGAGCAGTGGAGAAAGCTTCGAAAGAACATCAAGGGAAGGTCCATTGTTGGCGTCGGGCAATGATCGTGATGAAAGAAGCGTAGAAATAGGTTACCTGTAGTGTAGGATGCATTTGTTTCAAAATTCTACTTTTTAGGAAAGACATCTTGAAGAACCTTGTGAGTTTTAAGAAATACGGGTCAAGTAGAAACGGGAGTGAATCAAGCCGTTTCGAGATGAAACAAATCGATAGTTCATTTAGGTAGCTTCCCATCTCGCTAATGTCTCCATCAGAATACTGAACAAATTTTCCAAGAAGATGCTCTTTTATTGTCCTTATAAACTTGTCAAAATAGAATTTTGAACAAAGATAAGACTTTCACACCTCCCTTCTTATTTGTTCGACGTAAGACGTAAAAGTTGTTTTATTCAGTCAAGCTTCAGAATATCAATTCCCACTTCAATTGCCGGCAAAGAAATATAATAGCTTGCTGGTTGAGCGAGACAGATGTGGGTAACTAACGAAACCCAGCCTTCAATTTTTCCCCTGCAGCGATTCAAACATGATCTTAGGATAGTAATGATCTTAGGATAGTATAATTTGCAGGTGTATCTGGTACAGACACGAAACCATCTGACACCACAGTCCTAAAGTAATTGTGGCTCTACAGGCTCAAAGAGTTCACGCAATCAGTGACATCTATCATGACTTATAATAACGGGCTAAGACTGTTTACGTGACTTTGTGTGTGTGTTTGTGTGTCTGTTACGAAATTCGTGGAGCGTGTTCCAGCAAACGTCCTGGGCCCAAATTTTGCACAGCACATGCTACCAGCACAAAACTCCACAATGCAAAAGCATGAGCGGATTCGTTGAGTGGATCCCTCAGAAACTGCGCGCCAAACGGGTCCACCCGGCTTCTGTACCGCAAAATACGGTCCGTATCACCTCTTTTTGCAGAGTCGTGGATGAGTTTGGTAAGCAAATGTGCAAGCGATGGAGTTTAGGCAGAAAAGTGGTCGAAAATTTACTACATAACGAAAACGGAGCCAAAACGAATTGGTTGTGTAAATGGTCAATTTGCCAGGGTTCTAGCTAAGCGTTTGAGAAAATTTCCGCACAGAGATGTAGCTCACGCTTATCATTACCTTTATGGCGACCACCAAGTCATGACAAATCCAAAAACCTATTCAAATTAGCGTTTGTCTTCCTGCGAAAAGTTTCTTCCATGCGAAATCACCGATTTCACGTGAAAAGACTTTCTAAATGAGTGGTTGTTTACATTTTATTCGTGGTAGTCGGCATAGCGCGGTGAGTTCCAGTGCCACGATTTTACGGGAATGAGTAAGGCACATAGATAGTAGAGCCAGTGCGAACCTCTGCGAAGCAGAGGTGACGCACTGGTATATATATAAAACTGAAAAATTGTCAGTTTGGAGGGTATGTGCGTTATAGAAACGCGCGCCGCTCAACCGATCAAGCTGAAACTTTACACACATATGTTTTCGAGCCTTGCGCAGATGATAGGCTACTTTTTGCAGCGATTCGTTGGGTCCTTCTATCGATTTATTGATTTGCAGCACTTTGCAATAAAAATGATTCTTATCATTTGCTATCAAAACAGGGGTATGTAAACAAGGCTGGCATGTCTCATTGTGAACTTCTGTTGACGAAGTGCAGTGAAAAGTGTTCTTGATGTGAGTCTCAATTGCTCATTTAAATGGATGCACTAAATGTATCTTATGCGGAAACCTTAGCGTGCAAGAGACCATGAGTGCTTTGTAGCGAGTGTTTTGTACGGAAGCGTTCTCAATTTACGCTTATAATCAATGCTTTCTTCGTTACATGCTCAATTTAAACAATGAGGGGTCAAAATTTTTCATGAGATTGCGCACAAATTATTTGTCAATACCAGAAATAATGTCAAGACAAGCGACAACTCACATTCGCTATAGTTGATCCCTGGGACCAGAAAAAAGCGCGAGTGCAAAGTACTGCCGACTCCACAAAAATTGACGGCAAGCAGTGAATGAAGATGAAGTAGCCGGTTAACGGCAAAGTGTCACAAAAAATGATCCTCATAATAACAATGAGCGCTGCTATCAATCAACTCGCGCTGCTTGCTTAGGTTTTGCGTGTTGAACTTGATTTGGAGAAAGAGAGATATGCTACCGACTAATAAGTGTTCACATTTTGTTTTTGTTCTTTACACAGTTTCTACAATGCCACCGAATACCTTATCTTCATTCCCGATCAGTGATCATTCCCGGGCTGGACCGGGCAGATCAGCTAGTATTATATATGTACCAGTGCGTCATCTCTGCTTCGCAGAGGCTCGCATTGGCTCTACTACCCACGTGCCTTACTCATTCTCGTAATATCGTGGTACTGAAACTCATCGCGCTAAGCCGACTACCACGAATAGAATGTAAACAACTACTCATTTAGAAATCTTTTTCACGTGAGATCGGTGATTTCGCGTGGATGAAACTTTTCGCAGGAAGACAAACACAAATTCCAATAGGTTTTTGAATTTGTCATTGCTTAATAGTCACCACAAAGGCAATAGTCACCGTGTGCTACATCTCTGTGCAAAAATCTTCTCAAAAGCTTGGCTAGAACCTTCGCAAATTGACCATTCACGCAACCAATTCTTTTTGGCGCCGTTTTGTTATGTAGTAAACTTTTGACCAGTTTTTGGGCCAAAGTCCATTGCTTGCACATTTGCTTACCAAACACAATCACGACTTTGCAAAAAGTGGGGATACGGACCAAATTTTGCGAGGTAGAAGCCAGGTGGATCCGCTTGGCGCGCCATTTCTGAGGGATCCACTCAACGAATCTACTCGTGCTTCTGCAAGTTGGACTTTCATGAGGATAGCATGCGCTATGCAAAATTTGGGCTTAGAACGCTGGCTGGAACACGCTGCACGAATTTCGTAACAGATGGACACACACACACACAAAAACACGTAAACAACCCTTAGCCCGTTATTATAAGGTCTTGATACCAGTGCGTCACCTCCGCTTCGCGGAGGTTCGCACTGGCTCTCCTATCCGTGAGCCTTATGCTCGCTCAATGATGACTCTAAAACTCACCACGCGATGCTGAACATCACAAAGAAATCGTAAACAACTGTTCATTTTTGAAGCATCTCCATGTAAGATCGGTAATCTTAAGAAGAAAAACTTTTTCGCAAAGGAACACCCGCGAATTTGAATGCATTACGGTTTTTGTTTTGGCTTGATAGTCGTCATAAGGATAACCAGTGCGTCACCTCTGCTTCGCAGAGGCCCGCACTGGCTCCACTATCTCGGTCTTACTCATTCTCGCATAATGATGGCATTGGAACTCACCGAGCAATGCCGACTATCACGAACAAAATGCAAACAACTACTCATTCCAAAAGTTTTTTTATGTGAAGGTGATTTCGCATGGATGAGACTTTTTGCAGGAGAACAAACGCAAATTTTTACAGGTTTTTGATTTCCCATGGACTTGACAGTGGTAATAAGAACGGCAGTTACCGTGTGCTAGGTCTTTGTGCAAAAATCTCGTTAAATGCTCTGGTAAAATGTTGGCAAATTGACCATTTATGCAACCAATACTTTTTGGCGCCGTTTCTCTGAAGTAATACACTTTTGATCACTTTTTGGGTCTAAGTTCATGGTTTGCACTTTTACTTGGCATAAACATCCACTACTTTGCGAAAAGTGGAATTATGGACCCAATTATGCGGCCCAAATGCAAAGTGGATCCGTTTGACGCGCAGTTTCTGATGGTTCACTCAACGAATCTGCTCGTGCTTTTGCATGTTAGACTTTCATGCGGGTAGCATGCGCTGTGCAAAATTTGAGCCCAGGAGGTTGGCTGGAACACTCTCTACGAATTTCGTAACAGACACACTCTCACACAGACACACAGACACACAAAGTCACGTAAACATCCTTAGCCCATTATTATAAGTTATGATAGTCACTTTGGGCTACATTTCCGCGTAAAAGTCCTTTCAAATTTCAAGGTAAAACTTTGCCAAATCGACTACCTAGACGATCACCACTTTTTGGCGCTGTTTTCGTAGAAAAGCAAACTTTTTGAGCACTTTTTGGGCTAGAATTTATGGGGCGCAGGTTTACTTGGCAGGCAAATCATGACTTTGCAAAAAGTCGAATTAGCGACCTAGTTTTGCTTGCCAAAAGCAGGGTGGACCCGTTTGAGGCGCAAATTTTAAAGGACTGTTTTATCGAACCGGCTCGTCCTTATGCGTGGTGGACCTACATACTGCTGCGATATGTTGTGCAAAATTGTAGCACGATAGCTTGGCTGCAACTCACTCTATGAATTTCGTGACAGACAGATATACACACACACACGGACAGACAGACAGCCTTAGCGCTTTATTATAAGTCATGATAATATAGATCCATGTCTTGTGCGAACATGTGTATAGACAGAGTTTAGAGCTTTGCATAAGGTATGAGTGCTACTTGGAGTTTTGAAAGATTCAGCAAGGTTATACATATCGCATACTTTGATTTTACATGGATATACATTCCCCATGTAACATCAAAGTATCCATGTATTAGTTTATATACTTTCTGTTCGTAAATTTGGGCAGTAAAACGTTCTTCAGTGTTTTGAGCAGGTTTGCTACAACTTTTATATTAAGCCTAATCGGCATTAATGCTACTTAAAAGCATAAAAAGTTGCATTCATATTATGAAATTTATCTGCCCAACCTCTCCCCACGCGCCACTTGCTCTGTTCGACTTCAATGCCGACGAATAAGTCTTCACATCATGAGTAAGTCAATCTTACCGAGTGGCACAGCATGTGAGGATCCCATGATGGCAGATGACAAATGTCTGAGCTGTCCCATTGGGAAACACTTTGAGTAAAGGGCCGGGCACACTTCACGCGATTTCAGTCGCGACGCGATTGGGCATATTTCAACTGTCCATAACTTACTGTAAGCACATTTTAAATGTACAAAAGATAGGGCATTTCATCAATTCACGTATGTACACACTAAGCATGTGCAGTTTGCTAATGTTGGACCTGAAAATTTCTGGCGAATTGCCAAATCGCGTCGCGACTGAAATCGCGTGAAGTATGCCCGGCCCTTAATGCAGGGTATTCAATTGACAGTAATGAAAAAGCAGCATTATACCGCTAGTTACTGCTTTTCGTCGCCGACATACAAAAAGTAATCAGATATTTCCAAGCGCGAAGTAGGAAATTGTGCGTTTAGGCTAGGCTAATCTTAAGGAAAGATGCTACTTCAGTTTTTGAGAAAAAGCTTCCAGTTTCATACTCCCCAACATCGGAAGCAGAATTCGAACGCTGGTAGCCGAACTTCGGCTCCGAAAAAGTTGTTTTGCAGTGAAACGATCGGAGTGGGCCGTGCCGATAGTCGCTGTTGAGAAGAGAAACGGCAAAGATCGCTGTGGCCGAGTTCTGGACGAACTTAACCATACATTGCAGGTGCATCAGCACCTATTAACAGCAGAGGATCTTTTTACAAAGCTTTTCACAATGTAGGCGACAAAAAGATGCTAGTCACTAATACGCACCAGGTATTGCCACCTTTCGAAGTGAGATCGGCACCGGGTATTTCCAACAAAGGGGAACAAAAGGTAAGTGAACTTATCGAGTTGACCGCTTATCTCGATGAAATCATCATCACGGAAAAGAGTTACGAAGAACAACCCTCAAACTTGGGAGCCTCGTGCAAGCGGATCAACATATTGACAACCATGCAGATTTTTAGTTGTCTGCCTTCTGGGACCAAGGTCTTTCCGATCAGCCACATTTTCAACTATATTACGCATGCTGCCATCTACAGCACACCTACAGTAAATCTGAAAGGTTGATAAAAAAGGTAAAGGTCATCCTTAGATTCAGTGCAAAAGAAAGCTCATGACACATGGTGTGTCAAGCGGTCCCACGCGGTAGTCATTGCTTGACATACCATGTCGTCAATGTGTTAAGGACTACGAATTTCAGGCAGGTGAAAATAATGCAAGTTCCTGGTGCCACAAATTTGCTACTTAGATTGCAGTAGGAGCGAACGTCGGTTAGATCCAGAGTGAGATCATCCAGCAAATGAAAGCGCCGAAGGACATAGCGGGTGTTCGTTCATTTTTGCTTGATCGAAACTACGGATTACATGGCAGAGATGCGAAGCTTCGCGCACCATCGCACACATTGCTCAGAAGGACAGAAGGAAAACTTTAAATGGACAGTTTGAATGGGTAGAGAACTGCTACCATATAACTTTCAAACGTGCCAAAGAAGTTTTAGCCCACATCTCGATCCTACTTTGCAGAAGCCGAGCAGTACCTGCCGAGCATCACATTCTCAGACAATCGCTGGGGGCAGGCGGGCACCGGAAAAATAGATTGCTGATTTCTCGCACCCCGCTCGCGGATTTTTTGCAAAGCAATCAGGACTTTTTGGAAGACCGCTTGCTGAGTCAGCGGATTTTTGAGAGACCGCCTGTTGAATTTTTTTTCGCTCTTATCTTTTGCAGATATATTGCTGAATCTCTGAGGAATCGAGAACTCAGCAAGCGGTCTTCCAAAAAGTCCTGATTGCTTTGCAAAAAATCCGCGAGCGGGATGCGAGAAATCAGCAATCTATTTTTCCGGTGCCCGCCTGCCCCCGGCGATTGTCTGAGTTATGGAATTGGGACGGTGAACACGGAATGCCACATGAGACAAAAAAGGCTATCTGCTATGCAAGCAACCGTAAAGCAGCAGAAGGACTACAGGCAAGCGAGAAGGAGGATACAACGAATACGTGAGAGAAAGGTTATTCTACTCTCTACTATTTAAACCTGGAGTACCGGAGGACGAATGAGTCTGGACGAGCCGATGCACTGTCTTGACTGACCCCTCCACAGCTTTTGCGGATGTCGTAGAGGCGATGATAAGAATGTGCACGCCGTTCATGCCGCTGCTACAGAGCGCTACCAGAAACCAGGAGTACAACTGAAAAAGAATCCGTTGAGGACGAATTACTTTCGCAGTTCATACGTATGCAGCATTCATGAGCAGACCATCCAAGCTTAAAAGAAGAAATTGGAGAATACAGAGCACTGAGAGAGAGTCTATCAGTTCGAAACGGACGTTTGTATTTTGGCCACAGAATGGTCACTCCAGTTTCTCTGCGTCATGGGTTTGTCAAAATCCGCCAAAATGACAGCAAAGACTGTGTTGTTTACGAAAAGTGAATAACAAGCCATGGAATACACATTGATTATGCAGGGCCACTAAATGTTAAAATGTATCTCGTCGTAGTTAGCGCTTATTAGAAATAGCCAGAAGTGATTAAGATGCCAAGATGTCATTATCAACTACAGCTATCCTGGAGAACCTAGATCGCTATTCGCTAAATTTGCCAATCTGCGAGTTGTCTCATCGAATAACGGGCGCAGTCATGTCGTTTTTCAGACCCATGCTCAAATTCAGAACGATGATAGAAAGATGATTTGATCGAAATTTGTGCAGAAATTTTTCCTTTTTCTAACATTGATGTGTTTGTTCCGAATAATTTGCTGGTCGCTCAAATTCTCAGAATGATTTTAGCTATCTTTTGAAATTTTCGGTCTCTTAGGAAAGCTTTGAGAACAGTCGGATAGGATAAACAAAGTGCGACGCAATACATTTTCTGGCTCTCTAAAATTTCCAAAATTATTTTCCAATAACTTCGAGCACTGTACAATAAGCGTGTACAACAAACTCGCGGGATAACCCTCCTGCGACTCCGTAGGTCCCGTTTATTTAAAAGTAAACTAAGATTCAAAAAATTTATCAAACACTAGTAGGGTCTGTCATGAACCCTGGCAGCAGCCCTGCCGAATCATTATCTCCCAAACTCTCCAGGGTAAGGACCTGCCGACTGGAGAGTTAGTCAAGTGGTCTAAAAAAACTGTCTTGCGATGATGATAATTATTTTATGTTTACACAATTTCATAAAAGTAGGATAAACAATAAATACACATTAGATAATTTCGGAAATAATCACATGATAACTGCATGTTGCTCCAAATGTGTTGTTTGCAAGTTAATGGATCATAGTCCATTTATAATAAGTAGTTCAACAGGATTGAAAATTCACACTTATTGTAAGAAAAATAGTTGCTGCGAAGACAGCAACGTAATTTACTGTGTCACACGTGAAGAATGCAATAAGCAATATGTGGGAATGACAACATGTAAACTTAAATATAGAATAAAAAAACACATCTATCATTCAAATATTAGGTTGTCAAGAAAATAATGTCAGTTTTTATTTGCTTGCTTTAACAAAGCAACCAGACTCAACCCAACAAAGGGTAAGGGATACTGTTCGATAGAGCAAAGCAAGCTCTACAAGAAGGCACTCATGTCTTAGCGCCACGCTCGATCCACGGAGAGTTCGAACTCAAAATCTAAAGATTTCCAAATGCCTAAAAAATCGAAAAAAATCAGATCTTCGTCCAAATAATTTCTACGGACTTCCCACTCGCTCACATCAATACTATCGATATCTGATATCCATATGTGCGATTGCCGTATTTTTTCCATGACTAGAAACTGAGAAAACGAAAATTTCCCTGATTTTCTCAAAGCAATGCTGAGCCGTTTTTGCATATGTAGTTCTATACTACAAGCCTAGGTAAGTATAACTGTAGATTTTCAGCCCATTCCAAGCGCTAGTTTTCGAAAAATGTCGATTTTAGCACTGAAACTGAAACGAAAAAATCCGAATTCGTCATTTTTCGAAAAATACCGCTTGGAATGGGCTGAAAATCTACGGTTATACTTACCTAGGCTTGTAGTATAGAACTACATATGCAAAAACGGCTCAGCATTGCTTTGAGAAGATCAGGAATATTTTCGTTTTCTCAGTTTCTAGTCAAGGAAAAAATACGGCAATCGCACATATGGATATCAGATATCGATAGTATTG
This sequence comes from Cylicocyclus nassatus, assembly GCA_958299035.1. Classification (NCBI taxonomy): domain Eukaryota; kingdom Metazoa; phylum Nematoda; class Chromadorea; order Rhabditida; family Strongylidae; genus Cylicocyclus; species Cylicocyclus nassatus. The sequence goes on from CATQJL010000223.1 coordinate 17,796,404, forward strand.
ATGTGAGCGAGTGGGAGGTCCGTAGAAATTATTTGGACGAAGATCTGATTTTTTTCGATTTTTTAGGCATTTGGAAATCTTTAGATTTTGAGTTCGAACTCTCCGTGGATCGAGCATGGCGCTAAGACATGAGTGCCTTCTTGTAGAGCTTGCTTTGCTCTATCGAACAGTATCCCTTACCCTTTGTTGGGTTGAGTCTGGTTGCTTTGTTAAAGCAAGCAAATAAAAACGGACATTATTTTCTTGGCAACCTAATAAGAATGACATAGACAATTTTCTATACAATCACTTCAAAACATGTTGCAACAAAAAAATAACCATCAAAATACTAGACAGTCTTCAAAATAACGAAAATAAGAATATATTAATGAATAAAGAATTGTTTTGGATCAAATTACTCAATACTGCATACCCATTCGGATTGAATGATAACATAAAAGGTTATGGAAACATATCTGATATCAGTAATCCTCTCTTATATAAAAACACCCATCCTTACTACAGCTTAAAAATCATCAAAGACAGAATACGCAGCAAAAATAGAAACAAGAATAAAAACAAAGAAACATTAGACATCTTCGTTAATACTATCAACCATACAATCACCCATCATGACATTTTCAAATATATTCATTTTTTAAAGAAAAACTTCATAAAACAAATAATCATAGCATCCTTTGATTCCGAATTTCTAAACAAAATAGAACAAAATAAAAAGTCAACTACATTGAGTATTCTGTGTAAGTATATGTTCCATAATGACAAAAAAAGAAAAATCAGATTCTAAATTCATAAATGTTAAAGTTGAATACATTCACGGAATATTAGATCAAGTTGATTTGAATAAAATTATTAATAGCACTTATATAAAAAACATTTTACAAAACACTAATGTAAAATACAACCCTTGCAGACTGATATACATGTATGAAGAGCCAATATCACAAAAAATCTTTAAAAACAACTCTATCCTTAGTAAACTTGACTAAGATAAATTAAAACAAATTCTTTCAGAAAAATGCAATTGCAAGGAACCTGATAAAGAAAAATTTATTGACAGCAACCACGGACATATAATTACTGGAAATCTAGATATAATCAAAGATAAGCGTTTGAAATCAATAATGAGTAAAGGCACTAAATATAGGCTACAACAAAGCACCAATAAAAAAGAAGTACTTGAATGGATACAGGCAGCTGTAGAAATGATTATGAACACATATATTAAAAAATACAAAATAAGCAATGAGAAACTCATCAACATAAAAGAATACCTTTCAAAAAAATTTGTACATAAGTTAAAACCACTTCTTTACAAATCAAGATTAAAAAACAAACATAGTTATGATTTCAATTCCAAATACTTCAAAGAACTAAGAAATAATTTCGTGATATGTCCATTAGATAAAGCCAGCAATAATTTTGGTCTGATATGTATCAAATTTTATATACAAAAGTTGATGAATGAGCTAGGCATTAATTTACTAGGACCAAATTTACAATTTTCACAAAATTCAACGGATGACATATACACAATGGAAAATAATACAGAAATTATCGACAGACACAATGGAAAATAATACAGAAATTATCGACAGACACAAACTTTTTTGCAATAGCAATAAATTACATTTAGAAAAAGTTAACAATATTCCTCTCATATATGCAGTTCCAAAATTACACAAAACACCTACCAAATTTAGATTCATAACTGGTGCTACACATAGCAGTATAAAAGCACTAGCTATCGAATTAAATATGATTTTCACATTCATTAAAAGTCATTTCAAAAAATACTTGCAAGCTATAAAAAATAGAAATCACAATTTTAGTGGATACTGGGCTATAGATAACATTAACATCAGCGAAAATCTAGCAAATATCAGCATGAAAAATATGAAGATTTTCTCAGCTGATTTTACAAGTATGTTCACAAGCCTACCCCACGACATTATAAAATCCATAAAAGAACTTTTAGAACTATGTTTCAACAATGCAAATGAAAAATACATTATAATTAATGGAAACAATAACATTTATTATAGCAGCGATACGACACATTTGAGTACAAAATCCAGATCTTATACTTTAGTAGATTTACTATATTTAGTAGACTATATTATAATAATTTCTGTCGCTCTAGCATTTATACTTTGAAACAATAGGTTGGAGTTCCTCAAGGTGGTAACTTCAGCCCACTATTAGCAGATCTTACACTTTCTTGGTATGAATATAGGTATTCCATAAAAAATATCACAAACAATTTCCAAATAATACCTTATAGATATATGGATGATCTTTTACTTATTCATAACATGGAAGAAAATACTATCCACAAGTTAGTCGAAAAAATTTACGAGCATAAACTTCAAACAGAAGCTACACACTTAAATACCTATAGCTGTAACTATCTCGACCTGAATATCATAACTTATAATAACGGGCTAAGGGTGTTTACGTGTTTTTGTGTGTGTGTGTGTGTGAGAGTGTGTCTGTTACGAAATTCGTAGAGCAGGTTCCAGCCAACCTTTTAAGCCCAAATTTTGCATGGAGCTTGCTACCAGCTCAAAAGCCCAATGCACGAAAGCACGAGCGGATCCGATGAATGGATCCTTTAAAAATTGCCCGCCAAGAGGATCCACATGGCTTTTGGCCCGCGTAAGTGGGCCTGTATCACAACCTCTTGCGAATTTTGGATTTATGCCACATGCACATCTGTAAGCTGAGCGTTTCAATGCAAAAATTCTCAAAAAAAAACTCATTCCCACGCGGAGGCGGCGCCAAAATGTGGATTTTGAGTGAATTCTCGATTTTCGAATGTTCTACTGAAGGAACTGAGGAGATTTTTGCTCAAAAATGCAGTACGGAATCGTCGTTGTCATCGTGGCAATCGTTGCATTATTAGCAAAACAGAAACTATTTCAAAAACGGGTTTAATCTCAAGCTGCAAAAATTTTTTCGCCCAACACCACCGATTTCTTATGTTAGGACATTCGAAATGTGTAGTTCGTAGTAATTCATTTGTGATGCGCGGCATTACTCGGTTAGTTTCATTTTCAGAGAGAGGGAAGCAAGATGCATTGGATAACACAGGTGCATGTGGTGAATTTAGATGAAGCAACGTAATCGTAGCTTTGCTTCTTTCTTTCCCTCAGCAAGTCATCTCAGTGATTGCAGCGAACGAGAGGTTGCGAGCACGTGTACGTGCTGCGTCAATCCACGAGCACTTACATTCTGCCAAGTTTTATGAGAGAAGTCGCGTCAGAAGGCTAGATCAAGCAAGTCTAAACATTATCAGTCGAATGGCGGTAAGGATTTGTTTGAAAGCCTTGGCAAACATAGTATTTTGCCTGATACAGAAGTCACGACGTATGGGATAAAAGGTAGTGGTGAGCTTTGATGAATATATGCTCGAAAGTTGATAGATTTCTACACTTACGAACACCATCTGCTGTTTTTGCATGAACATCAATTGTGGTAAGTTTTCAAGCAATAAGTGCATATGACAAAGACGCTTATAAAGAGTACATGAACCCATTACATAGTTCTAAGAACACGCTTCCCAGAATTGAAGCAAATCAAAAGTCAACATTGAAATCAAAGTCTATTGTGGCAGTGGTTTACTGCTATGTGCTATATGCTACTGTCATGAAAGTCCAACGCGCAAAAGCATGATCAGATTCGTTGAGTGGATCCCTCAGAAACTGCGCATCAAACGGATCCACTTTACATTTGGAAATTATAAAAAATTGGGTCCGTAATTCCACTTTTTGCAGAGTCACGGATGTTTATGCCAAGTAAATGTGCATGCTATGATCTTAGGCCTAAAAAAGTGATCAAAAGCCCATCACTTTACAAAAACGGCGCCAAAAGGTATTGGGTTTGTTTGGTTTTTTGGGTAAATGGTCAATTTGCTAAGATTCCACCAGAGCATTTGGCGAGATTTGTGCGCGAAGATGTAGCTCACGGTGACTGCTGTTCTAATTGCAACCGTCAAGACCATGGGAAAATCCAAAACCTATAGAAATTTGCGTTTGTTCTCCTGCAAAAAGTCTCATCCATCTCATCCACGCGAAATCACCGATTTTACCCAAAAAAGCTTTCGGAATGAGTAATTGTTTACATTTTGTTCGTGATAGTTGGCACTGCTCGGTGAGTTCCAATGCCATCATTATGCGAGAATGAGTAGGGCCTAGGTAGTAGAGCCAGTGCGAGCCTCTGCGAAGCAGAGGTGACGCACTGGTTGAAATAATAAAGGGTACTTTTCCGTTATCCGGACCCATTTTTTCAAAAAGCTCTCATAAAATACGTTCTTCAGTCTAAGAACAATTTTTTATGGATTCCACCAGGACTGCCTTCCTGCCACGTGTCAGGGAAATATTAACACGTTTTGGTCCATTTTGACATGTTTTTTTTTTCGAAATCACTTCCGGTGAGGTGAAAGAGCATTTATGATCACCTAAAAGCTGTTTAATTCGTTTGTCTGAGAGCAAAACAATCTGGAATTTTTATCAGAACATCTTGATCGCTTTCAGCAACAACTCAGGCGTTGTCTTCTTCTTCAAACTTTTCGTCTTGCGAATTTAGCCAGACGAGATTATAAATGATGGCTTAAAGTTCCTTGCTATTGCTTGTTTTGTCATTTAGATGATGGGATCCTAGTCCACTTCTCTACTCTTGGCAAGTCCAATCTGTTTAATTAGTAACAGAATGACGTTATTATGATAACAATGCTCATTTTGATAGTTTAATCGGAAATGGGGTTACTATTGACTGATAAAGAAATTGAACTTACGTCGCTAAGTAGGGCAACTCAAACTCTTGGTTAAACCTGTTAAACATGTCAATGACACGTCAAATTTTTTTGACACGTGGCAGAAGGTTGACACTCCTTCCTGTGAAGTTGGGACCAAATATGGTGCGAGGAAAAAAGCAATATGCTTCTTTGAAAAAATGGGTCCGGATAACGGAAAAGTACCTAATAAACAATAAATTGATTACAAAATTATATAATAAAACTGACTATTTCAATTTTAACGTTAAAAGATTCATACATTCTACATCTAGTATCTCGTTCAACATTAAAAAGGCAACCATATATACAGAAACTCTTAGAATAGCAAGAACATGTACAAACGATTTTCTGCAAAAAATCTCACAACTCAGAGATATACTACTTAAAAATGAATATGACATAAGTATAATATCATCATCAATTTTCAAATCCTCAAATAGAAATCCATTCATACTATATAAATACAATATATTCAATGATGAATTCATGAAACTGAGTCGAAAAAATCATTACTTATAATAACGGGCTAAGGATGTTTACGTGACTTTGTGTGTCTGTGTGTGTGTGAGTGTGTCTGTCACGAAATTCGTAGAGCGTGTTCCAGCCAACCTCCTGGGCTGAAATTTTGCACAACGCATGCTACCCACACGAAAGTCCAATACACAGAAGCACGAGCAGATTCGTTGAGTGGATCCCTCAGAAACTGCGCGTCAAAAGAATCCACGTTGCATTTGGGCCGCAAAATTGGGTCCGTAATTCCACTTTCTGCAGAGTCGCGGATGTTTATGCCAAGTAAATGTGCAAGCCATGAACTTAGGCTCAAAAAAGTGGTCAAAAGTCCATTACTTTACAAAAACGGCGCCAAAAAGTATTGTTTGCGTAAATGGTCAATTTGCCAAGGTTTTACCAGAGCATTTGACGAGATTTTTGCACGAGGATCTAGCCACGGTAACCGCTGTTCTTATTGTAACTGTCAAGACCATAGGAAAATCAAAAACCCATAAAAGTTTGCGCTTGTTTTCCTGCAAAAAATCTCATCCACGCGAAATCACCGATTTCACATTAAAAAAACTTTCGGAATGAGTAGTTGCATTTTGTTCATGATAGTCGGCATTGCTCGGTGAGTTCCAATGCCATCACTATGCGAGAATGAGTGGGACCTAGATAGTGGAGCCAGTGCGAGCCTCTGCGAAGCAGAGGTGACGCACTGGTATATTATAAAATATAAACATAAATTGTGATCAACCGATATATATGAAAGAAAGTATAAATGATATATTTAACACAAATGATAATACAGTGAAAATAAACAAGTCAAGACAAGTCTATTCTTACTTTGCAACACAGAAGATCATACGACAGAAAAGAAGAATTGGACAACAATCGGAGTATAAGTTGAGTTTTACAATTTTTTTCAAAATAATTTCTTTGGAAAATAAAACTAGACCTTCTCTCCTTACTGAAGAGTCCCGGAGAGGGTCTAGAACTTAAAACTCCGTCTAAGGAAAGGGACGAAACGGAGTAAAAAATTAAAAAACTATCTTTCTTATTTTGAATTGAAAAGAGCGGTGTATGTCAAGATGAACGATAGCTGCAAATAAGCATACTGTAGTCCTACGGTTGTCAATATGCTGCGCATATAGTCCTTCTTTTTGGAGCAAAATGTTCTTCGGTGAAACGAAAGTGGTAATAAAAGTAAAGTCTAGGGCCCAGTAAGCTCCCAGGTTATTTTCCAAATTTTTGTGTGTCATCGTAGCGTGAATATAGAATTTTCAAAAAAAGACCTACGCAACACTAGCTATCGTTCATGTCCCCGAAGAGAAAAAAAACTGCATTAAATGATATCCGAGCGGTTGATGTTCCATGAGGTTTGAATTGACCCAATATGGAAACTGACAGTTTTAAAAGAATAACATTAACAACATTTGTTTCCACAAAGGAAACTACTAGGTTAAACATTTGTTCTTGCAGAGTAAAATTATGAGAAGCACAAAAAAGAATGCGGGCTGTTTTTCATATTCTCAACGTTCATATTAATAATTATAACTTAGAAATACAAATAGAAACAACAGAGAACATGCAGCTCTTGCTTCTTGGCTTGGTGCCACCGTATAACTTTGACTGCAGCCTTAGCGGTCTCCAATACTGTCAAATTCTTTTCAAATTGATTTTGTTTCCTACTCCTTGGATACCAAGTATTGCTGCTAAAGAATCATCCGGTACTGTAGAAGCCTGTAACATTTTCCCGGATCCATGGTTGCAGATGCTTGTTTAGGGCAGCATTAGGGGACCTTGTAACTTTTCACTCCAAGTCCATTAGGATAAAGTCTAGTCAGTGCAAAGTACGATACCTACCACACTCTAGAAAAACCCACGACTTTTAAAATTGCTTGATTGAATATTTCCGACTCAATACACTCATGACAAATCCAGTTTTTCGATTACTAGTATTTCGGACTACAGTCTTTTTTGCTTTGTTGAATTTGCGACCCACCTGTGGGTCGTATTGTCTGAAGTGGTAGTCTCTTTGGAAGAAATTCAAAATATGTCTTTACGAATATAGTTAGAAATGTTGTCGAAGGCGCTGATTATTAGAATGAGATTTAATCCAGTCTTTGGTACTACACCGTAACGATATGGTAGTCATCCCGTACCAATCCAGCACCATAGATTTTTTTAAGAATTTGCATTCTGGAGTTATTTCTCGTGCTGGTCACATTTATAGCTTCCATTTCGTCACTACTGTCCCACCCTGGGACTGCGGTAATAGTACGATAGAATTTTTTTCAAATTTCAAAAAACTGATGTAAGGACGCGGTTCTAGAACGCGAGACTATCATTTTCGTAATTAGCATGCTACAAAACTTATATATGTGAAATTTGAGCTCCCGGAATGGAAAATGCAAAAAATGCAAAAAATCAATGAAATCAGTAATGTTCCGATGGGCAAGCTTGGATCTCTCTGCTTGCCCATGTTTCCTGTGCATGTACACTCGACTTTCTAGAAACGGTATCATTCTCCGAAAAACTGAACTAAAGTCTTTACTTGTCTCTATCTAAGGTACTACCGTAACATCACTTTGCTGTATACCGAGCCCGGACCACTGGCTGCAGCTTCGCCTAGGTGTCCCCCACAGGGCTCGGCACGAGGTGGCTAGTTGAAAATGCAAAAAACGAAGTCCCCCTTGACTTTTGCAAATTTTTACGAAGTCCCCTTTGACCCTAGACCACGGCTCGGCACGAGGTGGTGTCCCAAAATTGCAAAAAATAAAGTCCCCTTTGACTTCAATAAAATTACGACATCCGCCACGAGATATTCGAAGAGAAAATACATGAAAAGGAACGGAACAAAGCAACAGCAGAAAAAAAAACGAAAAAGAATCATCGAACACACACGATGATATTCATATTCTCCGGAATGGCGGCATGATGTATCCATCGTGCAGCAATATGCGCCTAGAGCAGCCTTTCCGCGGCCATTCAAAATTTTCAATTGGCTATAACTAAGCGGAGAGAAGGGGGTTTGAGGCGGCTCAGGAACCAGTTTGTAGGGTTTGGGATGTAGATGAAAAGTTTGTAAAGAAAGTAGAAAAATTATGTGAGGGAGGAAAAATTTATGACTTTTTCTTATCTAAGCCACCTCAGGTGGCTAACCAGGTGGCTTGAAAGCCACCTAACTCCGAAAAAAAGTTGAGCACACCTTTGTTCACATAATTTTCTCATAATTTTTCATACTTAGTCCTAACTCCCCATTGCCCATCTACACACCGATTTTGGTGTCATTTCATCTTCACTTCGCTGTAAACAAACCTTTTGTTTATTTGCTAGCGGCATGCCGGCAGCGTGCCGGCCGCAGACCGAAAGACAACGTTATGCTCTACCGCAAAAACGATATCTTCTTTGCTTTTCCCCAAAAACGATATCAAGCTTGCTTGCGAAGCCACCTGTGCCGAGTCCTGGTCCCCTATTATCTGCCAAAACCCCATGGAAATTAATTTATAGATAAAGTTAAAGCTTCAGGAAATTTTACGACTCACCGATGGATCGTAGTGTCGTAAATTTGTTAGATGCGGATCGAATTTGATCGCTGTGCTCGACAACATTGGTATCGTTATGCCACCATACAAGGAAGTGATCTACAGTAAAATAACTTTGATTTTCCCAATAAAAAATAATTTCGTAATCAATAAAAAAGATGGCATTTCGTTTTTAGGGTAGCGAGAATTATTTGCTTGATTGAGCTCATAGGTCATCCGGATGCGGCTTATATGCTCTTTGTCCTTCGAGAAGATTAAATTACCTTTCTCGATCCAATGTCACCTGCATTAGTATGACATCTAGCTTTTTGTTCTTCTTCACACTAGTTTATCATGTCGAATCTCAATATTCTTCAGAGATAAGTGGCAAAAACGAAGAAGCCCTCGGTAAGTTTTTTTCCAAGCTAATTTTCATTCACCTTCTGAACGCCTCCATTGCAGCTGGAAAAAAGGCAAAAAAGGACTTTCTGGCTGCTAATGAGAGACTCTACCAGCATATTTTTTCCACGTACAATGCTAATCTTCCGCCGATCTACACCAAAGGTTTAGTACACGATTTTGTTTTATTTATCTACTCCTACTTTGAAAAGGTAAGCGTTTGAGGAAGACGCAATGCTACTGACCTCGATCACTTTGAAAGTACAATATTAATCACACTGATGTACGCAAAGCTTATGGAAGTGGTGGGTATTCTTATTCAGTTTCTAAAATGTGTATAGCACAGTGCAAGCTGCACTCAATAAAGAAAAGAAACAAATGCTACAATCTCTGTAAAACCGGAAATCAAGAGACACCCGAACAGATATTTTTTTGAAGTGTTCTGTTTTTGTATGAGTGCATCTGCTCCCACTACCCCTTCCTGTTGTAGACATCCATAGACTTAGCAGAGCACACGTCAAACTGTCCGGGATTATTATCTAGCTAATTTATTCGAAAAAAAAATAAAAGACAGCGAGAGTCAATGAAAAAACTGCAAAGTTGATTTTGTTCATACCGTGTTTAGAGCGCACCACGTCAACTCATGACCGTAATCTTCGAATATGCAATGGTTAGTTCTGTTATTCTAGACTGCACTGGTTGGATGCGTAACAAACATAAAAGAACTTTCTGAACTTTTTATGGCCTTTTCCGAACTTCGATTCATTTCTTCATTTCAGATTTGTAATTGTGTCTTAGGTATCTGTTGTAGATTTGGGAAGACGAACGTTTAGCTTGGGACCCAAAAGAGTTTGATGGTATCGAACATATCTATGTCTTGAGAGATAATGTATGGATTCCCGAAATTACCCCGTTTGACAGGTATATCATGCAGCTATGCAATGCAACTTGTAACATTGAAAAATTTTTCAGCATGGAAGTTGTGGATACGCGACCGGACTATAAGCAACATGTTCCTGTTCGTCGTAGGAAAGAGCTTTTGATTTTTTGAATGCCATATTTTAACATTTGTAGATTGACTACCGAGGATTTGCAAGTTTTTACACATCTGTTGTCACATCAGTCGTCTGTCCAATTGATGTAAGTTCTACTCGCAGAGTAGGGGCTGCTCTGTCCTAGACTCACGAGGGAGAAACCTCCTTTTTTTAAAAGGAAGTGGCAGCATAATATTAGGTCGGTGCAAAAGTTTTGTCGGTTTTTTCAATCCATCGGCAAACACGCTATAATGAAGATAAACAAACGTTTCAAGATGTATCCATGCAGAATTTCTTCCTCTTTTCAGCTGCTATACCCCCATTGTGCTTTATTGCGAGAGTGACGAGATGTATGGTGCAGATTACAACCGCTCGTTTTTACCATGTCCAAATTTAGCTAATTTCCAGAATTTTTGCATGAGTCTTTCGGAGGAGCACTAATAACCAGCAGATAGGGGAAACCTTTTGCCGACCGGAGCAATTTCTTGTCGCCTTACGGCTTGTCTTCCAGAATTTCTACGATTTATTTTTTGAAGTGACCAAAATTTACATCCAGCCTATTTTAACCTCGTAGAACATAAAATGTTGAAACTTCAGTCACCATTCGATGCAAATTTTTCTCCTCTTTCTGACACTTGTCTATTTTTGCCGAGGCAGGCGAAGTTTGTGGGGAAAATCACAGTATTTCTCAATTTCAGGAGTGCGCACTGACGTAACCTATGTTTCAAAATCTTCATAATTTGAAGCGAAAATCGCTCATTCACTTTGTAATAGTCGCGGTAGTAATAATCGAGTGTTGAAAACTTAGTATTCTGTAGGTTTTGCAGTGTTTGGTGCAATAACAGGTTATGCGATTTTTCCAAAACACAAGGGTTTTTCAAAATTATTTAGTAAAAAGAAAAAGCAGCTGAATATAAGAAAAAAATTGCGTAAGTTGGCAAAAGTTTTGCCCTATCTGCTGGTTGTTAGGGCTCCTGCGAAAGTCTCATACAAAAATTCTGAAAATCGGTGAAAGTTGGACATGGTAAAAATGAGTTGTTCTAATTTTCAGCAAATATCTCGTCATTGTCTCAACGAAACACAGTGAGAGTTTAGCAGCTGGAAAGACGAAGAAATTTTGCATTGGATGCATTTTGAAGCGTTTGTTTATCTTCATTACAGCGTGTTTGCCGAGGGATTGAAAAAACTGACAAAACTTTTGCACCGACCTAATAGAACACCTTAAAGCTTGCAGGCACTGTCCACACGAATTGAGGGTAACGAGATTTCCATACTGTATAATTTCGGGGACCCTAGTTAAGCAATCACCCAAGTCTCGCTGCGAAAGATGAATACTAAGAGAAAACCGCTGCAGCCATGTTGCCCCACCAATCTCTGCGGTCCGAAATTAATATGCGCAAACTTGATCTTTGGTGTATCCAGAATCGTCACAAATTCGCCCTTTAGTGATCATCAAGTTTACGACCTTTCTTCTACCCTGGAGCTCAATTTTGGACTTGTTCTTTAGCCCATTCACGTTTATGAGCGGAGCCAGCGCGGCCGCTTCTACCTTCTGGAGCTGTATTCTCGCTTGGGAGTTCATCTTTCGCAAAAACTTTGGCGGTTGCTTACTTAAGGCCCCGCTACTATGCAGCATCAAAACCTAATAATCCTCAATTTGGCCGGACGTGCTTTTATAAATGGCTAGGAAAGGGGCGCTTGTATGGGAAAAGCGGAAATCTCCTGCTCCACCCTTCGCGTCCGCCTTAGATCAAAGAGACTTTGCATGCAGTAGTCGCCTGTGATGGCGACACAGTTTTTCTGTTTGAAAATTAAAGAGGCAAGGGAAGAATCGCAGGAATAAATTTTCCTTTACGGCCTACTCGCCCCCCCCCCCCCTCCTCCCTCCCCCATCCTCGTCTCTTCGCCACCAAAAAAAACCGCACAAAAATTAATTTGGATAACTCTACAAAATATAGCCATTCACAGATTGATAAGTTGATTCCATTGATTGAAAACTGATTTTATTTTTAACATTTTGTTTCTTTCTTATTCTGATATTACTGCTCCTACTGCCCCTAGTTGTTCTAACCTGTCATTCTGAAGGCGCCTTTTATTGGAAAAGTTTTGATCGAATCATTCGATAATTTTGTCAACCATAGACGCGCACTCCTTCAGGGCTTATTGAAATCTAGAACAATTAATTTATGCCCCAATCGTCAGGTCGAACCGTTGACTTATACGCTGCTGCATGACGAAGGCGCAATATCTTTGGGCGCGAACGCGGCTATTAGCCGCAGAGCGCATGAGGCGCAGGATTTACAACGGTGAGGATAAGCGTGCGCTGCATTCGCGCCCGCTCAACTAATACTGCTCGAGCGCCTTCGTCATGCACTAGCCTTCAGGTTTGCGCGATCGCAGTGCTAGAGGTTTGCGCTATAAATGCGCACTTCGGAGAGAGCGAAGAGATTGAAGAGAGCGCAGACAAGCAAACCGTAAGCGTGACGCAGAAAACTAGCGACGCTGACACCCTCCGCACCAATTATGGTCTGATCTCGATTAGGACAGACTGTTTCTCCTATAACTACGCAACTACGTATTTCCAGGTCACAGTCTTCCCTTTCGATCATCAAAACTGCAGTCTGAAGCTTCTATCTTACTCATTTTACAGACACGAAATCAAACTACAAAATGCTATCTTTGAAGATTTGGATATAAGCACTGTGGTATGAATAATCTAAAAACATTTACACCACAAAATTGTATATCTTGAACAGGGTAATGATGAATGGGAGGTTACCAATATCATTTCCTGCAATGATCAGCTAAACAGTAGCAATGGTGAAGCCGTTCAGCTGGTAAGTGACCAAAAAATAGGTATCGCCAAGACGTTGACCGCACGGTCTGGCCGTAGTTGCGGAGCATGCGCCACGTGACCGCTTGTACCACCGCAAGTTGCTGTACAACTCAAATGACATTTCGACTGCGCCGCGCGTGCTCCGCAAGCTAGGGCCAATCCCTGCGGTCGACAAATTGCGATATTTGTGAGGTAATTCAATGCAGATACTATTGTATTTTAGAATGAATTTACATTTTATATGAAGAGAAATCCGAGCTACTATATTGCGCTTATCATCATTCCATCGTTCATTTTGACTTTTCTATGTGTGGCAGGGCTCTTCAGCTCGTCGTTGATTGTGGACGATCTGGATAAGGTTAGAGAATAGCCAAGAAAAAATAGGATGACTTCGTGAAAACATTTTAGTTCTGCATGGGTCTCACCACGATAATGTCTACTACGGTGATGATTGGCATCGTTGCTGAGAACATTCCAAAAACGAAGATTATTCCGAATTTGAGTAAGTCTCACGGTTTGTTAGATACTATCACCGCAAAAACCAATGCAAGAGTTGATTCTTTGGAAACTATTACTTGTAAGTATAGACAGCAACTTGCACAATATACAATCTGTGTCAAACACGCGCTCCGTTTTCCATACAGTCTGCCCCAATCGGGATCAGGCCGAACCGCCGGCTGAATTTGCGCGCTCGCAACGCTAAGGTTCTGCGCTGCATACGCGCGCTGTCGCAGACAAGAGATTGAGGAGAGAGCAGACTGGCTAGCCGTCGACGTGACACAATACCCTCGCGACACGGGTTCCCGTCATGCCACTTTTGGCCTGGTTGGGATTGGGGCATACTGTAGCAACTACGCATGCGCGGCGATCTGGGATCGATGCGGCGATTTTGAACACTCAAGCGAAACGCACGCGAAAGGAGAGCAGAGCTATAGCCGGGTTGAAAAGAGAGCATGTCGTTGACACAAACTGTATGTTCATTGTCTGCGTCGGTGAATGAAGTATAAATCTAGCCTGGTCCTGGGTTATCGTGTACTTACTTGACGCAAAATGATTGCAGTTGTATACGTCACCACAAATCTCATTATTGTTGGCACAGCGATTCTCATCATTATTGTGCTGCCAAAAATCAGCCAATTTCTTGAGTGGATTTTCAGGTTAGTCAAATTTGCGTTTGTTACCTTAATACTACGTAACTTCATAGATGCTGTAAGTTGCGGTGTGCACGTCGTCATTGTGGTATACCTATGGGCATGATGAACGCCGCGCTTCTTGTAATCTTTGAGGGATATGTCATCAAGAACCTACTCGATCTCGTGGGAGGTGCATTTTCGTGAATGTCTTGATCACAAAATATCAGGTTTCAAAAATAAATAGTACAGCGAGCCCTAGCACGATAACCGCCCATGAATTTTTTCACTTATTCTTCCAACCGTGGGCATCTCCTTCCGTATTTCGACCTCACAAAATCAACGCATGTCCTGCATTTTGATTTTGCACTTTATGTTTTACACATTCATTAAAGGCAGTGTCCGGGCAAGATTTCGGATGGAATTTCTTTCGCTTATCTGGGCTTATCCTTCCAGCTGATTCCAAAAATGCAGCTCGGAGAGCACGAAAATGTCAAAAACGGGCTTTTCCAGAAGCTCTTATTTGACCTTTGTCTCCTGCCGCCAAAGTTAAGACGCAGTCTTTGCGGGACCCTACGTCTTGACTGTGTGCGGTATGCGCACTCTGGCTTATCGAACTAACTCTCCCCGGTCGCCGGGGCGTTCTGGTCGCCACTTCTGAGGCGGTTTTCTCGCTTCAGAAGCAAACTGATGCATTGCCAGTTGGGGCAAGAGCCTTACCAGGCCGGGCGCCCCTGTACTCTACATTTTCGTTTTTGCTCGGACGCTGCCTTCAAGTGCAAGCGATGGAAAAGGTGCACTTCGTCGGCAGCCTAACTTGTACACAGTTCCGAATTCGTACAATTAGGTGCTTGCATAATTTATGATGACATTTACAAACATACATTCTGAGATCAGAAGAAATAGTACTAGGAAAAGTTAGCAAGAAATCACAAGACCTTTGTCAGAAACATCACAAAACTAATTTTGGTATTCCAAAGAAAGAGGTTAGTTGTACAGAATCAACTAGTTAAGAGCTCATATTGATGCAGAAAAATTCGAAAGGCCAGAAAAACGGGAAGGTTTGGCAACAAAAAAGGAAATAAATAACTTTAGAAGCTAAACCATTGTTGAAAACCATAGTCAAATGAGAAAGGAAAGTGTGAAAAAAAATAAAAGACTTAGAACCAAAAAAATGGAATCTAATCTATCCATATCTCATTATGACAAGATTCTATAATGCGACCAGCTTCACGAAGCCCGCTAATATAAGCCCCGGTCATTGTTTGTGGGAAAAAGCGATTTGTACCCTAAAATTTACAATAAAGTAAAGATCAAGCATAAAAGGAAGATATCCCTTACTTCTCCTGCGAAAAAGAGCCGTGCATCTACGGGAGCTGCTAAAGCATCATAATGTGCTCCTGTACCTCCTATACGCACATATGTGTAGGACATTCCAATATGGGGATCGCGTCCCCAGTGAGATACTACCACTCCGTCTGGTTTAGGGATATCCTTAAAAAGGAAAAATAAAGAAAAAAACAGATTCCACAGATACAAAATCAAAAGGGCAAACTAGCCACCTCATTGGGAAACAGCTTTTTCAAGGTATCGACAAAAATCTGTCCAACTTCCTCATCAGTGTGTTCATTCACCAGATTCACGGAATCTCCACATACATATGACATCAGAACATAATATGGAGCTACACCATTAGCATCCTGAACTTCTACAGTGGCAATAAAACTTATAGCGCTATCTCAGTCACTAACCCTCTTTGAAAAATCGTAAAACATGTTGAACAGTCCTCGCTCGCTGCTTTTGCGCGGCGCGTTACTGAAATAGTCCAAAGTTCCATCTTTCTTCAATAGCGCGTTCCAGAAACAACGTGGGAAACGCACAGCAACCTAAAACATAGAATTGCTCTTCGAAAGCACATTTTAGCAGCTCAGAAAAAAGATCTGCAGTTAAAAAATGGCACAATTACCCGACTTACCTTTTCTATGAGCCCTGCTCCGATATACCTCATCGCTTTCAACTTTTTGTCCGGCAGTTTGGGATTGAATCTGATTCCATGCTTTTGCAACACTGCCAAGGGAACGGTTATCAAAACCTGAAGTAAAACTATTGTCATTTGTCGAGTACCCTAATTTCACGCGTACAAGGCGCGGGGTGGTCCTAGCTTTCATCGAGCTGCTCAGCCGCCCCAACGTGTTTTAAGAAGCGATCCTTATGCCGTACGATTCGTCAGGCAAAACGCAGCACGGTATGGGGTTCCTTTGGTTGCGAGTCCTTTGCCGTGTTCGGGCTGGTCGATGAAAGCTAGGACCACCCCGCGCCTTGTACGCGTGAAATTAGGGTACTATAATTTACAGAGCTAACAGGAAAACAGAAGAAGGCACTTGCAACTCTATTTTCTTGAGCAAACGAAAATTTCAAAGTATAAACAAATATACGGCGAGCATTGTGATTTGTGTCGTAAGATAAGATAACAAGCAGAACCATGAACTTTTACACGGTGAAGCTCAAAGATCTCTACATGCCATTTCGATAACGGTAGTTTACCTTATCAGCAGAAAATTTTTTGCCATTTGTGCATGTCACTGTGACCGATTTTCTGGTTCGCGGCCAATCGATGGTGCGCACCTATAAAACACAGTTTCCAAGAAAAGAATCAAAAGAAGTTTGAAAAAAAGGGAATTTGAAGTCACAAAAAAACGCACAATGCTGTAACGATTAATGATTTTATGATACCTCATGCTCAAATCGAATATCTGTGCCTTCTGCAAGTTTCTCTATAAGGTCGACGCATCCATCTGGAAGAAGCGCATGAGCACCGGCAAATTGATTGACGGCTTCGTTTTGGTCCCAGTTTCTCCAGGAGACCTGAAGATGAAATACTGAGATAAAAAGTTTTTGCAAACTCAGAAACGAGTATGAAAAAGACTGACTTCATCTAGCTTTGCGCCACAACTGAACTCTGCGTTGCCAAGATTGAACTGAAAAGCGCGTTCATGTGCATCTCCCCATTTGATACGCGATCCTTTGATGAGTTTCTTATGTGCGATGTTGATTTGATCTAAAAACACATATTTGAGACGATACGAGTTCCTAAAAAAACTTGAGAATAGCAAAGTTTGTTCGCTACCCACCTTCACCATGTAACACGCTTGTAAAAATTCATATTTATTCAACTCGTAGTACCATTATCACAACCAAAGTGAAAAATATCAGATCACGAAATGCAATGAGAAAATCTCTCAAGTATGGGCACAAATGCGAATCCTAGTACGAATCAACAACTGATATTAACGAATCTACAACCTCTATACAAATGCGATGCCTTCGAACTTGTAAGGGTCATTGAGGGAAGTATCGGGTAACAGAATATTTCCTTTCAAGTCAAATACTGTTATATAACTAGTTACTGGCTTTCCATCCTTTTCTTCGGACTTCAGGGCAACGATGAGGTTATCCTTGGTATCGGGAATGAACTGAAAGGCTGAGAAGCCCCGAGCTGGATGTGTGATCTCTCCTATTTTTACTACTTCAAATGTTGAGAAGGTCGAGTCCGCAATTATAAGAAGATTTGTTCCTCTGGAAAGCAACAATCCAGATGTAACATTGACAAAAACAAAGAAACACCTAGTCTCATCCGCAGCTTCTGTATATATTTCATGAGATGCTCTTCGTGGGAGGAAGAACCATTTCTGATGCTCATCAGACCACTGCACAGCCTCATGGATCAAGTAGCCAGGATATTCTATGCCAGCAGCACGCCGGACATTCACGAAAATATCTTTCCACAACACATGCTCTACCTGAAGGGATGAAAGAATTCATTTTGAGGCAGATTGTTTGGAAAATAAAAGTCAGTTTAAAGCATGGCATATATTGATTGGGATGTGGAGGATGTGGACTTGGGACAAGAAACTTTGACTTTGGCAACAACTACCAGCTACTGCTACAACGAAAACAATCATTCGGGTTTGGAGAACTTTTCTAAGCTAAGACATCGATCGAAAGTTTAAAACGGCATCATCCATTCTTGCCAATAAACGGAGAAAATAACAACCTCGTCAAAAATCGTACTCTAGTCGACCCTATGGGAAATGGGGAGATGGGTGGAGAGATCAATATATAAAGTTGGTGTTAGCCATGTCTCGAAACAATTTGTGATGGACTTAGCCGTTTTTAAAATTGAGAACTAGAAATTTGAGCCATTTTTGTCTAATTCAATCATGACAAGCACGTGCCGTTCACAACCGCGCCGCTCGTTTTGTATTCTGCCAACGGTACATAAAAACGTTGCATCCCTACATCAGCGAAATCAGTCATGAATTACAATGAAGTACCAAAGAATCAGATGATTGCAATCATGACTGAATTGCAAAACGGAAATTGACATTTATAAGCAGCTGCTTTAGCCTACACGGGAACACGAATTATACAGATAAGAACACGAATTATACAGATAATGAACAGATAGATTGTGCTAATATATTGACAAACTAGCTGGCTTACCCGGCTCCGCCGTATGTTCCGAATAGAAAATTCCATTTCTCAACCGATCCGAACCAAACTTGGCACACATACACTTCGGGCCCCGGCGGGTGTCACAGTCCACTTTTCGTTATCGATTGATGCCGATTTTATCGATTTTTTGCAAAATTTGAGCTAGGGGGCTGGGATTTGGCACAGGGGGGTAATCGAGCATGCTGATTACGAATACAATATTAGTTTTCGAAACCGTGCATTACTTTTATCGATTTTATTGATTTTTTGCAAAATTTGAGCTAGGGGGCTGGGATTTGGCAGGGGGTGTAATCGAGCATGCTGATCACCCCCACGGGGATGATCAGCATGCTCGATTACCCCCCTGTGCCAAATCCCAGCCCCGTAGCTCAAACTTTGCAAAAAAATTTGAGCTAGGGGGCTGGGATTTGGCAGGGGGTGTAATCGAGCATGCTGATCACCCCCACGGGGATGATCAGCATGCTCGATTACCCCCCTGTGCCAAATCCCAGCCCCGTAGCTCAAACTTTGCAAAAAAAAATCGATAAAATCGATAAAAGTAATGCACGATTTTAAAAACTAATATTGTATTCGGAATCCCCATGCTCACTTACCCCCTTTGCCAACTCCCAGCCCCGTAGCTCAAATTTTGCAAAAAATCGATAAAATCGATATCGATCGATGACGAAAAGTAGCCTATGACACGCGCCGGGGCCCGAAGTGTATGTGTGCCAAGTTTGGTCCGGATCGGTTCAGAAATGGAATTTTCTATTCGGAACATACGTACATACATACATACAGACAGACAGACATACAGACAAACAGACATTCAGCTTTATATATAAGATAATATCAATATGTGATGTAAAAACAATACGCACCTGTCCATTACGTGAAATTATTTTTATCCACATAGGATTATCATTGACATAAACACCATCAGTTGTTGTCCATTCCTGAACCAAACACTACACATTGTACTGGATAAAAGCCAATGGAATACCTTGCCAAGGCCTCCAACATAGAGTTTGTCGCCCTTTACAGTGAGCCACTCAGCTTTCAAGCCTTTCGTGGCATTGCCAGGACCATCGATAAGAAGAAGCCATGGGTAGGCCTGAAATGTTGGTATACCACCTTCGTTGAAAATGATTCATTGCCATTCTTTTGCATCTCCACAAAAATGAAATGATGAGTGTTATTTTGAAATTAGGAAGTGCTGAGAAACTGAGAGAGAATATATTAGGCATAATGCAGAAACAACTTACCATATCATCCCGAATCTCGTATATCAAGCCAGTTCTGTCATCTCCAGCAAGCAATCGCCCATCGTAAACGCATAAGTCAGACAGTTCCATAGCACGGCCACCAGATGATATCTCTCTAAACAAAGAAACAAAAAATGAGAGAAAAAAGATCTATGAAAAAAAACCTGGTGTCTCAAAAACCTACGTGGACAACGTATACGATGCTTCTGGCCTCCAATCCACAGATACTTTCTTCTGGTCTTTGCTTACTGTCAATATTCCACGTTTGGCCATGCTTTGCCATTTTTTGTTTGATACTTTACTATCATGATCGAGATCAGATACGGCAAGTATGTCGTATTCTATTGCTCCATTGGCAAGATTTCGAGGTTTATAGAGTTTACTATAATTGTAGGCGGGGTCCTATAAGGAATGGATTTACAAAAATCAAATTAGTGAAGAAAGTTTTGGTATTTCTGAGAAAATTCTAAAACCAACCAGTTGCGCACTTGGCCCCGTCGTCATTTTGTCTCCAAAAAATCGCATAAGTACAAATGTTGCTACGATTGAGCCTATTGCTACCATTGCGAGATCAATAGTGGAGGCGCCTGGACCTGCCAAAATTCTGTTAAGATTCATCCCTGCAAAGCCTCCACTTTTCTTCTTACGTGGCTCTGGACGCCGTGGCATCGCCATTTTGTACCTGAAAACACAGAATTATAAGTGCCACAATTTGACATTTATGTAGCGCCACTCGCGACAAACAAAAAATCGAAAAATGACGACGATAAAAAACTGTGCACAACTAAACACCTAAAGACAGCATTGTTTATAGTAAGACATAAGTCAATGACAGAACAAAAATTGAGGGGCAGAAAGAAATGCAGACGCGAGCGACCTTGAACTATGCCAACTGATCCCGCAAACACATCGGTAATGCAAGATGTGACCTGGCATTGTTGATAAGATAGTCGCAAACTACAAATTTCGGCACAGTAAACAGAAAATGACAGAAGATTCAACACTAGTTTGCAGCAAATTTAGATTGCATACCTCAAATTAGAAAAGGGGGAAAAGGTGCTCCGTTGCCAGGATGCAGACGCAAAGAACCGCTTTGGAGTCTATTACGCCGCCTTAAAGAGAAAAAAACTGCTTTAGTGTGTAGTGTTGGAGAAAAACATCTATTGCTGACAATTGAGCAGCTGCTCTTTTCCTCGTGAATGACAGATAAGAATTGAGACGACGCTATCGGTACGAAACAAAAGAACAGCATCAAAAATCACGAAAATCCTATAAGCGCTTATTATAAAGGTACTAATAATAGAAAAACAATGCTTACGCAGTTTTTGCAAGATAGTTCTTTCTTCAAAGTTGTAAATAAAATCTCAAACCGCGAATGAGAAATGTTTAATTACTGCTCTCAAAAAGGCAATAATCATCTTGTTAAAACGCGTATACTTTAATAATTTCCAGTCAATAACTCCATCAAAATCAGATCAAAGTTTACATAATATGCCTAAATATATAGAATTTGTGGATATCAGCCTATAAAAGATGTCAAAGTTTTGACAAAATCCTCCAGACATCGACGCTAATCTATTTCAGCGTTGTTTCTACAGCAGACTGTGGCACGAAGATAAACTAAGGGACACTGGAAGGCCGCGAAATGCGTCATCGTAGATGAATGATAAGCAGGAACACGGAAGAACGCTGCACCATCGATAAAACATGGACCTGGTTCATAAACGTGGGTGGAAAAACAAGTCAAACATGATGTCGAAAAATAGTCAAGGTCTTCAAGTGTTTAGTAAACAAATGGGAAAGTTAGATACTGTCAAAAATTTACAGATCAACTTGTGAGCAAAACCCTGAGAAATTGTTGTAAAAAATGTACAACTTTGAGAAATAACAATAGGATATTCGTTTTGTTTTAGCCACATCAATACGATTCATAAAAAATTTCATAGCCACAGCTGCGACCCTTTTTGCCCATTTTTCGTCGTCACACTCATGAAACAAGATGAAAAACACAAAACATACGGCAAATCAATTACATATGACTCGCAGACTCAATAAGACAGTCGTCACTGCCACTCCAAAACGGCGCCATTGCACTTTACCGACCACGCAGCTGTCGCGTTATTTGCGAAGTGTAGTTTATAGTGTTACAACTTTCACATACCCATACTAAGTGGGCTGCAGGTTGAATACGTGTGCGATGTGAAGCAGTAAAAAACTTGCCCAGAAAAAACTAGCAAAATGATACTCCGCTGAATTTTGCGTTGAATTTCTCGCTGTTGTGAAAGAAACTAAGAGTGCCTTTTTCAGCCATTCGACGGCAATATTGCCAGAACAAGATCGTAAAAGTGTTGGAAAACCAAAAATCAGATAATAATATGATTTACAAATATAGTATCACACAAAAAAGTTTCGATAGAGCAAGGGTCAAGTCTTCGCGCGAATCTGTTGAGCAAACAACGTAGTCTGGCGACGCGCCACATAACTTTTTCCTTTGGCTAGCTCGCTATAAAAACCAAGCCTATATAAAAGCAAGGCACTTTGAACGCTGCAACCGCGGATACGAGATCCATCGATTTTTCCGCGCAAATCGCTACCGTTGGACTCATCAAAACAGCTCACCCATCAAGCTCCGATCGGGTGCTTTGCTGTGTGAACGCCAGTATCCCAAAATGTCATGTATACAATTCCAGTGCTCTTCAGCAATCCAATCGACCTATAGTACGATCATGTAAAAATTCACTTATGTATACAGGACGTAGAATATAGATAGAAATAGAAATGAAATGCGAATCAAATTTAGTGCGAAGGAAGGGAAAAGCGAAGGGCAAATCAAAGAAAAAAATTCACTTTATGATTCAGAACTTTCCCAGTAGCTGAGTCCATCATTGCACATTCTCGATGTAGCGGGCGATAAGGAATGTTTGCCTACAAAATGCGAGTGTTCAGAAAAGATAAACACAGACAAAGCCAAACCAACCTGATGGCACATAACAACGATCGGATTGTTCATGATCCCTGTGATCAATTGCGCACCATGACCAACTGGGATCCCCAAACTAAGATCATCCTAAAGGAAAAATTCTTCGTTCAAATACGGTAAGATAAGGATTGCGAAGAACAGACCTGCATTCTGCCCCCCAAAACATCCTTCGCTTCCAAAAGCGTCACTTTGGCACCAAGTGATCGCAGTTGATGTGCTGCAGCAAGTCCACTTATCCCTGCTCCAATGATCAACACGTTCGGAGTGCGCTACAAAACACCAAAATTTTACTGTTCGCCCCCCGCCCCTACTTCTCCCCAAAAAAAGCAAGAATTACCTTTGATCTCGTTTCTAAAGCCGGAGGAATGCTGACGAGTCCTATATTGATTATGCATTTGACGTTTAAATAATCATAGATCTTCTTCATTTCTTGAATTTGCCATATACGGCAAAGCCCACGTGAGATAAGATTATTCTTGCAACGATCAAATGTAAGATATTCCTACAACTGAAGACTTTGGAGCATGCAAAACCATCTCACAATAAGAAACTCACACACGGATTCATGTTCCAAAGAGTGATTATGAGATTACGAAGGCCAAGATATATGATTGGCTCTGCAGAGTACTGTGGGAAACGTTTCTAGAATTACGAATTGATAAAAAGAACGAAATTTCCCCACCCCCCCCCCAAAAAAAAATCTAATGATTACCAGTTCATCGTATTCCATCACATCCGGCCGAACACAGAAGGCCATAGGCTGTTCAGGTATGTGAAAAGGTGCCATAAATGACGATGAAGGTACGGCTGAAGTTAGTGATATTGGAAAAAAGAGAAAACTTCTAGAAAAGGACATCCCAGAACAACAAAAAAAAGGCTTGAGCAGCTTACTGATGTCTTCCGGATAGCTGGCAGCAGCCGGGCTAACTCCAACCTCATCCAGATAGTAATGATCCTTCAGGTAGTACAAAGATGGCGAATTATGCAGCAAAGGAGCAACTGCAGCCGATAAAATCCAGTTCGGGTTACGAGCTTCTATCGCTAGCTAAAAGTGAGCTTCTATTCCTCAAAATACTATTGATGGAAGGCCACCTACCCTATCCTCCGGTGCAGAGCAATCGATGCAAATGAAGCTTTCAATCTCTGAAACGGTAATCACTTTCAACGCCTCTGAGTCATATTTGCGGTATTTGTGACATTTTGTGCACTCAAGCCAGTATGGGAGCAGCTGATCCTAGAAACACAGAGGGATACTCGGATAGCATCGCCAGTTTTGAATCAATTCACCTGCACAAAAAATCTTGGTGTAGGGAAGCAACGACTCATTTTGCACCAGGTCACTTTCCAGTCGGCAAAGTGCTGAGCATGGATATGTCCTCTGCAATCAATGGTGATAATGTGGTAAACTGATTAATGAAACGATTAGGGCTTGAACGAAGTCGCTCTAGTGCAAACATTATTGACAACCTAATACAACCTAATAACCTAATAAAAAAAAATTAACATATTGTGGAACAATCCTACTCTGATACTTTGCTAGCAAAACGTTTCCGTTGAAAGTAAAATTATTATGGAACGCCTTGAGCACACATATGAAACATGGAAGGTGAAACATATTTTGTAACCTTTCATAGGAAACGTGTATACACCATCGAAAAGCAATATCACTCACGTCATCCAAAGCTCATCGTAGCAAGGACCACAGACATGTTCGCCTTTTGTAAGATGATAAAAATTTTTGCCGCAAGCATCCGTCACGGTTTTCAGACAGCTGAAAACTCAAAAACTTAGGAAGCGATGCGATAAAACGTTACAATCTCTGCACAAACTTTGGAACGAGATTCAGCGAGCATGTCTTCTGTAGCGCACATTCACTTCGATCACACGAGCCTTCACGTGATTCTCCACCATTTTTCTTCTCCTAAATTTGGCTACATGATAGGAAGAAGTGGTATGCTACAACTGATTTTTAGGGGTTTCTCAATATAATGAGACTGCTCAAAAATATTTTGCTTAAAACAACATGGACTCAGAGAGAACAGAATCACAAACAATGCGTTTATAAGCGTATTCGGTATGTGATCGAGATGCACGACTCAAAGGCAGCGAACACTTCCCCGGCGCTCCCATAAAATACGGCAACCATTATACGGCAATCCGATTGCCAGTGTAAATGGGTTTGACGCTTTAATCAATTTTTGTGGACTTTTCTCAACAAGCATATCACATAGCGGAAAGATTATTATCATCGCCAACGCAAAGAGATAGCCAAATCACGCGACCCGTCTGGAGTGAACTCATTTGGGCTAGAACAGACTTACTTTATTGGGATCGAAATGACCAGGCTGCATTTCCAGTTTAATCTTCTTGATGGCTAGCTCAGCGCACTGACGTTTGTATCTCATGCGCGGCGAAGGAGGACCGGAAGCACTTTCATTTTCGTAATCATCAACAGGTTCCGGCTGAAAGTATATTTGCTTGTTGGAGCCCCAGTTCATTATGGATACATAGCAATTGCTGTGCAAACAATTTCTACCTTGATATATCGGTTCGAACGCAGAGCTTCCGATTTTCGATGAGAAAGACTTTCTTCGTTGGTATCCACTGGCGATCCCTCACCGTCCTCCTTAGCTGCAGCCATCCTGAAAAGTTTTTGTGGTGAGATTGCAAATGGAAAGTTACGAGGAATAACTCAGCGATGCGGAAAACATGGGATAGTGGAAGTCAACTTGAGAAGAGATTACCCTAATTTCACGAGTATAAGACGCACTTTTCTCATTTTTTTCAAGCAAGCAGTTCGACCGCACCACTGTGCCTATTGAAATTGTCGCCTTTCCATACTTTTTCTAGGTGAGCACACGTAAAGGTTCAGCTATAACTGTCCTCACCTAAGACATTGGGCTAACAGCGCAGAAGATACGCAAAATGCACAAAGTGCAGCGGCGCCATGAAATTGTCCTTAGTCTGCATCTAATAGTCATCTACCCGGTAGTTCGTCCGGAATTTCAACTACGGTATTATAGAAAAAAAAACTTCGATAAATCTCGAATTTAGGGGTCGGGCACGAATCACGCGATTTCATCGCCTCGCGATTCTCTCATCAAGACAGTTGCTACAAGTCCATTGCATGCCCATCACTTTGAGTTCCAGTTGTGATAGATAGCCGAGATTAGTCGTGCCGGAGAACTATCACAACCGAGATGCAAGATGATGGGCTGTAACGAACGTCTAACAGTTGTCTTGTCGGAGGAATCGCGTGTTATATGCCCGGCCTTTTATTGAAACTGTTGAGAGGTCTGAAGAAGGCTAAAACTAAACAAAATGGTTCGATCAAAAACTAAATGAGCGTTTCTGCTTTCTAATACTTCAGCACATTATGCAACGATCACAGCGGCCCAGCCTTTCTAATCAGCGAGAGTTTTCAAGCAAATTATCTGTTGCAAAAAAAACGAGATTTATAGCACCTGATCGATAAAGAAATTTTCTAGCTTGATGGAGAGAAGTACTGTTTAATAGCACAGAGAGTTCAGATGTAATATGAAATGGAGAATGCTTATATGCGAGTACTGAGCGACACAAAAGCGACACAACTTTCATCACTATGAAGATAGATCTTACAAGGGATCAAGATGGATCTTACTTAACTTAGGTCGGGCTTTTGAAATGAGCCACATATGGTTGGAATCAGCTTGGAACGCTGATTTCAAATCTGCTTTCCTTAGCTGCGAAGCGTTCGTCTGAAGCGAGTTTTGAGCTTTTTCCTGAGCAAAATTTGCGCGTTGACCGACTTAGGCATGCTACGGTATCATCATCTAGGTAGTGATTCAAATGCATATTATACCCTATCAAAGCCAATTGACTCGATATGATGTCGTTTTGATTTTCCACCACTTTTTGGACAGATTTTCATCCATAGACCTTCTTTCCATATTCAGTTGCATGTCAATGTCACATACTAAAAAAGCTCATAACTCGCTTCAGAGAAACGCTTCGCAGCTAAGGATAGCATATTTGCAATCAGCGTTCCGAGCTGATTCTAAATATATGTGTCTCATTTAAAAAGCCCGACCTAAGTTAAGTGAATTCCCTTGTTAGACAGGTTAGATAGGCCTCAACTGTGACAGAAACGTTTTAAGACAAGATGTTGCAAACATCTGACGGAGTTATAGCTGAATTTTTGCAGGTATAAAACTTGCTTTCAAGAAAAAAGGACCTCGAGCATGTGACAGAAGTGCAGAACAATCGATAAAAACGTACATGAATTTGCAAAAGTCATTCCTGTATCGAATTCACATGAAGAGGAGAGACAAATGTCTTCATCTTCAGCCAACACCGCCTATCAATTTGAGAGCATATCCAGACTAACAGACCAACTTGCCTGGAGTTTCGATGTGGGTCAGATCTTACAAGCAATTCAGGAACTTCCAAAATGAATTTGATCGACAACCACTTTTTTCGAGATATGATTTGGAGGTGGAAAGGGGAGTATTTCTTAAAGCAAAATTAAATGAGTCTTAAAGGCTGAAATCAATTCAGTATTCCAATGTGAATTGATCTTCTGGCGATAAACAACTTGGAAATTTGACATAATATCCTAAAATTGAAATAATGGCAACGAACACTGACGGGATCGATCCAGCAGGGGCTGCGATACAATAGTAATGAAATGATGATGTCCAAACTGGTTGGTGTTTTTGTAACAAATATACAAGCAATTAGGGAAGAAATTTATTGCAGAATTTGTACAAAACAATAAATCAGAAATGTCCTTGTAGAGCACTCAAGTGGAAATAGAGTGATAAGAATGACTAATTATGCCCCACAAACATAAGTGGTTGAGAAAATATTAAGCTTTGCGGGAAAACATGAAAAAATAAGAGAAAACGAGCTTGGTAAACAAAAAACATCTGTGACTGGCGATGGGTCAAGCCGCGTCGCGTGCGCATCGCCGGAGATGACCCACGGCAGCGAAGTTATTCTTCGCAAGGAAGTTTTGCGTTATGCGTTTTGAGGTCTCTTTGCTCGTTAATTAAGTTTTAAGACGTAAATCTTTTTCTTCTTCCATATTAGCATCTCCAACTTATTGTCAGTATAACTCGGGAAGTTGTTGTTTGGTTGGGGGATGTTTAAGCACTTTTTTTTGTTTGGCTTTTGATTGTTTTGACATAGTGGGTGCTTCCCTAAGTTCCTTGTTTACCGATTGGTATGCATCCTGTAGAGACTCTGTGTTTTATCGCTGCTGAAAATCTAGGTCAATGCGATTTTTTCGAATGGGATTAACGCAAGCAGCAATTTCGCCGGCCACATCGATTTATCTTCGTGTTGACTGCACTTGGACTATTCATATCTTAAGGGTCTAGGCGTGGTTGGTGTAATCGGAGTGGGAGAGATCCTCTTGCATGCCAATTTTTTCTAGCTCATTCGCTTTCCTCCATTTGTGATGTTTTCCTCATCCTTTTTGTATCGAGCTCTTGGAAAAATACGATATGAATCTCTATGTATCGGCAGAAAATAAGAATTGTTGATTAACTACTTTATCAAATGATAGCCACTTACCTTTGAGATGTATAGAACCAGACTGCTGAGCGCGAGTATTTTTCATTTTCTTTCATTTCGCGCATTTGGAAAAGGTTGAAAATGTGTGAAAACTTGTTTGGAAGCAAGCTGCATTATGGTTTTCCATGATTGCATATGGTGCATCCCTCAGGATTGTTTCCATATGAACCATCAACGTGGCTGCCTTTCGACCGTCTTAACATGTCAACTTCGAATAAGTGCCTATAATTTACTGGAGTTAACGTTAAAACGATCGAAAGGCAGCCACGTTGATGTCATTTGGGAATACTTCTAGGGGATGCACGATAAGTAGTTTTTTATACTTTAAGTGAGGCGTTTGTAATTTCTGTTCAGTCGCAATTCTTATCATTGGACAAAGATATCTGAAAATGCAGATCGATATGCGCGTACAGTTTATTCATTGGCGCAGACAACAGCGACACTTACGACCAGATGTGGCGACGCGGTTCACCTGCGTATGAGATCTAAAAACATTCTGAGCGTTAATGTTTGGCGAATTGCCCCCATTCTTTGCATTCTGCCCTTTACTGAGTGAAATGTGTAATTTCAAAGGCTGATGAACAGTACACGTTTCTCATAATCAGTATGGTGCCATTGCATCGCCGACATCACGTGCGCGTGGGAAGTGGCCGCAGGCGGAAAAAAACTTGGGAACTTATGCTCTGAGGGCTTTTTTCGCGCAAGTCGTAGGCATCGCGCAAGCGTTGTTATCACCGCATGGGCACCATATCAACCGTCACATTGGCTATACCACTCCTAGTTGTGTTGACCATCTTTAACGCTGGCATCTCTCTTCTTTAGACCACGTTATCCTTCTTTTGAAACCATGGTTAAGTGCCCAGCTTTAGGAATTTAAAAATAATGAACTTTTCTTGGAAGGGCAAATGAATGCTTGAGTGTGGGAGCAATTAGTCAATTGGGAAGGGTAGGATTACCTACTCGGAGTGGCGATTGGCTGCTTCACTCCCACATCTTCAACGTTCATTTCTGAGAATCTCGATGTCATTGCGAGCAGCACACTTTGCACCCGGCGATCATGAGTACTCCCAAAATCAAGGGATCGATATGGCTTTGTCGGACTCTTCTTCTGACATCTGTTCATATAAAAATAATGGATGAATAGCATTCGCAGTAATGGTTCCAGCTAAATGCGTTTTGCTTACGCCATTCTTTTTGTAGGATGATTGGAAGCTCTTGCGGTCAAGGGGATTAGGCTTTTTTCTTTCTATCAATCTGCACAGTTTGTTTGAATTGTCTATGGTTTAATGATCAAATGCGGTCCAATGTGCGATGACATTCACCCTTGATGCAAATCCGGTCGGGCAAACAAGTTTGGCTTGAACACGCGACCGCAATTATTACGATAAGCGGAAGAACTTTGACCCGATGTCCTGAAATGGAACAGCACAAAATTAGGGGGAAAAGAGAATAGACAAGGGTGTTAAACGCAGGATAGGTGGATTGGATGCAGGTCATTTTGAAATTTCAAATTGTATAGGCGATTCATTGCAAACAAAAACAGTGCGTCACAATGGACGTTGTCGGCGTCCCGCTGGTGAGCGCTCCTTCGTTCCTCTTGCCGTCTGTTGCATCTCCCATGCACAAACTATCCCAGCCGGCCGCAACGGCGTCCAGTCCGTGAGTGCGATGAATCCCTCTATAATTACGGGTTCGGTTGGATGTTATGAATTTTGTGAAGCTACAGTTCCTACATCCATTGTGAGATTGTAAAAAAAGCTATACAAACCAAGTTCCTATTTTTCCGCGATCTGGTATCGTTGATTCGTTGACCGCACGGACTGCTCATCCCCTGCGGACCACGCGCGGCCGGTCAACGAATCAACTGTACATTTATGGGCGTCTATTTCCCTGCCACAATGACTACAGCTTGGACTCTTGGTTATCGCAGAAGAAGAATTATGGGGCTGCAGCTCAGAGTTTTTTCAGCCCCTCGTGCTTGTAAGCGTCTTACAGCTAGAGGATCCAGTACGCAGACAGAATGTCAAAAACGCTCTATGAGAGAATAATCTGGCATTTAGTTTCCACTAAAGTTAAAATGCTAATGCCATCTGTCCAACACACACGTCTGCATGCGTATCACATTCCACTTTTTAAGAAACATGTTTCAGCTCTGAGCATTTTCTCTCGCTACCCTTTCTCGGTTTTCCTGGAAATTTCCTCGCTGAGCTTATGGTGCTTCGCTTCACCATTTAGAGAAATGCTGATGCAGAAACCGTTAATTCATTTCTCTCATGCTGAGAGGTAATTGAACCAATCGTTCCACTTGTTCTACCGCATCAAAATTCTGGTTCATTTATTTAGAATCATGAGCTTGCTGGCTTGTTTTGGAAGTAAAATCCTCTTATAACGAATCGTAATTCTCATCCTACTTTTTTTTCGTGTGGGTGTTACTCTCAGGCTCTATTCTCTATAGCGAGCGTATGACATCATATCCTAAATTACTGAGGATGCAGGGGGATTAGAAAAAAGTTTGTGCGCAATTTCGTTGTCCTTTTCCATGTGCTGCAGTACAATTTGCAGATGGGGAAGAGAATAGCTTCCTTAATGAGCACATATCCGAGACTGACGGCATAGCTACCAGACTTCCTTTCTACATTGGCTAATCACCTTTCGTCCAGGCATTGAAAGGTTTTTTTTTGTTGACTTGGGTACGTGGCGATGTCGTTACTACGGCAGGTAATGATCGTCGTTGAGCTTGCAGCTGTTAGTTCTTGGCATGTCTCTTGGCTTTCCACCATGGTCTCAAGAATACCAATTTCCGCAGTGTATTCCTTCTTTATCAGTATTTTATGTTTCAACTTACTTTTTTGTGCAAATGCGTATTTCACATACGTTTGCTACTCAGGGACTCGCACCGTGCGGGCGGCCAGCGACGAACTTACAATTGCTCGTCGGTGTGTGCGATTGTACGGTCATCAAGGGCCGTTGGCACGGTTAACGTGGGGCGCCCGCACGGTTTCTCATGCTCGCCGCTTACGCGGGTAAGGTCGGCCGCTCGCTTGCTGCTTAAATTTGTATGGGGTATTTTGACCATTATTCCTGGATGTGTTAATCCTTTTCACATTCTGGGAACGTAGATCGATGCCTGCAGCATTAGCCAAATTTTCATGGGGAGCCCACACCATCACTTTTGATACTTGTAGCCTCACACAGGTTCATTCCAGCCTTGCGGCGAAGGAAAATGTTGATAACACGATATGACGACGCTTAGCCAGCCTAAACGCTGCGTCATATCTCACGCAGGCACCGTTTACGCTCACAATGTGTGAAAATAATGAGCCGAAGATAGAGGTCACTGTGGCCGCTTGCACGGCAACAAGTATTGCCGACCGATTAAACGGACGCAATGCTAACCGCTCGCTCGAGCAATCGGGGTAGGGGAACGAAAGCCGCCACTGGTCCTGGAACGACATGCAACAACGCCGCGAAAAGACCAGTTGGCCGCGAAAGACGTCTCAAACTGGCGGCTTTCGTTCCCCTACCCGAGCAATCGTAATACAGGCCGTTTGCACGGTAGCATTGCCTGCCGTGGACGGCGCTTCAACTGTGCACGCACGGAAGCTTTAGGGGTACTATTCCACATAAGTTGACCCAAAAAATGAAAGTCGTGAATCTCGCTAAAACTTCGTCTAGGGGGGTTATTTGGTACGCTGAACACGAATATGATGTTTATTTCGTGCGACAGCGCCATCCGGTGGAGTTACGGTAGGATTACGGTACGGGGTCAAAACCACGGATTTGCCCGAAATTTGGCCCAGAGGGGTTATTCGGCCCGCTGATGCCAAATATCACATTGGTTTTGAACCGTAGCGTCATTTTCTCGGGCTACGGTAGATACACGGTAACGGGTGTAAAACATAGTTCATCCCGAAACGGGTGTATGGCGATTCGGATGATCGTGAAGCTTTGCACACATGACCATTGCCGCGCGCTACACACTCTGCTGCGGCTTTTGCCTAAGCAAAGCACAGAGGAAAGATACATTTGCCGATTTGTGATTTTGACCCCTACCGTAAACCTACTGTAACCATGCAGGGAGACGTTTTCGTGCGGAGAAAGTGTGACATTTCTAATCAGCATGTCGTATAACCTCTCTGTGCAAAGTTACAGCGAATTTTGAGATTTTGACCCCCTACCGTATACCCACCGTGTGAGAAAATGACACTACAGTACGAAACCAATGTGAGATTCGGCGTCAGCGGGCCGAATAACCCCTTTAGGCCAAGTTTTGGGCAAATCCGTGATTTTGACCCCCTACCGTAATCCTACCGTAACTCCACCGGATTTCGCTGTCGCACGAGATAAACATCATATTCGTGTTCAGCGTACCAAATAACCTCCCTAGACGAAGTTTTAGCGAAATTCACGATCTTCATTTTTTGGCTCAGCTTATGTGGTATAGCGCCCTATTAGGGCATTCGAAAAATCGTGACGATGGCGCGACCGCGCGTGATATTCACGCACTTCCAACAGCTGCAGTTTGGTTCGCTTTCCACTCGAATGGTTTCTCTGCAAACATATGACAGTTTTAGACACTGGAAGTGACTGAGCTGAGTGTTTAGGTGATGCTTGTTTGTGTGGGTGTTTTATGCTCCTGGCGCAAAGACTGCATTCAAACTCGTCGTCACGACTTCAGTAATGACCTATACAGTCTGTCCCATCAGTTAAGCCAAAATTGGCATGGCGGCACTCCGCATCACAAGGGTTTTGCGTCACGCCAAGCCTGCATGTCCGCTCTTTCTTCAATCCCTTCGCTCTCTCCGACGTGCGCATATACAGCGGCAAACCCCTAGCGCTGCGGGCGTGAAAAGGTCCGGGCTGATCTCGATGGGACAGACTGTACGAGTTCAAACATTTGGAGGCACCGTTCACCTTGAGTTAAGGATCTTGAGTTTTTGGCAGCTTACGATTGTAGGACCCTCTATCAAGCCAATGCTCAAGCCGCGGCACAAAATGTCGCTTCGGAAGCGAGAAAATCGCTTTGGAATAGCGAAGATGCATGCGGACCCCAAGTCAGCACCGCCCCGTCCAGCAGTGCCCGCATTCATGCGCGCCAATCCATTCACCGTTCTGGAAAGCCGGCCTGCGATTTCTACGGGATGTCGGGTTTTCGCGGATTCTCGACTTCGTATTCGGAATTAGGGACATGAGAAGGCTCCAGAACGATCAAAATTTGGAAGTCGAGAATCTGGGTGGACGGTACCCTCATGCAGTATTTCTCCGTTTAGTGGTTCGCAGAAATTCATGGGGTGAACCCAAAAATAAAGTTTGTTTTGGACGGAGTTATTTTTTACGCATATTAGATAGTATCACTACAGCGCTCATAAAAATCAAGATTGCTTACCAGACGGTGCACTTATACCACCCACACGCGCTTAGATCCGGATTGGATCGTGATCAAAACTGCGGAACCTGAACCTGCGCAGAACTCGGTTCTGTCAGTTTTTCATTGTGTGTCGGCGTGCAATACACTTTCATAATCGGGCAGGAAAATTCTTGGGTATGATCTTGAAGGCAGCGTCCAGGCAGGTCTGGACGCTGCCTTTGAGATCATACCCATCCCCAAGATCATCCGACCTATGGGGATTTTACGTGGGAAGTATTTTTGGGGCCCTATCTAAGGCACTGCCCAAGCGCCAGCGCAGGTAGTGCTCTAACGGCTGAGTTCCCCTCGAAAATGGACCCAGCGATCGTATTCGCATGGATTCATGGCACTTTCGCTCTAGGATCCATGCTTTGCACCATGAATCCATGCGGAATACGGTCGCGGGGTCCAGTTTCGAGGGGAGTATCTCAACCATTAGAGCCCTACCTGCGCTGCCGCTTGGGCAGTGCCTTAATTAGGACCCCAAAAATACTTTCCACATTTCCCCATGTGTCCAGACTTGCCTGGACGCTGCCTTTAACACCATATGAAACCAGCATACATTGGAAGATACACATTGACGCGACGTTGAATCTTGCATACGCGATGTCAAATGCCGATTGCGCGCCGTTTAATTGGGGAACGGTCAGGAGTCACGGTCGGCGCGAATTTTTCGCGAAGCGATGCCGCAAGCGATGTCAGCAAAACAGAAGCCAGCACTCCTGGCGCAGTCTTACTTATGGCACGAGCCATGTACCTGCCCCCACCCCACCCCCCTAGACTGGCGCCGTGCCACTTTAGCACCGGGCAGTTTTATGGGGTACAAAATTTAGACGCGACGTGCGCGGCAAAGCGGCGCGGCGCGCGGCGTGACTCCTGACATGGAGCCGTTTAATTTCGGTGCGGTCCGCAATCGGTGCACAGGTTGATTATGACGGCAGCTGTGGTAGAACTGGTTTTGAATTGAGCAGGGATCACTTTTGGTTCACAAAAAGTTGCCGTATGAAGTTCACAGCGATTTATTAAATGTGTAAAGCACAAGGCTGAACTTTCAATTCTGCACGGAAAGAATTGCTTTTTGAAAGTCCAACATTAGAGATCCACTTCGTGCCAGGCGCTGCATGACATTGAAATTGTATTGTGCAGGGATGACAATGACAGTTATAGGGGCCTGCAGGATCGCGAGAGTCGGACGTGCGTACGGCCATTGCGCCGCGCACGTCAGATGTGCGTCCG
The DNA here is from genome assembly GCA_958299035.1 of Cylicocyclus nassatus. NCBI lineage: Eukaryota > Metazoa > Nematoda > Chromadorea > Rhabditida > Strongylidae > Cylicocyclus > Cylicocyclus nassatus. Next base: position 17,831,552 of record CATQJL010000223.1, read on the forward strand.
ACGATTCAGGTAAGTGCCAGAGTCATTCTGTTGAGCAGGTTTATTCGGTTCATCACTTTTCTGCTGGACAGTGTAGTGATTTGACCTACGAACCGAACGAACCGGCTGAAACGGATAAGTCTGGCACCTGCCTTAGTGACATCGGACGTGCGCGGCGCAATGGCCGTACGCACGTCCGACTCTCGCGATCCTGCAGGCCCCTATATCGGCACATCTGGAAGTTGACGACATGCCTCTCAACATTCCCATATCCCTTTATTACGAGGGCAGCTGAGAAAATTTCAATCATTCGAATCTGTTTACCTACACATCTCTGAAAATGCAATGAAATGAAACGTTATCTGCCATCAAAAAATTGTACAATATGTTGCTCTAAGTTTCTCACTTGCCATCCTCTTGCAGACTTTATGAAAGTGAAATGACCAATTAGAATCAAGTTCTTGCCATTAAATGCAGACAATGCACGCACTGCGGCTACTGCAGCGGCGCGGTCACGGCTCCCAAATCATACTGGGACAGTGTAGTTTATGCGTAGGCAGCCAAGGATCACAGCATTGCAGCTTCTACTCGTCTGTGAATATTTGTTTATCTCGACGTACTTTTCGTGCTTTTTACTGTAGTCAGATGTTTATGAAACATATGGTCTTTGCAGGTTTTCCTGGGTGTAGAAACAGGGAAAGACGTTAGAGAGGACTTGAAGGACATGCGTTTCGAGGACATTCTTACTCCTCGGGTGAGTTCGCTTCAAAATTCTTTGCTGTAGCAGATTATCTTTCATTGAATGCTCCTTTTTTTTTCAAGAAATAATATTAGTAAAAAGAATTAGGAGTTGTAAGCATAATTTTCGGGTCATCGTGCAAGTGCCCAGTTGTATTGGTTGCACTTAGTGGGGCCAAAGACAAATTCTGAGCTTTTGACTGTCTTGTTCTTGTTAGCTGTGCTTGTCTCAATGGTCTGGCAAAGAATCGGAAGCATTCTTCTTCCACAAGCAAACAAGTGTGAATTTGCATGGATGCCTTGGCGGCAGCGATTCGGGAAATGAGATGTTTCGGATAAATCTGAGCTGGAAAATATTGATGAGTAAATCTGAGCTGGGAAAATCAAGTTTGTAGATGAAGAATTACGAGACTGATGGTAGTAGTGAGGAATAGCGAGGGAACTTGAAGTTTAGACAATTGTTATCCATGTCTGGCGCTGACTAAATTCCTGATATACATCTTTTCTATACTACAGAGTCAAAAAAGCTCGCGTTCTATAGAATTTTCATGCGTTTAGTATAGTTCGCCCTACACTGCAAAATGCATACTGCAGTGAATTTGAAGTGAATGCAGTGAAATTTCTTTTCTTCTATGTGTTTCCAACTACTCTCTCTTTTGCAGACTTTTTATGATGTCTGTAATTGTAGTCAATTACAGCTTCTCGCACATGCATACAACATTTCTCATTTATGAAAAAATCGTTTATGGAATTACTTTTTGCTTGGTCAAATGCAATGAAGCGTGTATCCGTACCTGTTTTCTATCTTGATAATTGCAGCGTTTCTATATTCAAATGAACGACAAGTGTGGTATGTGTGCTGCAAATTCAGCTCCGTTTTACTCAGGTGTGGAAAACTTTTTGTTTTCCATTGAAAATTATTGATTTTTCTGTTTCTCGTTACATCTTTTTTCATCTTTTCGCTCATGCGCAAGGCATAACCCACTCATTTCTCCCTTGTGCGGAAAATTGGGATTGGGGCCTAGTGTCAGTACTCTTTGTGATGTTGAAATCCTGCACTAATGCTGGGTTGTCTATGCCTTGACTACAAGACCACATCATATGTCCAGATATTGCCCTTTTTGCGTTCTAGTCAGTTGCTCGTCACTTACAATTAGCCGCTCTTTATTACCTTACTTTACTTTTATGTTAGCACTATGGAGATTGAAAAAAGTTGAACTTTGATGTTCTACGTGTTCTACGTAAAGTTTATTTCCATCACCAACTTTTGGTTTTACTCTATATGTTTTTTGCCTTACGATCTTCTTGGTATATCAATTGGAGAACGTCTACAATTCCACAAAGTCTGCTCAGTTAGAGCAGTTGTAATTCGACATTTCTATTCGAAATTCCATTTCAAAAGCCAAGTCATCTTTTTTTTCACGTTCTCGATTATTCTGTTCATGCGCCGCTCCATTAACAACATGGAGTGCGTAACTATCCGAACATCTGATCGTTTGGTTGTCTGAAGCACTGTGTAAGTGGAATATTAATGCGAAACGTCATTCTTTCATTTCCATAGTCACTTGATATCTGAGTCATTCCAACTATGCCATTATTGGATGGATGTTTCTATGCATATACTACCGTATTCCTTGTTGGGTGAGGTAAGGTTCATTTATGAAATCGTGACGACGGATTTGACTGCGGTCTTTGCGCCAAGAGGAGCATAATAACATCCTCATACATAAAGGAATGATCTCAACGCTCGGCTCAGTCACTTCTAGTGTCCAAGTACTAACATACCTAAGCAGAGAAACCAGTCCAGTAGAGATTAAAATCAAGGAATGCGGTTGCCGGAAGCTGCGTGTGTGTCGCGCGCCGTCGCTCCATCGTCACGATTTTTCGAATGCACTATACTGTGGGTGCGTATCTCAGTTGATCGCTTCGCGATCACGGTGGTGTCAATCCCTTTGTCCAATTCTTAGACTTCTCTAATATAGAACGATTTGACAGTGGACCAGCTGTAACGCTCACTGTTTTCGCTGAGAAGTAAGAAAATGTTTTTGAAGACATATGTAACGTGAAATCTGAGAAGAACCTTAGAATTTGCTCACATTGATAAAGAATTCTTCTTTCGCTTTCACTCCCTGCATCAGTTGAGAAAGTAAAGTGTATGCCCATGAAGTCAGTAGATGCAATCGAAATCAAGTTTTCGCATTTACCGGCTATTCAGCCAAAATTGCTTTACGCGTGCAGTTTTTCTTTTCTTAGTAGTTGCGCGCAGCCCATAACTTTTTCGTTGCATAACTTATATTGTAGACGATTGTTCGCTTTTTTCCTTGTTCTGAAGTTTGGCTTGTGTGAAAGGTTTGGGTTTTTCATGGCATTTTTTCTCGTTTCGGCCAAATTGCTTTTTTGACTTCTTGTAGTTTATGAGACAATTTTATTGCTTACATAGGTTTCTTTTTGTATAAACTGCTGGATTCATCGTTGCGCAAACCTTTTTTCAGGCTGTGTGCTGCCTCGCTAGAAAAGACCTTTTTGCACCGTTACAGTATGCATAGCTCGGCAAGTCGTTTGAAGTGGACGTCATGTGTGGTTGCGCGCAGAGCTTTCGCTCGCGAATACTGATTTTCTTGTAAAGTTTAGTGTTTGCAGAACTCGGAGAATAATTGGCTAGTAGCGGTGTGTGTGCAAAAAGGCCGGCTCTAAATTCATGCTTAGTCTGTCGGTGGAATAAAGCTTCCTATTGATTGCTAGTTTTTCTCGCAGGGGGTGGGACCACACATCGTTGGGCCTAATCCGTTTTCTATTTGTTTAGCGCGTGAAGCACAGGTCCATGGTCGAACATGGGCGCCCAAAGGCATTGCTCGTTAATTTTTAGCTGAAACGCTGTCATATATCTTGAGATTGATCTTCTGAAGCTTAGGAGAATTTCCTCAGTGTTTTTCGATTCATCTTAAATCATTTTTTGGCTGTTATCGTGTGCAACTATTTTTCTCATGCATGAAGGCTGTTGCAAATATATAATTCTCATTTTGATACACAAATTCCCATGCCCGACGAAGGAGCTGATTATGTTCTGCGAAGCGGGTGCGAATGCGGCGTTCGAACATTGCGAGATATGCTTTTTCTTAGCTTGTAGAATGTCGTCGTTATAAACGCTCAGTTCTTGAGTCTTCTTTCGTAAGATTTCAATCATTTTTGCTGTTGTAAGGCTTCCTGGTAAATGTTTGGTTATCATTGGGTTGTAAAGAAAGTTCCCGGCCAGTTTTGGAAATCTCACTTTCACACTCGTTTTTTTGCACTTGCTGAATGACAAATATTTGATATAGATCCGCAGAAAACGCATCCGTTTTATCGATGTCCGTATTCGACCTACACACCAAAATGGGAAGTTTGTGCAGCGATGAAAATTTCACAATTTTTCTTTTTGTTGCCATTTTTTTCGCAGCGAACAAAGAGAACCATTCAAGAGTTGGTCAGTCTGAATAAGGAAGCTGTCCACCTCAATACTGCAGATGTGGTAGGATTTTCAATACGCGTACAAGAATTACAAGCTCTCAAACTTTCCTTTGACCGCACTTATTTTCGCATTGGCGCCGATTTAATGAGGATCGTCACGCCTCGGCGATGGGCCCAAAAGATGTACAAGACATTACCCCAGCAACATCTGCAGCAATTTAAGATTTGATTCATTCCGTGGAAAAAAGGGAGACTTTAAACTCATTTACTCAATAATGGGCATTTTTAGAGTGCAAAAATAACCGATTTTTCAATTTTTTCGAAAAAATTGTCAGTACAGGCTGTGCTCTAAAATTGTGACACAGTCTGTAAACAGTTCTAGCATAGTTCTACATAACTGCCAAATATGAGCCCTTCAGCTCTCTTCGCTTGAGATATTCCTTCACTAACAGGCCGAATTTTAAGTGGACCCTTTTCTCTACTGCGCATGCTGGTGTCCGAATGAAGTGCTGAGGACCCAACAGAATAGGCGTACCTTGTAGAAAACATTGTTTTTGCAGCAAAATTTGCAGCTCTCAAAAAGGATCGGTCTGCTTGAAGTTACAGCAGTTTGAAAAAGTTTCGTAAGTGCCCGGGAACTTCCTTTACAACCTAATATTATTGCAAATTGCTTCTATTCAATGAAGCGGCAAATCTGAATTTAACCTGAATATTCATAGGATAAAAAGTAGAAGGTGGGCGAAGTGTGTGCGATTATTCATGAGCATAACCACATGCATTCTCAATGCTTGCTTGGTTCCTATATCATATACCAACTTTGCAAATGACGGAGGAGACGAGGGATTACTTCTTGCTTGAAATTGGTGCTTAACATTGCTATTAAGTCTTTCTGATTGAACTTACGGAGATGAAGGTTTTTGTACGCATACCGTATGCTAGTTTGCGCTATATTTGAGAAACATGACTAACATCGTGGTTCTCCTAGTTTTCAGGACTTTCGCTGAATGATTCAGATGTACTCCGTTTAGTTGCATACACGGCTACTGTAGCAATTAATGCTTGAATTCTGTGCATCCGAGTCTTAAGCTGGAGATCTAGGACATCAATATAGATCTACGCGTTTGCTTCTTTTTCACTTATTGCGCGCAGATTGTTTAGTTGCGCTGGAAGAAGCATCATGGTTTTATTTTCTGGTCGGCTTACCGATTCTTGAGTCAAAGCTGCAAGTTGTTTGCTAGTTTGCTTTTCATTGCTCAGTGTTAGACTCATTTTTCAGTAATTCGATTACTTACGGATGTGGAGTCGCCTAGCAAACTTACGTCAACTGTTCCGCTCTTTTTTGTCAGCATGTATAGTCGTGAATGGCTAAATAATAAGAGAACGTTAGGCTTTTGAAGTATGCAGCAACCTGATTGTCATTTAAACTGGTTTTTGGTGTTTCTAAATGTTATTATTCACTGATAATCACCCCAAAATGCACAGGCACAGTATTTATTTTTCACCGTTTATGGACATTTTTTCTTCTTTTTGAATTATTGATTTCTTTGAAAGATGTTGAGTATCCTTTTTTCTTTGCATGAAAAGTTTCTCAAGGCTGTCTTTGTTTGCCATCATACTTGAAGAAAAGGAAAAGTGATTTTGTGGATATAAAGCGAGCCTGAGATTAAGTAAGATTGGCTGAAGTGCGATCAGGATTGCTTCATCAATATGGCTCATATTTCTTTTGAAAGATGAAATTATCCTTTTTGCACCCTGGTTTTCTAGCCCGCGGTTCGAGGTGTCATCTCCACACAGCAAGGCTCATCTGTTGACATCGCCGTTTCCAAATTCTGTTGGCATAGCTGTTTCCTAATAAGCTCTCTTAAAATGTGTTTATAGGGCAGAAATGTGTCGCGTGGTGGAGGGCTAATTGAATGCAGATGTCTTTGTTTCCGTCTTTCTTCGCACTTTTCTATTGGAAAACTTTGTGTTTGAGTGTCCTAAAATGCAATTCTTCCCGCCTTGTTCGAATCGAGTTGCGTTTTGAAGCTTTTCCATGGTTTATCGCTGGAGAATAGATCCAAGAAAAATTCTCTACATGTTCAGATGGCTAGGAAATTTGAAAAGAAGTGCTGCAGTTACATATATTCATTCTTTCCCATTCTTCTCACAAATGCCAATTCTTATCGTAGATATTCAAAAATGCCATTATTTATCATGGATTGCATGAAAAAACCTCCTTCATCTCTCATTTTTCGTCGTTCGAGCTTTCATGCAACATTGTGACAAAATGTTATCATGTACTTTTGATGCTCAGATTTCACCATCCCGCATTGAACAATGCGCTTGAAATCTCTCAGTGGTTTGGCACCTCTCCTGCCCGTGGGCTACCGTACTCCTAGACTTTTTTTGAATGGGACCGCATGTGTTTTGACGTTGCAGTGCAGTGAAGCTATCATCAAATAACGACCATGTATAAGGGTGGGTCGGGAGGGAAGCGGGTTGATATACGGTACAGGTGCCAAAGGTCCGCTTCTCATTACATCTGTACAAAGTTGGAACTTTCATGGATCATATACGAAGTTTGCGTACCCTCCACATCAGTCTACATTAGTTTGGACTATTATAGCGTACCCTTGTCGTAATTCCTTGTCTGATATGCGGTAGGGGTACGGTATCACAGTGACAAGGATACTTTTCGCAATTAGGCAAGCTTTCTGAACTCCCCACTGCAAAATTTTGAGATCGTGATAATATTCATATTTTACGTATTGTACCTACGCGCGCTCGCTCACTCGCACTACGTAAAACTGGCTAAAAATATCTTCTTGGCGAAGAAGTTAGCATAAGCTATGAGATTTGCTCTACACCATGCTCTTCTGAGCGAAAGTAGCCCTTTGTGTGTATTCTTGCGTGAGACTCACGAGAAAGTGGAATAGAGTTATGCATAATTATAAAGTGCATACAACCGTCAGAGTACGCCTACATACTTCAAGTTTCTCTATCTCTTATCTCTACATATCGATTGCTTTGCTTCCGTGCTTGGTTTCCTTCCTTCGAAAAACTTCTTCCATTTTCAATATTCGTCGGCTGTATGCTTAGGCGAGGATTTCGCGGAAAAATTGACTCGGCACACGCATTTCGACGACGAATAGCTCTTTGCAATTCAATATCCTCACCAATTTCCATGAAGCCCGACAGCGCTGAAGCAGTAATATCCGTGCGCGTCTTCGCCAACGCCAAATCGAACATGTGCTTCAAACATTTATGAGCACTACAGCTCTTGTGTACGCTGCTGTCCTCATAATGAATTAGGCGCCATATGTTACAAAATTTACTAAGGAACTGAGGTGAAACAAATGTTATTAGAGGCAGCATCTGTACAACTCTGAGTACCTGGACGTCATATATGGATTCTGATTGAAAGGCCCAAATAAGCCATGTCTCAAGTGACAGCTCACATAATCCATTCTTGGCTGAAAAAATTCAAATTTCTCGCCCATACCGTACTTTTTCCGAGCAGGCTGATCAGCTTGCCCTAAAGTCGACGGCGCTGATTGGCCCTCTCTAGACGGTTTGTAAGAGTGTTTAGAATCCATGAATGGAGTCATCGCTGTCGCTTGGGCAAAGCTTACTCAAGATACTCAGTCAGTTTCCGCATAAGAAGTCCAGATGCACGGGTCTCTATGAACGTTCTCTCTTCCTCTCTCTCTCTCTCTCTCTCTCTCTCTCTCTCTCTCTCTCTCTCTCTCTCTCCCCCAACCCCCGTTTGAGGATTACTGCTCTTACTTCGCTTGTTAAGTCATCTGCTGCTGGACCAGTTCGTGATGGTGTTTTCTGACACTGTTTAGACATCCATCAAAATTGCACTGCAACGAGCGATCTGGAGTAGTTTTCTTTTGTATTTTTGATCCCACTATTTGTCCGTGAGTGTATCGGTGTCTGGTACCTGCTGCATAAAGTACAAAACGATTTGTCATTCATCATTTCCGCTTTTTTGCAAGAAGGTGCTCTGTGCAACGAATAATTGCATCAATTTCGCTGCATTGTGACGCAGATGACATGTTTCGCGAGAGGCCAAAATTTTTTGCTTATTAATCAATTGTATATGTTTGGTATGTTTTCCGTACTGTTTTTTCACCCGTAGAATTCTTTGAGGCGTTATGGGACTGCATCAAGAGATCCGTACCCTTTGCTTTTGGAACTCATGAGTTTCATGATTACTCGGGCTAGCGTTTTTTTACTAGCGGTAAGTCAAAGTGTTTAATGGTGAGTTGTTTTCAAATTTTGTACTTCTTTTTAACTTTTATTTTTTGCAAAGATATAAGAGATTTGAAACGTATTTAAACAATTTTGAAACGTGATTTTAAAGAATTTTGGAACGTCTGCAATCAATTTTGAATATAATTCTGCCAGGACAAGTAAAAACGAATTGTTGCCAAGTTTTATTTTATCGGTCGTCGTTATAAAAAGATTCTGTTTCGCATCTTGAAACTCTTCGATAGCAATTGAGTCTATCTTTAGCATAAATTGTTTATTCTACACCTCGAAGGGATAAATTTACCGGATGTGCTTCTCTTCTCCCATAATCCAAGCCTCCCTGAATGGTTATGGCCGTTTGTCAAAGTATTCACTTCTGGGCTCCCTTGCGATCAATAACATCCATCTATCCTAGAAGTTTTTAGGAGGAACGCCTTCATCGCAATAAATGACTAACCATCATCCCTACTGGCATTGGAGAAGCCATTTTCTAACGATCCTTCAGCGTTTGATGGCTTAAGTTAGTGGCGGAACAAAAAGTTTGTGGAGTGACGAGGGGAGGGGGCATAAAGGGATGGAATTTGAAATGAAGTTTTGCAGCAAACCGCTTATCTAATAATGTACCGTCGAAAATGGGACTTGGAAGTTTTCCGATGTTTTAAGAAGAACACTTTAGGAATTTGTGCAAGCGACTTTTTCGTTTGTATATAATCAAACTAACTCTTACAAATCTCATAAAAATTTCAGTTTCAGTCTTATAAATTTTATAGAGGTGTCAAGAGGAGGTATATGATGTACAAAGGCATGCATCAACTTTTCTCCCATCTACACATAAACGATGTGTTTCTGTGAATCTTTTGACCCAAATCAGCTTAGCGATAAAAATTCAGGATGTGGAGAGCGGCAAAGAGGTCCGATTCAGATTCGAGAGGGATGTTAGGAAGATCTTTGTATGACAATGCCACCTTTTCATTTGAACATCGGTCGTACCCCTCCCCCTTCCACCATCTTCTTTCCGTCTCCACTCTCTAGCCACTGTAACACACTAATTTTCAAAATTATTTCAGAATCTCAGTAATCTCGACCTCTTGAAATATGTCATTTTAGCCATTTTCTTAGGAGTTTCGGAAAAAAATTTCAAATTCAAAAACGGGTTCTCATAACATTAAAATAGTCAAAATAGATTGTAATGTTTTGGAAGCCTAATTTGTTTACGTAGCTGCAATCTTGTACTTTGTCAGTCAGTTACATTCAAATTTCTGTGGTCACGAGGCAGTAGGAGTGCTCTTAATGGTAAGAAATTCATGAATGTTTTGGTGATTTTTTTAATTGTTTGACCTTTTCTATCTTTGACTACTTTATCTTTCCGTAAGTAATCGTATTTGAACGTTTTGAAAGCTTTTGCATATTCTGAGTTTACTTTTTTTTATCTAGTTTTTGTTCACATTTCTCCATTTCTTATGGATTGTTCATTTCGTTTCCAAGCTTTCCATTGGTAGCGCATTAGGCGTGGTCGAGGGGTTTTTTCATGTTAAGCTGCAAATGGGGTGTGGCGGCTCTTCATGCTAATCTTTCCTCGGTCGCCGCTCCCGTAGACGTCGTCCACTCAGCGCTCGTCAGCATAGGGCTTGCATCGTTTTCTCTGAAGTCTAATTGCTTTGTGCGAATTCATTTAGGGTGAAAAAATGGGTGCGGTAGGAGTTGGAAAGGGAGATGGGGGTGGGGGGGGGGGGTGGGGGGGGGGAGTGATAACCTTGATTTTTCGGAGATTTTTTCTGGATTCAGGGTTTTGTGGGTATTTCTTAGGGGAAAAAGAAAGTCAGCGGAAAGTTCTTACATTTCTCAGGACAATCGTTTGGGAAGAAGAACACAGGCTACAAATTTTTTAGCTGAGTACTGGTTGCATTTTTAGATAAGTAATTTGTAGTTTATGCTTTTCTTTCCTAAACGATTGTCTTGAGAAATGTGAGAATTCTCCACTGACTCTCCTTTTTCCATCCCCTGAAATCGAGCTCGTTAGGGAAATCTGGCAAAAAAATTTCTGACGTCGCTTACTGCGTCAATCCCTATAAAAAAATTCGCATGCATTAGATGGTGTTATCTGTCGATTTCTAGCTTAAGGCTGCTATAATCATCCTTCTAGTGGAGTCTAATAATTTTTGTTTAAAAGTCCCTAATGCAACATTTTTCGTGATTTATGGTACAGCGTTATACTTGTTTATGACTTTGAACTTTTTTCCGCGCTTCGTTGACATTTGCACTTTCCCTTCCCCCCTTTCGAGCAAATCCTTCTGCCTCATTTGAAACGGGCACACCATTCTCTTGCCCCCTTTGGCTCATTCACTATGCAGAAGCGAAGTTGTGTCCGAGTTTCTCTCGTCTAATTAGAGATTCAAGTGCGGCCTGACATCGAACTCGAGCGTCATAGCCTTATTAGCTTTAGCTGTGTTTGGTAGATTCAGCTGCTATGTTGCTCTTTTCCTTTCTTTTCTCTGGTTTGTTGACATCCGATAAATGTGGCCGTGTTGAGTGTATGTATGTCTGGCTGGCTCGGCAAACTCAATGTAGAACTCTCATGCACGCAAATCACACACACGCAGCAGCTCTCCCGTTTGCCATATTGTGCGCTCGGCTCGTCGAAGTTTAGTGTGCTTAAAGCTTTGAAATTAGCAAAGCCTGAACAGTTTTTGTATATTTGGGCTTCCTCTTCTCGTTTTCTGAATCTTTTTACATAATTGCATTATTGCTATTCACTTACCGTTTCACCGTATCCTTATCGTATTTTTACCAATCTTACCGTACTTCTCCAGAACCCTCTATATGACCATTTGTTGATTAGGTATGACATCTAATCAGTGAAATGGTCATGTAGAGCTAAGGGGTTCTGGAGAAGAAATATTTTTTGGCGCTTAGCTCATCAAAAGCTTGTCCTTACTAAATGAGTGAATGAAGTAAATTTTTGCAATCTTCTGCTGCACCATTACCATGCCTTACCGTATCCCTAATTCTATCGTACTCCTAGTACCCCTTAGTTCTAAGTTGCTACTTTTGAGGGACCTTGATGGGGTATGAGATGTATGTGTTTATCAAAGACTTGCTGACATTTTCACATGCTTTTGTTGCTGTCTTTCCACCTAGCTTAACCGTAGTTTTATCGTACTCATACCGTATCCCTTAGCACCAAGTTGCATTTTTTTCGAGGGGTTTTTGGTGGGGTTTACATATATGTCTCACCTAACTTAATTCTTGTTCTTTTTTCAAGATTTTGTTGCTCTCTTTCACCATACTCTTACCGTATCCCTATGGTAACCTTACCGTAATTTCACCATGCTCTTACCGTATCCCACAACTCTAAGTTGCCATTTTTCAAGGAGCCTTTGATGAGGTATGACATATATGTCCTACCCGGCTTACACGGAAGATATATCCGTGGCTGGGTCATTACTGAGAGATAAAATTTCTGGACTATATGAGTCGATAGTGAAACGCGAGAGACGATGGTCTGATTGGGACTTGGCGTCATGCTGGAGAGTTCTTATAGAGGTAAGGGCATTAATCTTTACGCTGTCAGACCAATATTTTATCTTTATGTAAGCCCTGCCTTTGTTTTATGCGATTTTTGAACTTTCATCTATCTTTCAATGGCTGTGGTTTAACTTTTTTTGGCTTTCCTATCCAGTGTATGCTTCACTGAACAGCATGAAAGCGCGATAATTGTGTAAGAATGAGAGGCAAATACACGCCATGCTGCAAACAAATGGACTGCTAAGGCTATCGAATTACATTTTTAGCACTAGAAAAAGGCAATTACCAAATGTGTTTGCATTTTGGATGCGAGGGAATTGTGTGCATTGTGAAACTTTCTGGTGTAGGGTTCATTTGTAAAATCGTAACGACGGATTTGACTGCGGTCTCTGCGCCCACAGCAGCATAGAACCCTCATACAAAAAGGCATCACCTCAATGCTCAGCTCAGTCACTTCGAATATGCAAGCGCTATCACACCTAAGCAGAAAAACCAGTCGAGTAGAGATCAAAACCAAGAAAACGCGGTTGCTGGAAGGTGCGTGCTTGTCGCGCGCGGTCGCGCCATCATCACGATTTTTCGAATGTTTTATAGATTATGCAGAATGTGCTTTGATAATCAAAATATTCATGCCATCATTGTATTGAATTATGGACCGGGCTAATAATGATTTTCAGTGGCCGTATTCATCAACGAATCCAGTGGGTTCCGGAACCCACTGGGTTCGTTGATGAATACGGCCACAGAAGTTTAAGGTACCACTATCACCCCGACAGTAGTGTAACTGCAATCCTATTCAGTTTCTTTGTCAGGCTATAGCTTTTATACTAATTTGTACAATATTCACCCTTTGGCTTGAGTCTTTATTGAATAGAGCACTTATGGAATCAGCTGGCATCCCACTCATCTTCCTAATCCGTTTTTGTTTATTTGTGTGTGAGTAATGCAAGGTATTAAACCAATTGATTCGCTGTGTAGTTTATGAGCCAATAGCCAGGTGTAAAGTAACTCGGAGTTCTACTCGAATAAAGGACAGCCATCTGGCTTCTCTGGGAAAGATCACAGGAGTTGTGAAAAAGGAGAGGGGGGGGGGGGGTTGGATTGCGATCAAACAAATTATTTTGAGTTTTGAATATTTTTAAATAGCTCAGATGCTTATGAATCTGTGCATTAAATGTATATATTCTCAAATAGCGCAGATGCTTATGAATTTGGGCACTAAATTCAAATTGTTGGAAAATAGTTGCAATCGATAGAAGCTAACTGTAGCCAAATACGGATTACCTTCAAAATAATTAGTTTTCTTGCTTAGCTTCATTAATCTGCTTTTTCCACAAGTGATAGGCTCATACAAACTGGATACTTTACAGAATGCTAGATGTTCCACCAAAAAATTGAATTTTCCGGCACTTGACGAAGTCATTCACAAGTCTGCATTCTCAGTTCTTGTTGGCTTCCTTCGGCGCGTAGCCACCCTCTTCTCGGCAATAATTAGATTTACGTCTTGCATTCGACGGGTACGCCACTGGAACTGCGAACGAACCGGTTTTGCAGAGTTTGTAACCGAGAAATTGTCGTATTTGTGAGAGTTTTGAATTCTTCAATGTCTTCGCACATCAAGTAATGCCCGTGTATCTCAAAGGCAGAGTAAGAATTTCGCACATTTTTGTTTGTTATTCGGCTATTTTAGTCCTGCGGCTGTGTAATCAGAGTCAACAACAACAAAGTCATTATCGCTGAAGTCATTATGCCGTAAAATGAGGTTTTTATTGACTTATATGGAATGGCGTTGAGTAGATAGCACAGCATTTTCTAATGTTTGAAGTCAGCGCTAAGGCAGATTCATATATGTGGTTCTTATTTGGAATCTGGTTGAGATCTGTTCGACCAGGCATTCAACAAAACTGAACTCATATGATTCATTGTAGGAGAAATTCGATTCTGAACTCTCTCCCAGTGCCGTGCGCATCTTCAAGTACGGTAATGGGCAAGAGTTCAGTGTTAATTTTCTCTGCTACGATGAACCCTATGAAATGATTTTGGGCAAGTGGCTTTGTACAATAATCAGCTCCTGGATGAAAAGTCCAGAAACTTATCCCTGAGAAAATGCTTCAGTACTTTTTTCCAAGCACTTTTTTGACAACTCAAACGTGCGGAGTTAAATGTTGTTGGCGCTTAATCTCCAGCCAGTCTCTCGGGAATCAGCGAGCTCTGTTGCAATGATTTTTCTTGGGATCTTTCAATCTGCAGTTCCATCTTTGTCGGTAATAAACGATCTTGAGGGGTAAAACACTAATTTTTGGAATGAGAACGCGGAGATGTACAGCAGAGACCATAGGATGAAAAATCACTTTGTAAATAGTTACTGAAATTTCATCTGTAATTGTTTGGTCCGATTTTAGTCGATATGAATATCATTTTTTGCAGGTGGATAAAGTCCAACTGGTCGATCGCTTGGGAGTGGAACCGAATGTAGTCGGCACATTGCATGTAACCACTTCACATATCATATTTCGTTCCGAAGAAGGCAGCAAGGAGTTATGGGTGCGTTTTCAGTTTGCTTTACAATATGTCTTCTTTTAATAAACTCGAGTGAAATTTGTTGTGGGCTACTTCTTACGCTTTCCCATAAATCCTCGAAAATTGCCGGGGTCATTTATCACTCCCTCAGGAGCCCATTCAAACGAGCTCAAGTGGAGTAATGCGCGGGTATGCTTGGTAAATTGATGTCGCTTTTGGGAGGCAATTGGATCGCTCACTTTGAGCTTATCTCATCAAGGTCGAATGAAATTGGCTATGAAGAAGTCTGTTAGTTGTTAGATCTTGAACTTTTTGGTTCTGGATTTGAGCTTTCGCTTCTGATCTCTTTTTCTGTTTTTTATTGTAAATCTTTGTTTGCTCGAAAAGCTTGATGATTCTGCAATATCTTCAAGTGCAATCTCGATTCTACTTGAAGCCTATATTGCTTCTTGAGATACCCGCTTATCTTTATTTGCTAACGTACACGTACGCTTCTACGGATTCCAAATTCAAATAGAAGAAAGGGAGAATGAGCCATGTTTGGGGTTTCGCTTGGTGTCTAAAACTATATCGAATTCAGTATTCTTGAATTGACATAGCTTGCGAATTTATTGCTCAAGTGTACGATCGAACTCGGGAAATTTTCCTCCTTTTTTTTAAAGACGAAGTGTTGCTGCCCTACATCAGAAATGTCCATAATCACGCATTTTTTGGAAAATATCTTGATTAATTGCTATCACTGCGCCCAGAGTGTGTTTCATTGTAAATACAAGTGGGAAAGATGTTTGTGCACCGAGTAATCCAATAAGCTTTGTTTTTGAACTCACGTCATTCTTTCGTGACCTATGAGTCCCGGGGGATTAGAAAGCACTTTCTGCTTTGTGCTTCCGTTTAATCTTTGCCTTACAGATAGCAAATGGCTTAATTGGAAGTGTTGAACGTGGACCATTGTCTGCAGCTGGTTGTCCGTTAATTATACGCTGTAAACATTTTCAGGTGGGTGTTGTTTAGTTTGAGATTGAAAAAATTTGTTTTTTATGGTTCTCTTTTTCAGGTGATCAACTTACTCATATCTAGAGATAAAATCTGTCAAGATCTCTACGAGACATTACTTAGATGTTCGAAAACAGGTGAGACCTATTTATGGCTGTCTGGTTGTCATAAATTGGTTCCGATTCAGTTAACGTCTGCGAATTAGTAGCATTCGAGAACAGAGACGTAGCTGAAGATGCTCGAGGGTGGTCACGCC
Source organism: Cylicocyclus nassatus (assembly GCA_958299035.1). Lineage (NCBI taxonomy): Eukaryota > Metazoa > Nematoda > Chromadorea > Rhabditida > Strongylidae > Cylicocyclus > Cylicocyclus nassatus. The sequence goes on from CATQJL010000223.1 coordinate 17,847,249, forward strand.
TCGATTGGGCAGTGGAGTTCACTCGACAGGGTATAGATAGTGAATGGGGTGAAAATGATCTCAATAAAGGATATCGCGTGAGTGTTTTCACGTTTTTTCAGTTTTCTTTCCCACTGTTGATTATTTTCTTGTTTTGCTCTTGTTTACTTGACTTGTCTTATTTATAGTCGATTTATTGAATCAGACCTCTTAATTGAGTATTTGGGTCTTTCAAAGTGTCATTTTAAAGCGAGTCAGCATGGGCTGCAGATTCATTCGAGCTAATAGAAAAGCCTATCTTTTCATGTGCCTCATTTTCGCAAAAATGTCACATGTATAGCATACATTTACTTTTGCAAAGTTTTCGAATCCCTTCTCTCATTCACGAATTTTTCAGAGCTGTGACACGTATCCGGAACGATTATGGTTGCCGGTGGCGGCAAGTACCACTACATTAATGGGATCGTGTCGGTTTCGATCTCGAGGACGGTTACCGGTGTTAACTTATTTTTACAAACCTAATGGTGCAGCTATCTGCAGGTGAGAGAGCCTCTCAGGATTTTCTGCGCAAATGTAGTCCAATCTCTCTTCAGATGTGCCCAACCACTGACCGGCTTCTCAGCTCGGTGTGTAGAAGACGAAAAACTTATGGAGTTGATAGGAAAAGCGAATAAGAATCGCGACACGTTGTTTCTTGTTGATACTCGACCTATGGTTAGTAATAGAGATTCTGATTGTGAATTTGTCATCGTATTTGATTTCTATGTTTTAGGTTAATGCTATGGTAAATAGAGTACAGGGAAAAGGTTATGAAGATGAACGAAATTATTCAAATACGAGATTCCATTTCTTCGATATTGAGAATATCCATGTTATGAGAGCAAGTCAGCAGAAGCTTCTTGAAGGTTTGCATGTTTATTCAGGACTACAGCTCCCATGTTCATTGTTTTTAACTTTATCTTCCAGCATGTTATAAATGTCGAACGATGAGCGAATATTTGCGAACGCTAGAATCTTCTGGCTGGTTGAAACATTTGAGAGCAATAGTAGACTGTGGAACATTCCTAGCTCAGTCGATATCGAGAGGTACGCGGACTCATTTTTAGTTTACTGTTACTCCTTTGAATATTGTCATGAGGCATCCCAATTCAAGTTTCCTTTTGGTGTTAGTCATTTGATCCATTTGGGAGTCTGGTAGTTTAGACTCACTGTGCGCATATTTTTAGCTTTCTCATGCACATTCACTCTCAAAAACGTTGTTTGGCCTTAATTAGGACACAAAGTCCCGCCTTCCAGGCGCCAATCCAGCGAACTGCCAAGCTCGAGGCTGACATGATGATTTCCCTCTACGAGCCTATAAAATCCGGATATGTTGCTCTCACACTATAGAATACTATATATGGCCTTGATAGGATGTCAATGCGTCAGGGATCCACGTTTCATTTGAATAAACGCATCTGGTGGGGGAGCTGGGTATAGGGGCCTGCGGGATCGCGAGAGTCGGACGTGCGTACGGCCATTGCGCCGCGCACGTCAGAACTGCGGGCGACGGCCCAGGTAAGTGCCAGACTTATCCTGTTGAACAGGTTCATTCGGTTCACCACCTTTGCTGTTGGACAGTGTAGTGATTTGACCTATGAACGGAACGAACGGCTGAAGTGGATAAGTCTGGCACTTGCCTTGGTGACATCGGACGTGCGCGGCGCAATGGCCGTACGCACGTCCGACTCTCGCGATCCTGCAGGCCCCTATATCAATACTGTGGTGAACAACTAGGCAGTAAAATGCTGCGATTGTAGCCCTAATTGTCTAAATGGTTGTAGTGGTGGTAATCTTTGATTCCACTGGATTGGCGCCCGGAAGGTGGGACTTTGTGTCCTAATTAAGGCCACTCGCGCCCTCGACGCAGTCTGCGTCTCTCTCGCGTGAGTGCTTTCTGATCATTCTCTAGCCTTAGCTAGGTCATGAAGCCCCGCCTTCCAGCCACCAATTCAGTTCAGTCAAAAGGTACAATGAGGCTATAATACAGTGATATTGGGTCATTAGGCTTTTTGATTGTTCGTGCTTTACATCAGTGTTTTTTTTTCAGGTATCTCATGTGTAGTTCATTGCTCCGATGGCTGGGATCGGACAGCACAGACTGTATCCATAGCTCAGTTATTGCTCGACCCATTTTTCCGCACTATCCATGGATTTCAGGTACATTAATCTCTAGTACATTATGTTCACTATATCTTCAACTTTTATCTTCTGTGTTTATTTTATATAATCTTCACTTTTTGTTAAAATCCAGCATCACCTGAGCTTCAGGAATTCAATCACATTTTTAGGTGTTGATAGAGAAAGACTGGCTAGGATTTGGTCATAAGTTTGACGACAGATGTGCACATATTGGTGCTTTGAATGATGAAGCAGCTAAAGAGGTAGACTTATCAGTTCTTTTCTGTCCTTCATTATGTGGTTTCTATTCTAGATCTCCCCTATTTTTGCTCAGTTTTTGGACTGCGTACATCAGATTATGAAGCAGCGGCCGAGAGCATTTCAAGTACATTTCTTCAAAACTGTTTGCTCTCTTGATTTTCTTGGAATCAAAATCGCAATGTTTTAGTTCAATGATCGTTATCTTATCGATATCCATGAGCATGTTTATTCCTGTCAGTTTGGAACTTTTATTGGGAACTGCGAGAAGGATAGAAAGGTTAGTATCTCGTATAACCAGAGGTTAACCCTCATTTCCTTTTTTTTGTAATTTCAAATTCTATTTTCCTTGCCTGCTTACCTGCTGTAACATTCTTAGGACTTGCATATAGAGAAGAGAACAAAGTCATTGTGGACATACTTGGACCATCGTCAAGATGACTACTTGAACCCATTTTACGAGGTAAGTTCCTGTGAATATCAAGGAAGATTCACTTTTTGAAATCATTTGCTGTATCTGTTCTATCTTCGTTTTTTTTGTGTAAAACTAGGCTTTTTACGGTCACTCCGAACTCCCTACGTTTTTTGAGCTGTTGTTTATGCCATAAATAACTTACTTCAGCCAACGACATTTGGTGTGTTATCCGGAATCGAAACTCGAGCTGCAGCGTTCAAGGTCTGGCATGCGCTCTATAATCGTTTTGACGATGGTTTGCTGCCAAGAGAAACAGCAACGGATATGGTGATGACAGCGATGGAGCATGTTGGAGTGCTTGAAAGTCACATAGCTGCGTTGCGAATAGTGAGTTTTTACAGAATTTGTTAGCGATGAAAAAGGGGAGGGGGTATATTGCAATGTTTTTTGTAAGCGTTCTAAATTTGCCTTCTTTTTCTTTCTCTTTTTTTGAAAATTTTTTTTGCACATTATCTCAGATGTTAAAATAGTCTTGTGCTTTGTGTACATGTACTGGCTTATTATTTATAATTCCGCATAATTGTCGTCCATTTTCAGTAATTATCCTAATTTGCACTTCGTTGAGTCAAGGTGTTTTTATGCATTCTCAATTAACGCTATCGCGCTCAGAGTTTATAAGATTATTTTTTATATTTATGGCGCAGCCAGATCGATATCACTGAGGAACAGCTGTTTCATTCACGACTCCTACTTAATTGGCTCATTCAGCGAATTGCTGAGCTGAAATGTCAGCTCGGTCGAGGAGGGACGTGCTGCGGTAACTCGATGGCTGACAGTGGTCATAGCAGTGGTACCGGTCAATCTGAAGAACGACTGGCTGCCATAGACCAGCGACCATCTTCGCGCGAAAGCGGCATTAGTGTGTCATATTCGGTTAGTATTTGTTAGCTGCGAAGAGCAGAGGTCATAGTTGACGTCCATTGAGAGTGAAATGTCATGTTTCTTTCTAGGAAGAGGCGTTAACACGACTGCCAGTGCGATGGCAGTCTCTACGGGATGCATCTCATTGCACGTCAAAGTCATGTAGAGCGGAGTTTGCATCAGCTGTTGATAGACGTATTCATTGTCATCGTTGCGGAAAGGTCAGTGGTTCCTACATAATAAAGGCTTCCCAGAGGGGACACTTGAACGAGTTTTTCGTAAGAGCAGTTTGTCTTGATTGTGAGCGGTCCACAATCGGCATGATGTGTTGCACAAGGTTTTGCATCGTGTCATGGACACACATGGCTTTTCGTGTCAGCACCATGTCTGCCCCTACTCATTCTCTCCAGTCTCTAGCTAGGAATGTCAGTGCTTTGTGCGTGCACACAATTTACGTAAGACTGAGGGAACTAAAGCTGTTGTTTCGCTTCGCAAGTGGAGTAGGTTTATCTTTGGAAGCATTATGCAAACATTAAATCTCGTCCGCAAACTCCTATGACCGCCTTTTTCAGGTATTCTGTCGTCGTTGTGTACGGGTAACTGCAGATGAACGAGAACGTATTTGCGAAGGATGTCGAGCGATTTGCTGATGCCACCCCGATGTCTTATAATTTGCAAAACCCGGATTTGGTGGATACTGTGCAGACATGGTGTGAATGCACAACTGCGCTAGATCTGCAGGCTCTTCTTTAGCCGCTTTTTCCACTTTTTGCAATTAGAAGTAAATTTTATTAGCACCTACCTATCATCATAAGTATTATCAGCTTCTCTGCCGTACTCTTGTAGTCGCAGCGTGTGCTTGAAAGGGGGTTTGGTGGGGTGGTCTTCCAGCACATCGGAAATTTTACCCTTTCACGTGGATTGGTGGCTGGAAGGCGGGGCTTCGTGACCTAAGGGCTGGAGAATGATCAAAGAGCACGCCCACGAGAGAGACCCAGACTGCGCGGACGCGAGCGGTCGCCTTCCAGCCCCAATTTCATTGAAGCAAAGGGTAAAAGCTCATGAAATCAGTTTGGAAAAGGCACAGGCTTTATTTAGATTCTTTGCAATTTCGCTCTTATGTGGTTTAGTATGAGTGAATGTTAACATCATCATGGTTTGAGGGTTTCAATTTTTGCTGTGTTATCCGCTTATGGTATTAGTTATTCACAATAGCAATACACTTTGGTGATTTCTAACTACAGTAGTCCTCATTCAGCCAGTTACCTTGTGTAATTGCACTGCTTTAGCAGTCTGCTGTAGACTTGATGGATAGCGATGGCATCATTATCCTGAATGGTGAAGTAATTAAAACCTTAAAAAAGAAGACGATTGCACAGTGGATAAAAAAAACTCTTGCGTTTGCAAGTGCAGTGCATATTTAGAAAGTAGTGCAATTACACAAGATGACTTTTGGAATGAGGACTACTGTAGTTCTGAACATTTTTGCATGTATAATGCCTTGATCTTACCATGTACCGTAAAAATCTTCTATCACATCATGTCACTAATTTGGCCCATTGCCAGAAAGTTCAATCCATTATGCAAGTTGCCCATGTGTCAAAGATTGACCTCAGAGCAGGTTTGATCTTTGTCAATATATCATGAAAAGCCCAAGCTGCTGGTCAGTTCAGCCCAAATGCAATGTTTTCAAGGTTCGACGAAATGATCTAGTCGTGGTGCTCATAATGAGCTTTTGATCATTACTCTTGTCTATTTATCGTAATTTTGATCTTTTCATAATTATTTTTTTCTTTTTACTTATTTCCACTACTTATCTATCTGTGTCTGTAAAGTGGAATGTTTGATAGTTCCACCATCATCACATTCCATTCGTATGTTTGTTTGGTGTTCGCTTTTCCACTTTTCTTTTTTTCCCTGAATACTTGATTACCGCGGGTTGTTTTCTGCTTGATGTGTGTCTGTTTCAGAGAATAGTAAAATATGTTTATTTATTTATGAGATTCTATGAGATCATCTCTTGTGTATGCCAAAGGGATGCAGACAGCAAAATTTCAGTTTGGAGATATAAGTTTCCACGTCCTTGAATTTTATTTTCGTTAGCAGAAGATCTTTTTCCAAAAATGAATCAAAACAACAAGACGAGGTATCGTCGATTCATGACACGCAAAGACTGGACGCAATTACGTCCAACGAAGATAGTTTGTGCATAGGAGAGACAGCAGACTGTAAGAGGGACGAAAGAGCGCTCAATCACGGAGACGCCAATATGTCCGCAGTCTGCGTGTTATGAATTGCCTATAGGTGTAGTGTTGAATCTTTTAGATACTGTGTTGGGTCGTTGTCTAGGGGACATTAGAAATTAGTTGTACACTTCATGAAAGTCAGGAAATAATTGCAAAAAATCTTTGCAACCTAGAGCGAAATCGGAATTCTCGTGATATGGATGGTTTTGACATTTTCTCCGTCGATAGTTGATGACGAAACTGAAATGGAAGACTTTAGAGTGACGAATATGAGATTATTAGATTAAAAAATCACTTAAAATCAACACAGCTGGAAATTTTTTTGCCTATAGAGGATGGGTGGGGCATTGGACAAAAGTAGGCGTAGGCCTAGTCCGAAGTGGGGTGGTTTCTCATGCGTTTAGTCTTTTGAGAGTGTGTGGGAAGAAGAAACATTGACCATCAGAGGATACTTCTGTAGTTCAAAGAAGACGGGAGGGAGGCGGGACGAGAAGGAGTATTTAAAAGTGGGCGTGGCTGAGCCCAAATCGGGCCATGCTATTATTCTTTATGCACAGAAATTTTAGACTTATAAAAAGCAGCTTTTCCATAGCAGAAAAATCTTGTTTAATTTCATGCAGAATAACTTTTTTTGGCTGTATGCCAATATATGGTTCATATTTCATGCGTGTAGACGAAGTAAATAACTCGCAGACAAGGCAAAGGAAATTGTGGGATCCGATATTGCCGTGGTGAAAAAGTGGCCATAAAGAAAATTGCATCCATAACGAGAAAAATTTATTGTGGGGGAACTTGGATGTATATGCTTGCTATACTGAATTGGATTTTACAGGGGTCGTGGAAGAAGGAGTGGGAGGGAAGCTATTTTGGAAGTTTAGCACAATTTAAAATTTTTTTCAATAGCGTGGAACCGCGGTGCGGTCGAAGCGCGCGGATGCAATCTAGCACCTTCAATTACTGGTTTACTAGTCGTAACATAGAAAGAGAAATCTAGGATTGATGCTTGCAATGCTCACTATCTACGTTGCCTACAACATTTGCGCGGAAAATTGTCGTGAACGCAGCCTCATAACTTCTGCGTGCTGAGGCCATTTTTTTAAGCGCAAGTGTTGTTGATGCCGCAGGGCACTAGACTGACTGCTAAATCTATAAACTATACTGCGAAACTGTAGTTTTAGGATTTAACACCAAAATCAGTTGAAAAAAATTCTCACCCAATGAAAATAGTCTTTGCCTCAATTCCGTGTTGAACAGAATTAGGACCCATGGATGAATGTATGTCAGAAACGTGTTGTAGAAGTAGAACCAGCCTGTCATCTCAATCGTGGCGTTATTGAACTAAAATAGCACATTTCATGTGTTAACTCCGAGAGTAAAGACACCTCGCTATTTTGTACGAGTATCACTCCACAATGTATGGTCATTGCAATCAGAACTGTGTAGATGCCCAATGTCTGCAGAGTCAAGTTTTTCTCTCTAAAAAAATATCTCAGGAAATGTGGCTATGTGAAAATTGTAGTGTAGCAGTTAGCCAAAAAAAAGAATGTTTAGGTTATTCCTATAGGAAGACTTTGATTTCTTGCTGCGGAGCGAGCGCAAATGCGGTGATCGTGCGCATACTAACTGTTGGAGAGCATAGGACGCAAATAGTGGAGGCTAGACCGCTCGCGGGCTTTCGCGTGCGCTTACTTCATATCTTTCTTCGTCAGGTACTATGCTTTATAGGCTGCTACTTGATGAAAGCGCATTAACTTTGGGCGCGAACGCGTTTATTAGCCGCAGAGCGCATGAGGCGCAGGATTTACAACGGTGAAGGTACGCGCGCGCCGGTTTGCGCCCGCTCAATTAATACTGCTTCTCCGCCTTCGTCATGCAGTTAGTCTTTACATTGATTATGGGAAGTACACGTCGTCGTCAAGTTTTTTTTTTGCATCGCGGATGTTCCTAGTCACATAAAATGTTCTTCGTAGCTAATTGATTGTAATTTTTGAAAATGTGATTCTCACCTAACTATTTCTGGGGTTGCAATGATTCGCAATAGTATGAGTATGAAGCATGCTGTACAAATCACTGCACTTGTACCGATGACGATAGCCGCGAGAGGGACATCAAGCTGCAAGAAAACCATGAACCACCTCTACGAGCATAGAGTACCTCTTTGTTTCAATTAAAAACTGCTCTTAGGATATGAATCTCGCTTTCTGTAGCATCATTTGAGTAATCAAAGCATACATAAGGTGTATAAGTTATTATATGGCGAATGCACATCTAAGCATCATGTGTACAAAAGTGATTTTTATTTCAAGAAGAGTGGGGGAAATTTTGAAGTGGCAATCTCCACCCCTCGACTCCAAACTCCGCACACATATACAAAATTCATCACACGCGCAGACTGAATGCCGTTGCGGCCGGCTAAGAATGTTCGTGTTTGGAAGAGACGGCAGACGGTAGGAGGGGTGAGGGTGTGCTTGACCAGAGAGACGCCGACAGCGTCCACAACGCCCTTTCTCTGTGTGCAATAACTCGCCTATACTGTATGCCAACACTAAATCCAATTCTACTGGTTCATGCTCCTGTACATTCGTTGATTCCATGAACTTTTTTCCTAAGTTGGAAATATAGTGCATGCGATATGTCACTCACCCTTATATTCTGTTCAGGAATCGACACCATAATCTCTTCATTCACCAAAATATAGGTGATGTCCATTTGTATAAAAATAGGCCATGCCAATATTAGCGACGCCATCCATCGTATAATTGTTGATAAACAGCAGAGAGGATGATTTGTCAGCTGAAAAGCTGTCACAAACAGTCGTGGGAAAAGTTTTTGTTTGGGTCAAGAAGAAAAGCGTTGGAGCTGGGTGAGTGCAATGGGAATGAAAGGTTCGACGCTTTTCGTCATTTCAAAAACCACATTGCTTTTTAAAATTTTCAGGTAAATCTAACTAGCGATTTTTGGGGTTTTTTGAGGCCTTTTTGGTGATTTTGAAAAAAAAATTATGAAATAATTGTATATAACTTACCCTATTGAATACTTTGTTATTACAGTAGGTCCCGGCTGTTCGCTCCCACACCAAGGAAATTATACCGAAGATTCGGATGTAGAGCAACATGAACGTTAGTCCCAGGCCAAATGCTGGCAAGTAGGTAGAGCGGTTGTTCCAAAACATTTTCTTCGCGAAAGAAAAATGTGGGAAACATTCAACTATCACAAAAAAGAAAGCCGAGGTGAGATCGAATATGCCCTGAAATTTGCGGAAATTTTGCTGCTTTTCTGTCGATCTGAGTGTAAGTCAAAGTGACTGACATTTGAAAGTGTCAAAGCGTAAAATGAACTACGAAAAGCTCTATGTCTTCGATGCAAAACGATAACATAGAGAACAGCACAATAGACAGGAAATGAAATCAGGGTGGCGATTAGGTAGAACCAAGAAGCTGTGAGTATGAGCGACATGTCTGAAAGTAAGTTAGAAAATCAAGAAGTCAAAAATCAATTAAGAAAAGATATGTGAAAGATTTGAGTTCAACATCGTGAGTACCTAGTAAGTATGCTTGGTTTGCTTCCAAAAGTTTTTTCATCGTTCTTTGGAGAATTTACTGCAACTTGACTCAAACAACGACTACATTTACTTAGAAAAATACGCAACTATGTAGCACTTTATCCCAAAAAATTTACTCTTTTTGATAGCTATTATCACCATCATTTGTTACATATCAATATGTAATTTAGATTTCATCCACTACAAGACAATATTTGCAATTTTTACCAAAAACTTTTGAAATAAGAATAACAGGAGCTCCCGGGTTCTCTTTCCCCAATTAGGAGTTCCGGGGAGAGCCCGGATCCTGCACTCCGTATAAGGGCAGAAACGAAACGCAGCTAAGATAGTTCCTTTGCAAAGTTCATTAGCAAACACTGGTATAATACCCCATTATACGCTTTTGTATACTACTATTTCTACTTCTATTTCTATTTCTATTTACCAGTTTAGAAGAGAACAAAACATTCTTATCTACTTCCGATGACTGGATAGAAAAAGTAATGCTAATCAAAGAGAGTTCAAGAATCTACAAATTTAAAGTTGTTGTTTACTGAAAAGCCTACTATTAGTCCAGTGTTCATTCTTCACTACGATTTTTTTTCGACTTTGTCACTTGTTTTTTAAATGAGCTTTTTGACAAGTTTTCGTCTGGATTATGATCATTATTCGTTTGAATTCAAGATTGTGTGTAATGCAACAATCTTGAACAATTCTTTGTTTCATTACTTAATATTGGAATTTTTTGTTATTCGAACTGAATAATTAGCGCAGGAAGATTCACGACACGTTTTTTTTTCAGAAAAAAATCACTCGGACAGTTTTTAAATGGAAATTCTACAGAAGAAAAAAAATTTGATGGGACAAGTACGCTTGGGAGTGTTGTTGAACCAAAAAAAAGTGTGTAGCGAAGCGAGAGCTAGTATTGATATGAACAAGTACTTACAAAAGCACTCGAGAACCATAAACACTACAGCACTATTAACGAGCAAACGAACAACATCACTAAGAAGCAGTTTAAACGAGAAGACGCTGTGATCCAGAAGCAACACTCGAACACACTTAAGCCGTGCACATACTTGACTGACTAAAAAGCGTGTTTCAGAAGTAGCACCACGATAGATAGTGACAAAGCATTGATTTACTGAGTTTTCAGAGTAATCTTGCCTCTTCATTTGATCAGGCTTCCTAGAAATTTGTGAAATATCTGATATGCTCTCTCAATTTTTTTTATCATTTTTGAATTGAACCCAAATTTCCGCGCAGTAAAAACTGGAAAATTGAAGCTGTTGACAGGATCCAGCACGAGGTGGCATATGAGAATTTCAAAAACGAAGTCCCCCTTGGTATTGCAGAAAATAACGATACCTCTTGTAGTATTTGTAGAGGCTCCTACAATAATCTGCAATAAAGAATAATGGATTAAAGTGAAAAAAAGACAGGAATAATCAAGTTTTAGCGAAATGCGAAAAAAAAGGTGTTTTTGTGATATCAAGAGCCGTAAAAAGCATAGAGGACGAACCATGGGTAAGGGTGATACTCATAGGTGGTGCTTGATCTGAAGAATTGATTCATATTCAAAATTTTGAAAATTTATGTGAGGAAGGGGGAGAATTCTGAGGATTCATAACTTTGTCTGGATCCGCGCAACCTCAGGGTGCTCCCGGGTTCCGCGGGACCAATCTAAAATCGAAAAACACTTATAACTTCTCTCGTTCACATGATTTTTTCATAAATTTTCATGCTTTTTTTAATGATCGCCGTGGGTGAACACACAAAATTTGGTGGCTTAGTGTTGCTAACTCATTGCAAACAAAGCGATTGTTTGTTGGTAAAGATTGTATTTTGACACGTTGAAATCGTGTGCATACAGGTTCATGCACTAGTAGTGTTTCTAACATGCTAATTTACCTGTAACTGGTATAATCACGTTAGAACTCAAATTCGGGCTTGCTAAGAGTTACAGTCAGGGTCAAGCAAGGGGTGTGGCACACGGTCGCTGGTTACGACCCCCCCCCTCCTGATTGCTGTCTTAATAAGACCCCCCCCCTGAACTATATACCTTAAGATGGGCATTACCAGAAAGAAAGAGGTCAGGCACAGGTCTTTCGAAACCCCCCCCCCCTTCCATGAAAGCCTTCAAACGACCCCTTCTTCCTCCTCCTAACCTCTGCACCTCAAAGTGTGACATTCTGGAGGACACCATCTTTTTCTAAAGAGTTTTCGGATTTCTGAGAGCTGTACGCCCGATTTTCTCCGACTGCACTTTACAATCACACGTAATTTGACGGCTGATTTTGATCTGAATGGGCATATTGAAAGGGCCATAACTTTCTTATGGGTGGGGCGTTCGGCTCCAAATTTCCAGTGTGGCAAGAAGAAGTTATGTGCTCAATACTCATACCAGCAATGGAGCGCTTTTTGGATTTTGAAGGCAAGTTAAGGGGGTGCGGCACACCCCCTCAAAAGCTGCGGCAGCCGCAGCTTTTAAGGGGGTGTGCCGCACCCCATTAACTATATCAAAAAAACATTTTTAGCGAACAGTATTTATATGAATCGATAGCCTAAACCTTGTAGATTCCATAGGACTGTTTGGAGCCTAATTTGTCTTCTTAGCTCTAAGTAGTATTTGGTGAAAACACAGCGATCAAAAGCGAAAAATGGGACAAACGAGATTTTGGTTGGCTTCTAATTCCACAGTTTGCAGATCTTCTGAAGCGAGATTCCTGAGATGGACAAAGAAGGAGTAGTGCTTTGTCTTGAGTGCAAAAACGAATAGCTAATTTACCTTTGAAACAAAGTTAACATGTTGGAATTTGACCATTTCATTTAGGTAGCCTAGTATATTGAATCTTCAGAATTCGCTCACACTTTGTCTACAGGGGTTAATTGAAATGCTAGTTATGGACATGATACGAATATCATGTTATCTCTATTATCAGATCACCCAACTACGACCCCCTCCCCTTCTGACTCCCCAATACGACCCCCCAGGTGTGGCGTGCCGCACCCCACGCTTGACCCTGGTTACAGTTATGCTTTCTGATTTTTCGTCAGGTTTCCGGGTGGAAATTTTACGAGCTCCCCTTTGCTTTCCCTTCAAAAAACGACATCCAGCGTGTAAAAAGCGCCACCTCTGCTGTGCCCTGAGCTGTTAATTGCAACATCGCAATTCACCATCTTTACAATGATGCGGAGAATCACCAAAAAGATCGTGACAGCTGTTATGAGAACAGGTTTCATCTCTTTATTTCTTAGCCTTTGTATTATGTTTATGTACCCTAATTCCACGCGTATAGGACGCGGGGGATTTTTTTCTAACATCGAACAGCACAGACAAGCCGAAGGACTTCGCGAACAAAAAACTATATACAGTGCTGTATATTGTCTGGAAGTATCGTGCGGCATATGTCTCGTTTTCCGAGATAAAGAGAGGCGGCTGAGCGGCTCGCCCAAAAATCGAAAAAGATACATCTTATACGCGTGAAATTAAGGTAATCGCTGTTGTTTAAGTATTTGCTGTATACGGATAGAAGCTAGAGACTTCCGCCGTCATTCTTTGCTTTTGTTGATTGTTTAGCCTTTTCTCTGCACGACTCATTGCACTATAGGTTCTCCGCACTACGGGACCACTAGGTGGACATTTTGCCTTTACAGTCAATTCAACTTGTATTTTCACTCAAGGTAGTTGTAAGATTTATTTTTGCACTCATGAGCACTATTAGATAAAGTTGGATCACGCAAGTTGAGATAAGACTCGAACCGAACTCGCTCGTCCCCAAAGTCCCGCGTGTAACTCATGCTTAATAGATTTGTTATTACCTGCTTCTATCGCTTCTTGAATTCTTTAGCGTCGTTCACCGAAATTGATTGATGAAGTACATTGTTAGAGCAGAATTCTTTCTTTCATCCATTTTCGCGGTTGTTTCCGATGTTTCGAATTTTTTAAAGAGCGTTCCTGGCACCGGGTTTTTACAACGGCTTCTAGTTTTTGAAGAGCTTTGAAGGCGAATTCCAAATCTGTTTTCAATATCTGTGTGCCGATGGGATAGTATCGGCATTTTTTTCACCTCCTTTGGACTACCATGAAGACATGCATAAGCATGACTTGCTGCGATATGAGACCGTTATTGTCCGAATATGTTAACTTACTTCGCCACGCTTATACTTACCAGCATTTTACTATTGCACCAATGCAGGTCGTGTTGCTCAAAAAAGCTGCCATAGCTTATGTGTTCACAAAGAACCATCGACAATCTGCCACGTACCTTTAAAGGCTGAGTTGTGGGTGTTTTCGGAGCGAATACTTTATTTTCAGGGGAATAAGGATCGTTTTTGTGCACCGCAGGCGCGAGCAAATCCGCGACGACGGAGATAGGGTGCGATGATGCAAAGGCAGCGGCACTAACTTTTCGCAACAATTTTGTGCACTCTCCTCTGTTGATTCTCTTGTGGTCATGAGTGGCGTGAAAAAATCTATCTGATCTATCTTTAGTCAAATCCTGCACAACAAAAACTTTACACTTGAATTGTACTGATTATCTTTGGATATCACCCATTAGCTGCCATTGAGTTCGTTCATATCTAGTATATCTAGGCATCGTTAAACTTACCCGAGAATTCAATAGGCATTGACATCTTGGAAGTCTGGAGCGCCCATTTAGCAATCAATTCCAGTAAAGTATAAATTAGACCTGTTCCCTCAAGTCGTTCTCCATGTTCAGGAAAAGAAGAGCAGCCTGGGCCGCCTCTCTGAAGGAAGCCACCGACCAACTGACGGACCCGGAGCTTCGTGCCCACCTGTTCGACTCAGCCGTTCTTGTAAGGTTCGGAAAAATATGCGGGTTCTGTCTTTTGTTACTTTTTCAAACCGAACCTCAACCTTAAACATGATCATTATTAACTGGATTTATCGATTTGAACCGGCTCAGAACTATACATTAACACGTTTCGGACCGCGAAATTGCGCGCGGTGAAAAAGAGTGTACTTTTAGCCGTTAGCCTACAAAGGGACCTTATTTCGCAGCCTGTGGCCCACGTTTGTAATCAGCATGTCAGATAAGCTCCATATCCAAAGTTCTGATTGAATTCGAAGTGTTTGAATTTTGTCACTTGAGAGGGACTTTTGTGCTTTCTTGAAAGATAGGAACAAGAACTCAGATTCTAATTGTATTCAAAAGTATCTATGTTGTACACGGCACACATCAATATTGAAACTACGGTTTTTCTCTTTGATATCGAAGCAGAGGAAAGTTGCGACGTCGCACGCGTCGTTCGCGTCGCCGCACTTCGTTGCAACTGTTGTTCGATTTCTGCTCATATCTCCTAAACAAATATCACACTCTACAGAGTCATTTGAAAAGTAGGAGCTTAGACCTTTGACTTAACAACTTTAGACTAAAAGGAAACCTCCTGCAAACGCCAGAAAGATCCCTCGAAGCAGCGTGCTGCACCAAGTGCAACACGGGTCCGAAACGTGTTAAGAACGAAAAGCACGATAACAAGGACAATAAAGAGTAAGCAGTGGCATGGCTAGGCAATGCAAGGAGCTAAAAACTCAGGAGCGAGCTGCATTCCGCAGCTCCAGCCGCAGCCCAGCATGGGGCGGGGTGACTGAACGTCCGAGACTCTGCGCCCTTCTATTTATACCCACTCGTTGGATAACGACGGAAAAAAAACACATAACTAGTAAGTGCATTAAATGTGGGATATGGTGCATAGCTTGCACATTCTCCCGGCGCTCTGTTACGCAGCTGAGACTTGGGCGACACTGCAGCCACGTCGAAAGCTTTATGGACCACCCACAGAGCGCTCGAGCGCAGTCTTCTGAAGATGACCCGACGAAAGCAACATCTAGTCGGACTTCGCAGTACGGATATGACAAGAATGTCCCGTCTTCGTGACCCAGCGGATTACATTGCGAAAGCGAAACACCGATGGGCCGGTCACATCATGAGAAGAACAGACGACAGATGGACACTACGAACATCTGAGTGGATTCCTCGTGAAGCCAAACGTCCCCCAGGAAGACCAGCGACGAGATGGGCAGACGGTTCGTGGAACGGATGGATCACCTGAGAAATCAGCTGGATACGATTTTCGCACCTGACTTGTGGACGCAGCCACCGACGTCAACCAAGAAGATCGTGGATGTCTGAAGCGAGGGACAGGGATCGATGGAAACTCTTGTGCTGGGCCCGCACGCCACGTGAAAACGGGCCATCTAAGTATCTAAGTAAGTATAAACTAGACCAATAATGTATGAGCACATCCAAATTAGAGCGCACCTATTGCTCCATCGCGCGACAAGTGCTTCTTATAGTAAGTGAGCCTCTTACTCCGAGAAATAGGGTAATGTAGAATCTAACAAAAGAATGGTCAGAAGTCGAAGTGGCCATAATAAAAGCAGCGTCCAGGCAAGTATTTTTTGGGGCACTAACTAAGCCACTGTCCAACCTGCAGCTCAGGTAGTGCTCCAATGGCTGAGATATTCCCCTCGGAACTGGACTCCGCGATCGTAGTACGCATGGATTCATGGCGCAAAGCGTGGATTCCGGCGTGAAAGTGCCATATCCATGCGAATACGATCCTGATGTCCAGTTTCGAGGAGAATACATAGCTCAGTCGTTAGAGCACCACCTGCGCTGCCGCTTGAGCAGTGCCTTAGTTAGGGTCCTAAAAGTACTTTCCACGTAAAATCCCCATAGGTGCAGATCTGCCTGAACGCTGCCTTTAAGCATGTTGCATACCACTGCATGCATTAAACGCTGTCTTGAATCTGTCTTCCTCTTTTGTGGACAATATAAGAGACCATCGAGCTGCAAAGAAATTCTGTGTGTGTATTGCTAAGTTGACCATACGAAGCCACGCTTGGGTTAGCAAGCCAAAACATACGGCTATGTCAAAATAGTTACTGAAGGTCAGCAAGAGTGGCAATAATGTATTTGTATTCGCAATTTGTATATACGATTTCCTAGCAGTAAAACTGCTCATAATTTTGTCTACGATGTCGTTCACAGCTAGATATCAAGAAAGATTTGAGTTAGGATTCGACGCTGCATCCAGCTGTATGTAACTTGGTCGGAATGGCCACTCCAGCTTTCGAACACTTCTTTGTAAGCGTTCTAAGCACTTTGCCAAGTAAGCATTTTTACCAACTTTTATTCTATGAACGCTAAAAGCGAAGCGCTACAAATGCGCGCGCGCTTTGACCATACTTTGCCTGTGTTACCCGTGTTACCGGTGTTACCAGTGTTACTCATGTTGCTCGTGTTACTTGTGTTACTGGTGTTACCCGTATTACTCGTCTTACTGGTATTACTAGTGTTACCGCTTTTATTGCTGTTGAATAGTGAAACAATCAAGTACAGTTTCGTTTCACAACGCAATATCACTGACTGGCGAGTAACTCGAGTAACACTAGCAACACGAGTAACCTACTAACACCGGTAACAAGGTTAACATGAGTAAAGTATGACCAAAGTCTATGTGTTCAGGCAAGATTATAAGTGTCCACAAAGCAACTGTATGCAGGGCTTATCATGGTCACCATAATCACAGTATCAGCAAAAGCGGTGCCGTGGATCAACGAGTGTTGGTGGAAACTAAGGTTTGCAATTTCTCAAGACTTTACCCTCTCTGAATGTGGAGCACTCAAACCCTGGCAATATGTAGAATGTAACGTGTGCTACAAAAGTGCACCATTTGTTTGATAAAGTAGGAGAGGATTCAAATGCAAATCGGGACCTGGCGCCCTCACATAGTTGAACGAGTCGCTCGCAAGGCTGCTGGACAACCATCACTGTCTAAGGTGTCGAAATCTCAAAATTAGCCGAGACTTCACATGGGATTATTTGATCTGTCGAACACGAATATTACAGCCATTTGTTGGATCAACGCCCTGATCGGTGGTGAGAGACCATACTGCAAACCATGTACAAGCCCCTGCGGTTTCGTTATTATTTTCGTAACCAGGCTCCAACATGCCAAGTATCAGCTAACTAATAGTTTTTAATTTTTCCCCTTATAACATACCAGTGCGTCACCTCTGCTTCGCAGAGGCTCGCAAATGCTCTACTGTCTATGTGCCTTACTCATTCTCGTAAAATCGTGACACTGCAACTCACCGTGCTATGCCGACTACCACGAATGAAATGTAAACAAACTACTCATTTAGAAAGCTTTTTCACGTGAGATCGGTGATTTCGCATGGAAAATACTTTTCGCAGGAAGACAAAGGCAAATTTGAATAGGTTTTTGAATTTGTCATGGTTTGATAGTCGCCTAAAGACAATAGTCACCGTGAGCTACATCTCTGTGCGAAAATCTTCTCAAATGCTTTTTTAGAACCTTGGCAAATTGACCATTTACGCAAGCAATACTTTTTGGCGCCGTTTTTGTAAAGTGATGGACTTTTGGTCACTTATTTGGGCCTAAGTTCATGGCTTGCACATTTACTTGCCATAAACACCCACCATTCTGCAAAAAGTGGAATTACGGACCCAATTTTGTGGGCCAAATGCAAAGCGGATCCGTTTGACGCGCAATTTTCAAGAGAACCACCCAACGAATCTGTTTGTTCTTTTGCATGTTGGACTTTCATGCCAGTAGCAAGTGCTATGCAAAATTTGAGCCCAGGACGTTGGCTGGAACACGCTCTACGAATTTCGTGACAGACAGACATTCAGACACACACACACACACACACACATAAACACGTAGACACTCTTAGCGCGTTATTATAGTAGGATACTTATCGTAGTCCTCACTGCAACGTCAGAATTTGACAGAACAGCAGCTGCGCTTGTGGCTTTTGTAATAACCTAAGTTATTGCAAAATTTAAATGCGTCATATTGAAGGAGAAGAAAGTTATTGGAAAAGCCAAAATTTAGCCTCTAACCTAATAGTACTCGCGGAGACAAAATTGGAAGCGCAGGCACAGAAGAAAGGAGGCCGCTTTTCAGATTGACCACGTCCGAACTTCTTAGAGCTTTGTCCTCTCGCCTTTCGCTCGGTTTGCATTTTCAGTTGTATCGGTCGCGCTTCAAAAAAGGAGTACTTGCCTTCGATAGCTGCCCAAATGGCGGAGTTCATCCCCAACCCGGTTCTGCCATTAGGCACCGCCTGCGGACTAGTGGTCCTCACATGATATGCTGCAGACGTGTAAAAGACCAGTAGTTCGCGGAGACAACGACTAGCTGTGTAATTTGCTTATCGGGGGGCTGTAACACAACTTGCTGCCACGCGGGACTTACACTTGCACGTACGCACGAGTTGAGAGCAACCTCATACTTGGGTAATTAAACTTTATTACTAGGAAGCTAAACAACAATATGCGTTAACGAAACATTAAAAATAAACTAAACATAACTAATCTAAAGGCAACTAAAGGACCTAAGCCTAGACTAACCTAAAGAGATGTAAATGATTTGATCTGTGGCAAAAGCATCAAGACTGTGAGAACAAAGCAAAAAGACTGTGAGAACAAGGCAAACCAATCGAAGCCACTACGACTAAAAACAGTGCAGGCAAAAGGATGTTCAATACTGTGACACTTTATATGCAGAAGAGAAGCATCAAAATAATAGGACTGTGAATAAGTAGAAAATGAGCAAGCACTGTGTTCAGTAAAGCTTTATCATTGCAAAAGTAACCTTTGGGGTCTGTGGCTGTGTAGTTTATGCAAAAGGTCTGTGATCTGCGAAACGGGCAACAAACAAACAAATAAGAAGAATAAGAGGAACAAGAGAAAAAATCAGAATAAGAAAATAGGAAAATAAATGTTATACGCGTACATTGAACTTGCTGTGTCTTATTATCGACTTATATATCGAAAGCGTCGGAATTATAAACAAAGGTCGTCAGGTCTGTAAAGCTACTGATAAGCTGCAAATGATGTTATTATTTCTTCTATCACATTCTCCGCGGCTCAAGGAACAATACGAACATCGAGTTCGTATACTGTGGAGTTTGTCCTCCATCTCCGTACACAGTTACGATCGAGACGTGCTACAACGACTCTACCTTAGCGGGCTTTGATCCACACATCCATATGTTTCCGGCAGTTTTGCGCTCTCCAGGCTACATTTTTTAGAATGAACGGAATGGATCACCAGATAAGCAAGTAATCATTAGTTTACTGTTCTTGACGGAGCGGTGCCTTCAAAGGCAGTGTCTCGGCAAATTTTGCACTTCCATCTTTTCGCATGTTCTGGGCCTTTTCGACCCGTAGACCCCGAATTTGAGCTTTGAAGTGGGTGAAAAAACATTTTTCGGGGTGTTTACTCAACTTTCAGAAGGCAGCTTGGACGAGAATTTCAATGAAAAATCGGGAGGCCCCGGCACGAGGACCTGCCCTGTAATTTTTACTATTGACAGCATGCACAATGCGGAGGGTCGTGGCGGGGTCTCGCGCCGAACGCGTAAGAGAAGTCGTCCGAGGGGGGAGGGGACATTAACCAGCCGGAATGTTCCTGGAGGTTTAGTGAGGTGACCAGGAACCCCATTGCAGCTACATCCCCTAGGGTGCGAATCTGCCGGGACACTTTAATGAATTGACGTATATGTTGTCCGGTGCTTTCTGTTTCAATACTGTGTCTTTGATTCTTGAATTGCTCTTAACTCTCACTACTTAAAGCAGTCAAATTGCTTTGATTTAGCTTTCCTTATTGTTACTTTAACAGTAGGGTCGATTGAGGTCAAAGCAGAGCATGGACGTGAACCTTTCCCACCCAATAGTGACTTCCTGAGTCTCTCGCAATGCAAGGCTTCGTGCTTGAAAGGCTCACCTTACACCTTACAAACATTTATTTCACAAATGCCTTTGTGCAATGAATGTTCCAGCGTAAATTGCTCAAATCAACTGATCAGCAGCTGCTCTCCTAATTATGCGCTATATACTAATTTAGGGGTTTGCTTTTGCACAAATTGTGGTTCGCTGCGGTAATGTCATTCAAACCACCTGGGGATTCATGATGACAACATGGCACAACACTACACAATCTATGCGCTTTATTTAACACAACGCGATCGTTATTGCTTTATCTCTACAACTCTTCGAAAAAATCATCTACTTCGGTATGACCTTTGCCAATTCTTCCGGTGTCATATCTGGGCACATTTCATATCCGACGTCATCACCCTGAAAATCATAAAGTACTACCCAACTATCAAGCTAAGTGACATACCCCTTCAGGAAGTGGCAATGGGACTGGTTGCGGTGGTGCCGGACGTGTAGGTTGCGCTGCTGGTGGTAGAGGTGGAGGCGGTGGATGAGGAGGTGCTGGAGCATGTGCGACCTGAGGAGGTGCGACAGCAACTTGATGTTGAAGCACGTTGGGCTAAAAACTTTTTTTTTGTGTAGCTTTGTAATTAACCGTGACAATAAACGCCAACCTCAACAGACTTCTTGTCGGATTCAGCCGTGAGTTTCTCCATTGTTTCTTTGGATTCTTTTCTCGGGATTCGTTCGGCCGATTGCGCTGGTTTCTTCTTCTTACCGCAATTAACAATCAAACAGAGCGCGGCTACTGTGGCGGTAGTTACCAGATACAACCACATATTCACTTCTGCAATGAGGTAAATTAAGCACGGTGGAGGCCTCCGAAGACATTCCAACTCCAAGCGTCCTTTCAGCCAGTCGACGATGCTAGGATAAAGAACTAGGAGAAATGATCATACTCCGCTCAAGCGAGTTTATGTTGACCATCGTTTCTGGTTGCAAAGCAACTTGCATTTAGAGTTAACTAGTTGGCTTTCCCGGTCCAGCCCGGGCCATTGTTCACCTATATACACTGCGAGCCCCCCCCCCCTTCTTATATGTTGTGGATGACTTACCCTGGAACCCCCTTCGAAACCGTATCCTCGTGATCCTGAGGTGAAAATGAGCTTCACCGCCCTACTTTACAGACTATGGTAAAATGCTTGATTAAACATGATAAGCACTCAATTCCTTAAAAAACGTAAACAAATCAATAAATCGATAGAAGGACTCAACGAATCGCTGCGAAAAGTAGCCTATCATCTGCGCAGGGGTCGAAAACATATGTGTGCAAAGTTTCAGCTGAATGGTTGAGCGGTGCGCGTTTCTATAACGCACATACCCTCCAAACTGACAATTTTTGAGTTTTATATATACAGTATAGTTAGAACGACCGAAAAAATTCGTCGAACGAATGAATTTCGAATAATCGGCTTTTGAAAAATATTCGAACGAACGAATATTATTCGATCTGTAATTTTCAGATTATTCGAATTCGAATATTCGAATAATGCTACATTTCAAAATTCGAATGAACGAATATTCGAATAAATGGGGTTGGTCGAGCATTCGACTATTCGAATAATCGAATAATTACATATAGTCGAATATTCGACTATTCGAATAATCGAATAATTACATATGGTCGAATATTCGACTATTCGAACAATTCGAATAATCTAACACCTCAAAACAATGCTGGTTTTTTCTTTGTTGCGGTTTTCTGCAAAAAATCAATCGCTAATTTGATCTTTGTAGCTGATAATTATATGTGTAGCAAGTGGTAGGAAGACTTCGTTATTGTCGTTGGTCAGGGCTCCACTTAGGAAACAGAAGAACTTCACCCAAACATGTAGTTCGAGGTGTTCATGGTCTTTTAAGATGACTACTAAGACTTACTTAGTAATCGTTTCAAATCCGCATTTATTTTTCCTCAGAAGTTTCTCCCGAAGCTACACAGAACTTTTTCCCAAAGCTGAAGATTTAACATGGAAAACATTTTACATTAGGTAGTTCTTTGTAATTTAATGGTAATGGTCAGCATTGCGCTAGTTCTAAGACTAGCACTGGAGGAGCACGAGGAAGGCCTACAGTAATAGAATATATGAACCTCTGCTGTTGTACCAAAAGTTTTGTCCGTTTTTTCAAATTAGTACCAAACCACGCACAATAAAGACCTGAATGAGTTTCAGCATTCGATGCAGCTTTTCCTTCCCTTTTTTTAAGAATACACTTTCGAACTACAATCTTGTATGCTTTCTTTGACAATTGCCAAAATTCTCCATCCGTCAATTTTATCTGCTCAAAGTTAGGCTACTTTTTTTGAATTTCATTTCAAAGTTTCGGAAAGGACTAATATGGATCAAACAGAGCAATTCTCGGAATACAGGGTATTATTTCAGATTCTCTTAATTTGCTGTTTTAACTTAAAAAACATTATATCTTCGGAAGTCTCGATTTCTGGCAAAGTCATGAAACACGCAACTGCAGCAAATACACGAAAGCTTTTGAAACTTCTGCGAATTGAAATATGGTTCTTATCAAACATTATTTACGCTACATAAGCAAGTTTGATTTGCTTTGAAAAGTAGCTTTTTGGAATTTTCGGTACTTTTACGTGGTAAACGTAATCAAAAAGGCGCAGTTTTCATCAAACAAATAATTATAACGAGCTTGGTAAACATGGCCCATGTAATCTATTAGGTTGTCCGGAAATTAATGCAGGTTTTGAATTCCAACCGCAATAAGTCATACACTTCTCATTTCTAAGTAAGTTGCAAGGTACCGTTCGATAGAGCAAAGCAAGCTCTACAAGATGGCAGTCATGATTTAGCAACAGCTCCAATCCACCACGAGTTTCGAGCCAAAAACTAAAAAGATTTAACTACCCGAAAAATTGAGAAAAATCGTAATTCAGTTCATAAAAATCCTATAAAAATTCTAACTCGCTCACGTAAACGCTGTCCACATAAGACGTATATGTACGCCGTTGCCGTATTTTTTTCTCGGTTAGAAACCAAAAAACGAAGATTTTCATGTTTCTGCCAAAGTGATCCTGTGCCGTTCCCACATGAGTAGTTGTATACTACAAACCTGTAGAAGTACAAACGTAAATTTTCAGCTCTCTACAAGCTTTAGTTCTCGAGAAATATCGAATACAGTTTTCCTAGTCATGTGGTTCAAGCTAAAATTCGAATTTCTCGAGAACTAAAGCTTGTAGAGAGCTGGAAATTTACGTTTGTACTTTTACAGGTTTGTAGTATACAACTACTCATGTGGGAACGGCACAGGATCACTTTGGCAAAAACATAAAAATCTTCGTTTTTTTGGTTTCTAACCGGGAAAAATATACTGCAACGGCGTACATATACGTCTTATGTGGACAGTGTTTACGTGAGCGAGTTAGAATTTTTATAGAATTTTTATGAACTGAGTTACGATTTTTCTCAATTTTTTGGGTATTTAAATCTTTTTAGTTTTTGGCTCGAAACGTGGTGGATTGGAGCTGTTGCTAAATCATGACTGCCATCTTGTAGAGCTTGCTTTGCTCTATCGAACGGTACCTTGCAACCTACTTAGAAATGAGAAGTGTATGACTTATCGCGGTTGGAATTCAAAACCTGCATTAATTTCCGGACAACCTAATAAAAAGGGTACAATGTAGCTAAAGGCTTGCTCTACATGACATTCATCAGCGCTCTTTGAAAACATCAGTATAAAATTTTTTAAAACTCAGTAAAAATTTGGCGTTACTTCTGAGCTGCTCAGGAAGCCGTGGCGATAACATTGCAAAGACAGAGTAGATCAGAGAGCAAATACAGCTATAAGAAAGAAGATAAAAATCTGTATCAAATCGTACCTAAGTTGATCATGGATCGGTGTTCTGTGAGTTCTAGTGAGCGATGAAAAAAAACGGACAAAACTTCCAGGATAATCTAATACTTCTGTGCTCATCTAAATCCAGAAAAAGAAAACTCGTGGAAATATCTGTATATTAGCTGATAATCTAATACTTGTCGGGAATTATCAATCCCCGAGTTTCACAGTTTCTGGTGTAGGATTGAATTCTCACAAATTTGTTTTAGTTGCATTTTTGAGGTTTGTACTTTTGTTGTAAGGGATCTTCCATATCTTTTACTCAGGTTCAAAATAATTATTGTTCAACCTACACGCCTACTCGGAGTAGTATTAGCAATGATGCAAAGTTCGTAGGGGAGCAATACTTCGAGTAGGCGCCTACACGCGTACTTCATGTAGGCATGTAATTCTAACATTAGTTTTCTACGCCTCCTGACTATAAGGGCAGCTGATTTGAGTATAATGACTGACATATAGGCTGCCGCCACAAGTCAAGCGGCTCAGGTCCTCACGACCGCCTTGCTCTGGCCTTGCGTTGTAACGTATCTTTAAGGTATTTTGACACGCGCGGTGAGGCTGGCAAGGCAAATGAAGACCTCGAGATGAAGGAATGAATGTTGCCTATACCTGCCGCCTTAAAACTGCTGGTCCTTCACATGCTTATGCAAGCTGTTTGAGGACCAGTGGTGCGTTGGGCGCCTAATGATGGCTTTGCTTCTTCACCCAATTTAGAGCTTGGAGGTATCTGCGCGTGATTACGCGTCTCAACTTCTCAGACGCGATTTCCAGAAGATAGTTCACCACTCCAAATGAATTATGTAAAGGGCTTGTCATCACTATGCTCTGGCATGACTCGCGACTCATGCTTCAAAAGGGAAGCTTGCTAGCCATTTTGTTATTTGATAATTCATTTGTGTGATTGACCGATTGGGGACATACTTTTACTCAGTGTAGAACAGTTAAAGTTTTCTGTTGACATCGAATGTTCGAATGAATGCTCTTAAATATTCGAATTTTCGAATGACTGTCTTTCAAGTTGGCTCGAATATTCGAATATTCGAATAACCGTCTTTTGAAATTCCTCGAATAAACGAATATTCGAATAATTCATTTTTCCAAATCATCGAATGAACGAATTATTCGAATACAGGCCTTTTTCATTTATTCGACTATTCGAATTACTGAATAATTGGACTGTTTTGAATATTCGACTATTCGAATATTCGAATAGTCGAATATTTCGAATAAATTATTCGAACACGAATATTCGGTTCTAACTATAATATACAGGAGGATATCCCGAAAAAATGTATCGAACGTTTGATCGTTAATATCTCACTCCCCAAGAAGTCTTTTGCCTTGCATCAGGTACCGTTTTGTAGAGCTGGCTTCAACTTAGATTTGCAATATAGAACGAAACACTCATTTCTCTTCATTACTGTAGGATTACGGTAGAAACTTCAAAAAGGGTTTTAAGCAATGAAAGGCCATATTTTGCCTCAGAGAGGAAATAAAACAGCCTGAAAGCTTTTACACTAGGCTAATTAAAGTTGCTGATTATAATTGTAAAGTTCCCAACTTATTATGATGCTTCATTGAAGAGTTATGCCAGGTAAGAGGTAGCGGCCATTTTTTCAATGTTCCTAAAACGTGCGATTACATCATTTAGAAAGCTTCGTAATCTTGTGAATAGTTGAGTATTGAACTCAGCGTCCATAAAAACCCTATTACACAAGTTTTCACAATTTTTTGAAAAATTTTGAAACGGCAGCTTTTTCCACATTGACACCATATGTTTCTCAAGTTTCTACAGTAATCCTACAGTAAAGAAGAGAGATGGGTGATTCGTTCTATAATGCAAATCTAAGTTGAAGCCAGCTCTACAAAACGGTACCTGAAGCAAGGCAAAAGGCTTCTTGGGAAGAGAGATATTAACGATCAAACGTTCGATACATTTTTTTTTTGGGACACCCTGTATATTAGGTCGTTTCAAAAGTAATTTCGCTTTTTTCGAACGGGCACCACATTTGACGGAACAAAGGTTTCTGAGAGATCTTGGAGGCATTCGAT
Organism: Cylicocyclus nassatus; assembly: GCA_958299035.1. Taxonomy (NCBI): domain Eukaryota; kingdom Metazoa; phylum Nematoda; class Chromadorea; order Rhabditida; family Strongylidae; genus Cylicocyclus; species Cylicocyclus nassatus. Next base: position 17,873,457 of record CATQJL010000223.1, read on the forward strand.
GCAGAATTTCATTCCCTTTCTAATGGTTATGAAACTGTTGCAAAACAGTCAATGAGCTTTCAGAAAATAACCAAAATCTTCGACCCATGCTTTTTGAGATGGTCAAATTTCACAATTTTTTAAAACTTTCATATCAGTCCTCAGAAGGAGTTCAAGTCAGAGTTCGATAGAGTAAACCTTACAGAATACAGTACTACTTTTTCCTCTTTTCCATAGCTTTCTATCTAAAGCGACAGGTAGACAAAATCGCCCTGCACGACAGTGCAAGCAAAGGAAAAATTCTGTTAGCAAGCGCAGAGAGACAAAGTTCGAGAAAACCTTGAGCGGATTTATTATTTTGCTGACAGCGTTAAATGAAGACGACTTATCGATACTATTTTAATAAAAGATGGAAGCGATAGCGACGGATTTCTTCAAAAAGTCTTTTGCTCGCCCCCCAAAACACCGTCATCATCGAACAACCAAAAGATCTTGTTTAATACAGACGAGGTACAGAAACAATTGCCGTTTTATTCAGAACGACTCTTCATCAAATGAGTTTATTCGTGATTACATCGGCGCATTTTTCACATTTTTAACAGTTGCATTTTCTTGTAGATTACCGAACAACGCGTTTTTATGTTAAACGTTTGTATTTATGGCTGTCACCTACATTCAATACACTCTCTTTACGATTTATTAAACATAAATCAGTCGTTATTGCTTCATATCTACAACTCTTCGAAACATCATTCACTTGGGTATGACCTTTGCCAATTCTTCAGGTGTCATATCTGGACACATTTCGTACCCAACGTCATCACCCTAAAAGAAGGATAAAATCAAACAACTTGTTGTGTTAAGCGACATACCCCTTCCGGAACTGGAAGCGGAACAGGTGCCGGGGGTGCGGGAGGTGCATTTGCAGGTGGTGGTGGCGGTGGTGGCGGTGCTGCCGGCGGAGGCGGTGGCGGAGGAGGTGGTGCAGCTGCGGGAGTTGGTGTAGATCGAGAAAACGAAGTGGCAGATTGAGGCTGAAGTTTATTAAGCTGAAATACACGCTCTGAGTAACATTATTGCAAACGCCATCAACGTAACCACCAACTTCCGCGGACTTCTTTTCCTCCGCTGTGGGTTTCTCCATTGTCTCCTGAGATTTTTCTTCGGGTTTCTGTACCCTCTCCGCCGACTGCGTTGCTTTCTTCTTTTTACCGCAGAACATAATTGAACAAAGCACTGCTATCGTGACGGCTGTTAGTAATTGCAGCCACATGCTCACTAAGAGGGTTATGTATCATTGTGCTGAGGGTCACCAGGGCATCCACCTGTCTACGCCCTTTAGAAGTTGACGATGCCAGAGTAGAGAACTAGAAGAAATGACCACACTTCGCATTGGCATGTGCATGAGGCCATTGTTTTTTGTTTTCAATAAACACCATTTTGTTAGGTTTCACTTCATTGTGCAAGATCGAGAGAAGGTTGGTGTAGGGAAGGATTCGAGAAACTATTTCTCAATTTTCGGCTTTGGATTAAGGTAGTTTATTGTGGCATGCAAATGTAAGAAGAGAGGGGAAGCTCGAACATGGTCAAAAGCGTGTCTTTATTTATGATTTTTTTTATTTATCAACCATTTATTGAATCATACTAGGTTAAAAAGAAAGTTCTTGGATATTGCATTTCAACAAAGTTTTTGTTTCGATGTAAACAGTGATTGGGCATGCCGTTGGATAGCGGAATGCAATCTCCACAAAGATGTGTTACGCGCGAGCACTACTAATGTTTTCTGTGGAAATTTAGGCGAAAATTCAAGAGCATAGGATTTTAAGACAACCCAGATCTCCAGCTTCTATAAACCTTATTGAACCCCCACATGATCTAGTTTATAGTATACACATGCTTACACACATACATGCAAAGTTTGCATAGAATTTGAGCTTAAACAACAAGGAAAACGAGGTACTTGAAAAATGACAAACTCCGCCCCCATTGATCCTGAGGCCGCATTCATCACTGCTACCTTGAGGTAAAATGAACCTTAAGGTAAGATTATCACTCAAAACCTGTATTCATCAATGTACCTTGAGGTAAATGCTCAAGGTTAAATCAACCTGAAAATGATTTCATGTAGAATGGATGATACCTTGAGGGAAATTCTATCTCAAGGTAGCCTTATCAACGATAAATCCGTATTCATCAAACTTGATGCCTTTACCTTGAGGTAAATTTACAATAGGAACTTTTACCCAAGCAGAAGGCAAGCTTACGAGTGATACCCTCAGAAATCTACACGGTTTTAGAGGCTCATTTTTCACATGAACACTGCAGCGGCAAAACTGAACCCCTTGCTGCAATTTTGTCTATTTTCGTTGAGATTAATTAGCTAGAGTTATAGACATGTAAAGAAATCGTTACTACACTTCTCTCTAATCCTATGGATATGCTGTGAATGTTTTGAAACTCCTGTGAAACTGATGTACCGAACCAGAGAAAGTCAAACACCTCTTTATTTGCTCCAACAGCATTTTGAGCATCATAGACCCTATCAAACAGTATTTTGAGCATAGCACACTGAAACCACAGGCCTAAAATTGTATGACCCAAAAACAATCGCTTTGCAAGCTCTGTATTCAAGAAAAGCCAGTGTTGACGTTTGTGTAACGCAACTCTTTAGCCTTATTTAGTTGCCAACTCAAATCCAAGTAAAGTTATATCACTCAGGAATATGTGGGCCAGCACTTCAACAGATAATAAGGTTCGACTCTAAGAATCCGAAAAAAGAAAGAAAGTTTACTAGCTTGGCAAGAAAATTCTAACATTTAGCTCTTTATTTACTTTGTTCATCCATTCAACTTCGACTCACACGTTGCCTCTGATGTATAAGTTTGCAATGCAAGCATCGGAATCTTCACAAAGCGTTTCACAAACATTTCAAAATTTCAAATGTCTTGATAAAATCATGTTTCCGTAATTTGGACGCGCGTCCTCCTTACACTCAGAAGGACTTGAAAAAAAACTGTTATCGTCTAAGGATTGTTTCATACAGCAGTCGATTGGCTGTCACTGCTGCAGACTACTGGCTGCAGCGAATGCAGTATGAAACAGCTCTAAGCTCATCAATAAACTAGGCAAATCCTAATGGTGACTGTTTGCGAAAACAGTATTATGAAGCATGTCAAAAATATGGGGAATGTTCGATGCCGAACGAGCACAACATTCTTCAGGCAGATAGGCATCGCAGCAGAAAATTTTTTCCAATTCAAGTAGATTGTACTTAGAAGCAGATAATTTCCCGAAAGTTTTGAAACCTAAAATGGTTGATTATGTAGACCCTATCCTCTTCAATTCACCAACTGTAGCCTTTCAAAATCTAAAGACATAAATATCCTCGAGTAAATCCCATGCAGATATGAAAAAAAGCAATTCACCGCAAGTACGCCATGCCCTTCTCTGAGAAAACGTCAGTGTTTATTATGCTGGCACAGGCTATTTTGATCTTGAGAGATAAATTTTGATGAATACGAAATTATACCTTGAGGTAAATTCTACCCTAAGGTAGCTTCTCAAGGTAGCTTATATTGCAGTAGGGTTCATTCGAATCTCACCACTGCAGCCGAAGCAGCTAGAAAAGTACGTGCTATAATCATACATTCCTCACATCTCAGACTCTGAACACGCATGAGCGGCGGATTTTCAGTTAATGAAGAAATTTGGGGCAGCCGTAATGCCACCTATCCGCGCCCTTTTGATCCAGTAACACTAGAGTACAATAAGCGAGCAGAGATCCTCAATTCAATTTGGCCGGAGACCCTAAGTTCACTGCAACCGCCTATTCCTCGGCTAGCTAGCCCAGAGAATGTGGAAACTCCCGCAGTAGTAACTAAGGGCCACGGCTCGTCCATTCCCAGTGTTTGAGACGGCACAATGGAAAAAACCTGAAACAAAAAACGTGAACTTGATAAGTTAATCACGTACTCGTTAAGCTACTAGACAAATACTAATTACATTAATAACATATCACTAGGTAAGAAAATGCAACGGAAACTCTCTCTAAGGTTCCAGCGAAATCAAACACGCAAACAGCAGAAAACAACCAGCCGGACCTAAGCAAATTTGTAAAGCAAAAGCTTTTTTAGCTCATGAAAAAAATAGGCGCCGAACTGCGAACATTGCAATCACATAGCGGTAGAGGACTATATGTCGCCGGATGTGAAGGGTCCCGCGTAGATTTCTCGCAGAAACGCATTCGTGCATATGCAAAGGTGTGTGTTTGTTGCAAATGACCGCGGGGACCGACATAGGTGCGATAAGGTGAGAATGATCCTTCCAGAGTGAAGGGGGTTACATTGGTCGCAGCCCCTCCGGGTGAAGGGTGTTTCACTTGGTAGAGAAATTATAAAATGTCGGGGGGCGGGGGAGCCATGATGTTCTCTCACCATTTTTCCTGGTCAAAGTTTATAATTTTCAATTCCTTGCCATCACTGGTTGTCTTTTTTTGAAATGTGAATCGATATGCTGCTTGATTAGCGCACAATTATATTTCTGATTAGCATCTTGTATTTTTTTTTACATTTCCTTCTCCCTTTTTTACATCACCCTGCCTGTTTTTAAAATTACCATAAAAGATGTGAATGCGAGAAGATTTGTTTCGGAAAGAGTTGAAAAGTTTTTAAGCATTTGCGAATTTTCTGAAAGAAAAGATTTGTAATTTGTGTGGATAAACAGCAACGTCAGCAAGGCAATTGTCTTTGAAACCATCTTGTCCTACGCTTTCAGAGAATATATAGTTTGCCTGGAGTCTATTGGAAAAGTTTCTGGTGAAAAATGTAGTAGTGATTTCTGGAGGTTTACGAGTTTTTAGGATAAAAAAATCCGTAACTTTTGTAGGGAGCATCCTTTACGCCGACATGGTCACCACTGAAACCGCCTTGTCCTCCGCTTTCAGAAATTACACAGCACGTCTGAGATCCACTCAAAAAAGTGCCTGGGTGAAGGGTGTCCTAGTGATTTCTGGAGATTTTTGAGTTTTTAACGTAAAAAAAATTCATAACTTTTGCAGATGAACATCTTGTGCGCCGTGATAGTCACCATTGGAACCTTCTCGTCCTCCGCTTTCAGAAAATATATTCTCGAGTCATTTGCAACTTAATATGTGTAATGCACATAGTGCGACTTACTTGACGAACTTACAAGATTAGGACCTGATCATTTCTAGTGAATTCTCCTTGTTCCTTGCCCCTTTGATTTGATGGTTATATACTAGTTAGCAAAATAAATATCTATACTTCGTTACGCTAGAAATGGTTTCAGTGAGGAGTTACTACTAAGGTTGCCGTCGGTTGCCGTGCATGGTGTGCAAACTCACATATTAAGTTACAAATGACTCGAGTATATACTCTGCCCATGGTCCGTTAAAAAAAGTGCGGGGTGAAGGATGGTTGAGACTTTTTAATGGGAGTGCTCAAGTAGACGTCTTTTCACAATGGTAAAAAAGCCTTTACTTAATTCTCACACTATCGCACCTGTGCCTGCGAGACTGGAGTCCTGCACATGCATACAGATTTCAGCAGCTCAACTTGAAGTTGATGCGCCAAAAATGCTACTTGAAGAATGTATCCTTTGCAAATCCGTTGAAATAACCCGATTATTAATCGAATAAATTCTAAGGCCTGAGGTTTTGTAGAGCACAGTCCGAGGAATAACACAGTGCTGTAATAGCAAAAAATTCTCTCCAAAGTGAGATACGGTACTATAAATATGGTGTCAACTGAACGCGCCGCAGCCTTGATAGGAAGTGGACTTAGGAGTCCCGCTTGCATCAGAAGATTTCAGTTCGCGTGATTATCACATATCTTAATATAGAGACTGTCCATAAGCTACAGGCATATTAGCCGCCATAATAGAATATTTCAGAAAAAAAGATATATCATATGTTGTATCGCCCATACTTACCGGCCTTTGAAGTCCTTTGAATGATTTGCCTGCTAATAGTGCTTTCACCTGGTTATGATCTTCCTACTTTAGTGCTTATTATAAAGTGCCTTGTTTACTGATTTAATCGTTTTGTTTACTTCAATATTTTTTACATCGAGTTTTGTATAATTTTAATGCTCACTCGGTATCGCGGCGGGACCAGGAAAGCGGCGCGACCTGCACATCTTCTCGGTGCTCTATAGAGGATGATAATAATAAGGAACCAGCTTGCAGTATTTCATTTCTTCACGCGGAGCTTGGTCAGATCACCGGTCGAGAAGAAAGTAAAGAATACGTAGGACGCGCCGATCGCCGAGGAGAATGTTCTCTATCAAAGATTTCGTCAAACGCCTGGATGCCACTCCGAGTTCCACCAGAGTGTCTGAGAGTTCAAGTGCTTGCGTGACAATATTGATACACAATAACTGTTATTATCACAACTTTACAAATAAATGCCTAAAGCCATCTTCAGCGCTGCAGTGGAATATCTTCAATGTATAATAGTTATCATAAAGACGAGTGGGAAAATTTCAATAAATTATTCAACGCCGTTCAACTCTTTTCGCAAGAATTCCATGCCAGGAGCTGGTGGTGCGCCTTTGATGTGCTCGCACTTGAATGTCTTTGGATTTGGTTGAAAGGGGAAACAGCAGCAACGGCAGACTTTTTCCTTGACTGTGCTGGTTTCGTTGACGTGGGTTATCCTGAACGCGGTAAACATCAATATATTGTACTTACGGGCAAGTCACTAAGTACGACTGCATGCACATAAGGAACATGGGATAGTTAGCGCCAAATAGGGAGCAAATTGACTACTGCATTACAATCCGCAAAGCTGCGTACTTCGTGCTCACACAATACATGCAAAAAAATCTCACTTCGTTTGAGGTAAACAAGTGTACCAGTCGAGTGTCAATATGTGCTGCCGGAACATTGGCTCTACTGTCGATAGGTCCACGCGTGAAGATGGCCATAAACGACATTCGCCTCCATTTTCCTATAACGTAAGATATTCAGATTCAAAGTTTTATTACACCAGTTCACTTTAGGCAAAATTTATTAGCTGATGCAGGTGAGAATAGTGAGGAAACGGTAATGAGAAAAGTTGAAAATTGTTGATTTTTGAGTACGCTAATTGGTTGATATGAACGTTCAAGACGGAAGAAAAAAACAAGGAGTTCCTCTCTTCCTTCACTCAGCCCGTGCGTGACTCATCTCTTTAGCAAAATAAATTTACCCTAATTTCACGCGTATAAGGCGCACTTTTTCGATTTTTCAAGCGAGCCGCTCAGCCGCTTCACTGTAGTCCGGAAAGAGATCCTTATACCGCACGATTTCTTAAGCAATATACAGCACGTTATAGGGTCCTTTGGTTGTAAAGTCCTTTGGCGTGTCTGGGCTGGTCGATTTTGGAAAAAAAAATCCCCCGCGCCTTATATGCGTGAAATTAGGGTATTTCAAATTCAATACTTTACGGTTATCCGGACCCGACTTTTCAAAATGTCCTTATAAAAAACGTGCTTCGGCCCAGACTTTTTCATACTTTCTGTGAGAATTGTCTCGTAACGTGTCAAGATAACAATTAACCCGTTGACGACGATGTGGACCACCGGTGGCCCACGCACTTTTTGCCTCCAGGGACGATGTGGACCACCGGTGGCCCACACACCTTGCAAAATCATATTTTTTCCAGGTCAAGTATTTTTCCCAGAGTTCACCATTTTTTCCAGTTTTTTGCACTTTTGGAACCTGTACACTTCGTCGTTTAAGAAAATGGCTGTAGTGTTTACAGTACATTTTTACATTTCGTAAATAATCACAAAAGGGTAGAGGAACGAACGCCTCAATTAGGCATCGCCTCCGCGGGCTGCTGGTCCTTTCGTCCTGCTGTCGTGCATCGTGTTAAGACCAGTGGTCCGCGGGGGCGGCGCCTAATTGAGGTGTTCGTTCCTCCACCCATCACAAAACTTTCTCGCGCCGCAATTGTTGTGCAAAACCGCGTCGTCCCACAGCGCCGCCACGCAAAATTAGGCGTCGTCGTCAATGGGTTTACACGTTTGGGGCCAGTTCGGCATGTTTTTTCAAAATCTTTCCGGTGAGGTAAAGGCTACTGCAGGGCGAAGACGCAGAAGCAGTATCAGCTGAACGGGCGCGAACTCGCCGCACGTATTCTTCACCCTGTAAAACCTGCGCTTCTTGCGCTCTGCGGCTAATAAAGCCTCGTTCGCGCTCAAAGATGTGCTGTGCTTTCGTCATGCAAGAGCCTATACGTGAGCATTTGAAATGACTCGAAAGCTGTTCAGGGCTCTTTATAATGTAAAACTTCCAAACTTTATCCAAACATTTTGGTAGCTTTAGCGATAATTTGAAGAAATCCTTCTCTTCACATTGTTTCTGCCATGTGGATTTAGCCGCGGAAGAATATAAATGATGGCTTGAAGTACCTGGCTGCCGATTGTTTCGTCTGTTTGATGACGGAATAAAAGCCCACCTTTTAGTTTGGGGAAACCTAAGGGGTTTATCAAACACAATCACCTTCATAATGTTGCAGCTCATTCATGGAACTGTTGATAAAAAATGGGGTCATTATTGAAAAATAGATTGAACTTACAAGGAAAGGATACTTAATCGCATTGACGGGGTAAGCGGTGTATACCGCGTATACCGTCCCCAAGCGGTGATCTCTAAACCGCATTCCATATCTGCTATGACGTCATTCTGGAGGAGTTATAAAGGATTTTTGGTGCAGTGGATAGTGGCTTGAACTGCGGACGTCGTGGGTTCGATTCCTCTGGGAGGCCACTCGTTTTGCATTTTTGTAAATCTTAGCAGGCAGATTGCAAAACCTGTCTACGTTTAAAAAAAGTAAAATTTTTACAATTTGAAGCAATATATTTGCATTTATTAGCACTGAAACACCGTCTAACCTAAAAAACACTCGTTTTTAGCCTTTTTCGTTAAAAACTTTACTCAATTTTACATTGAAAAGATCCGAATTCGTGCTTAACATAGAGAGGAGCAGCTATCCTGTCAAAAATGGCGTCTTCATCGATTTTTTCATGCACAATATGTTAATCAACGAAATAAAAAAATTCAATGAAAAAGGCTAAAAACGAGTGTTTTTAGGTTAGACGGTGGTTCAGTGCCAATAAATGTAAATATATTGCTTCATATTGTGAAAATTAACTTTTTTTGATGTCGACGGGTTTTGCAACTTGCCTGCTAAAATCCTTGGCTATTCTGTGCACTCATTATTGCAGTAACAGTGGAGAAGATTTTATAGGCGAAAATCGAGGAACATCTTCTCGTAGAAACCTTCACTTTGCAAAAGTATAACTTGATTTGGAATATAGCTGACAATGAGTTGCACAGGAACTGCTCACAGTGTAGCCCATAGTCGATGGAGCAGTAGCGCTAACTTGGATTTCATCAAACTCTTTCAAAAAAATTATGTGCTGAAAAATCCGAAAGGACCCACTTATTTTGCTCTTTCTGATGCAGCAAAAAATGCAATTCTTTGACGTTTTGATTTTGTTCGCCGTCGAGAAACCAGGAAATCTTTTCGTTCTTCTAGAAGCAGTTGTTCTAGCTCTAATCTTACTGTATAGAGTAAAAGTCATGCGATTGCAATATGTTTATGATTTTTATGCGACACGAAGGGACCATAAAGGCAGGTTATGTTTAAGCTAAAAATTTGTTGCCTCAAAGTTTTTCTGAAATCATATCTCGATGAGCGTTTCGTATCACAAGTCTCCAGCAAACATTATGTATATTCTAAAAGAAATTTTTTCTTTTGGCTGTAAATTTCAGGCGATAGAGCAAAGACGAAAATTTTCGCATTTGTTTCGCTGCTGTCTTTTCAAAGTACGCAACCACAGAGCGAACAAAGATCCATGAAAACGAAAATATGCCTGAAAAATTAGAAGAAAAGAGCTTTTGAATGATATAAGCACTGTTTGTAAAAAATGGTTTCTTCCTCCAAAATCGGCAGTTCAAGAAAAGGTGTTGAAAACGGGTAGAACTTTTGAAACAACCCAATACTTCAAATTTATTGCTCGAATTTGGATTGGACACTAGTCTGGAAATGAGGAAGTGTAAATGTATCAAACCTATATTTCTTAGGTTCTTGTACAAATGGTGTTCATCTATCAACAAAAATCTACTTCGTCTTTTTTTGGCAAATGATTTCCCTCTATTTTTTCTCTTTTCCTTATCATCGAAAAGACCTCTACTCTGGTGGTACTTACGGATAAACTTGTACATGCCTTTTTCACAGCTAATTGGACATTCAGTAAAACTGGGCTCTTTTCTTCTGATCAAGGTCTATGAATATGTACGTTGAGGTTTAAAAAACTTTCGGGCTTCGGGCTGCTTGCAGATTCCAATTTATCCTACCTTTAGCTGATCATAGTCCACCTCACAGGCATCGACCTGACTGTGTCCAAGCAAATCTTTTGCTGAGCAGACTCTTTCTGCTACATAGAACGGAATCACCGGTCTGCCTCCCTTGATTCTGTAAAATGTAGTGAATTTGCCAATAGTGGAAGTGCAGCCTCTCAGACTCACGTAAATGGGCTATTGTTACATTTCTTGTTCCCACCGTAACCACAACTTTGTTTATAGGAACATAAACCACATGGTTTATTTGAGCGTAGTACAAATTGCATATAGTTGTAGAAGTTATTTAGAGCCTGAAACAATAATTTTCTTATTCTACAAAGTATTTATTGGTATGACAGCTTACCGTATCGTAGCGTTTTACAAAGGTATAGAACCAATGCAGTTGACACACTGGAGTCAGCTGCTTCAGATATGTCATCTGAAATAAGGTATCACTTTTTTGATGGTGAATGAGAAATGAATGACTCGTGTTATGAGCAAAAGGTTCCAAAAAGACCTCGGTAGATTATCATATAGTATCAAAATTCTCAAAGTTGCATCACCGTTCCGTAAGGCTCCCGCCAGAGTGCCGAAGCCATGCCAGCGCTACGCCAGCGCCGAGCCAACGTTTCGATCAATACACATGTATTTCATTGGGGCGGGGCTAGCTGACCTAGTTCACAGCAGGTAGGTATCCCCAACGAAATACAGGGTGTCCCAAAAGTATGTATCGAACGTTTGATCGTTAATATCTCTCTTCCCAAGAAGTCTTTTGCCTTGCTTCGAGTACCATTTTGTAGAGCTAGCTTCAACTTAGATTTGCATTATAGAACGAATCACTCATTCCTCTTCATTACTGTAGGATTACGGTAGAAACTTCAAAGAGGGTTTTAAGCAATGAAAGGCCATATTTTGCCTTAGAAAGGAAATAAAACAGCCTGAAAGTTTTCACACTAGGCTAATTAGAGTTGCTGATTATAACTGTAAAGTTCCCAACTTATTATGATGCTTCATTGAGGAGTTATGCCAGGTAAGAGGTAGCGGCCATTTTTTCAATGTTCCTAAAAAGTGCGATTACACCGTTTAGAAAGCTTTGTAATCTTGTGAATAGTTGAGTATTGAACTCAGCATCCATAAAAACCCTATTACACAAGTTTTCACAATTTTTTGAAGAATTTTGGAACTGCAGCTTTTTCCACATTGACACCATATGTTTCAAGTTTCTACCGTAATCCTACAGTAATGAAGAGAGATGGGTGATTCGTTCTTTAATGCAAATCTAAGTTGAAGCCAGCTCTACAAAATGGTACTTGAAGCAAGGCAAAAGACTTCTTGGGAAGAGAGATATTAACGATCAAACGTTCGTACATACTTTTGGGACACCCTGTACACGTGTATCGATCGAAACGCTGGCTCGGCGCTGACGTAGCGCTGGCATGGCTTCGGCACTCTGGCGGGAGCCTAAGGACCAGGTGTCGTGTGGCGGACATGAGGGGAGCACTGAGTATGTTTGGTAAAGGTTTTTGGACTAGCGGTAACGAGAGATATCGTGGCTCTCCAAGCGGTGTATAGGTTCAGCAGTCTTAGTTAGTTTTAGTGCTACGTCTGATGCAGTAGTTTTTTGTGTTATCAAAAGTAAACTTATGTAATATACTGTTTGTGTAAGATTGTCCTAGTTGCACTTGTATCAGGTACGCGAGTAAGGGTAGTCGCGACACGCTAGGTAGGGACCAGTTTGCACGGTCGTTTACAACATTTCAGGAAATACGGGATCGGGTTGTTTGTGGACAAGCAGTGGAAGGTGCTGAGCCCTAAGGAGCTGAACAGTGCCAATCACCCGGTGTTAAGGCATTTTATGAATTTCTTACGTGGACACTGACCGGGAGACCCCCAACTAAGCCATTGCCCAAGAGGCAGCTCTTAGTACTCATTCGTAGCTGAGAAATTCAACTCTTAACTCGCCTAGTACCGTATTTGCTATGGTTGCGCTCGAAAAGAATACTGTACCAAACGAAAGTCTGAAGCTGAATTTCTCGGCAAAGTGCATCATATGAGTTGCTGCTATGGCAATGGCTTTTTTGAGACCTTTAATCAGATCTCAAGTAGGCTCAGTATGCTCGTACAGCGGGATTGTATACTGCACTATGTGCGTATAGATTTATCTCGATTGTTGGCTTTCGTATGAAGTACTAATAAAAGCCGGGTTTTTGACTCTTCTATTCTCTTACTATAACAAGCAATACGTACCGTTCCACGAGAATCAGGCCAAACACATGGTCCCCAACTGCTCCAGTTACTGCAGTCTTTTGTCCTTACCGCGTCGGAGTAAACTGCTGCCAACTGGCCATAAGCTAAAAACAGATTTATGTATAGAATCGCGGAACTTCACAAGTTAGCATTTTCAAGCCTTATCTTCTCCCCTTTCCATCATTCGCTGGTCAATTTTTTAGATAAACAGCAAAATCACAAGGTATACATGGAACATTTTCTAGCCCTGTCTCTCTCTCTCCCTCCTGTTTCTTCATTCGTTGTTCTTAGAAAAGTAGCTATGTCATGATGGATGTTCAACTTGACAGGCTTGCTTGCGCTTTTTTCTTCGCGTGAAAGTGAATTGGGTTAACGAGTCTATGCGTAAAGATGAATGCTATACGTCATGTGATAGGCGCAATAACAGGCGCAGGAAAAAGTTGCTTAAACATAGCTAGAACCTTCTCTCTGTACATTATTCTCCGTCTATACAACTTTCCAGTTCTGAAAGATAAAAGTGTATAACCGGTATAAAGAAGTTGGGGGAGGAGGAGAAGGGTGAACAAGGGCTTGAAATATAAGGAAATTTCTTTAGAATTGTGTCTGTCTGGTTTTTGTGAAACTAATCAAAAAACACCTGCTTTTTATGTTCTATAGAATCCTGAAGAAAATGAATGGGATGCCTTAAAGGCAGTGGATCGGCAAAATGGACCCTTCCCGGATTTTTGTGGGTTTTGGTAGTAGACCCCCAAGTACACTGTAGCGCAAATCCCGTCTGCCAATTCATGCGCTAAGCCTTGAAAAATGAATTTTGAAACTCCACCGGTCCTGCCCACTTCCATTGAGTGAGCAGGAACTATTTACTAAAATCCACCAAAATCCGAGAAGGATCAATTTTTGCGATCCACTATTTTTAAGCAATTTCGAAAAAAATGAGAATTAGTCTGATTAGTGAAGAAAAAAATGTCATAAAGATGACTCCTTACTCATTCCAAGCATGGTTATAATAGGGCACAAATTTTTGCAATATGATTTCCCAGATAATGAGCAAGGAAAACAAACAATTTGTGCTTTAAACTATTCTTACCCACCCATACTATATGAAAGAGCTAGAAATCATAGAAGAACAACAGTGACCCGGGAGGAAGAAACGCAAGGAGTAGAAGAGAAGAGAGATACTTTTCTGAGCCTAAACTCTATCTCTCACCGTAGCTCTACCGTAATCCTCTGCACTTTAGCTCAATTAGGTTAGAAAAGTACAACTTACTTGCATGTACTATTGCCAGACATAGTGCGACGTGGAACATGGTGTTGAACTGATCACGGATCAAAACGTTCCACTACGACGACGTTGATTATCCATCGGACATCGTCCACCTTCGATGTCCCGCCCAGTTAATCATAGCGGCGCGAGCTACTAACCTATAACAATTTGAAAGACCCACAAACCCTTTAAACTGTGTCAGAATTGCAATTCAGAACTAGATTCAATAGTTCAACAGTAATTATTGCAGTAAGGTTCGTAAGGAGACAATTCTCTGAATTGCGCGTTGGTTTCTGAAAAAGAGCTTCAGTATTCTGTTTCCGCGTATTTGAAGTTTACGAAAGATCTTACCCAATGTATCAAAATGATCTTTGCTAGGATTTCCTCAGAAAATGCCGCACATTTTAGCGAGAAATTGAAGAGTGTCAAAGCAATTTGGCAGAGCAAATGTAATCATGTATGCTTTTGAGATCGAAGATGCAGCTGTGATATTACGATTTTTGGATAAATCGAAAAATTTGAAAAGTCAGATATCTCGTGCAATTGTCGTATCCTATGTGATTGCTGTCAGAGTCATGAATTACAATCAAAAGAAACTGTTTTAGATTTCTGGCAGAGTTTTTGATACATCATGATTTGCTGGAGACGTGGCAGAATAAAGAATCTATGTTTTATAATATTTTGATTTTAAGCTTTGGATGTACGGTATGATTATTGTTGTGTGGTAAAAAAATACGTCAGATATCATACAGCAGTTCATGTGTCACGATCTATTAACAACTTGGAACGAGCTGCGGTAGAATTACGATGCATACCAAATCACTGCCAAACCATTGCAACATTGAAAAGAGAAAACTAGCAAAACTTTTTGAGGCTTACAATCCTACTACAATAATTTGAAAATTTCAAAACTTTTTTTTACCGAAAGACAATTAAAACGGCAATATTCTACTTAAACATTATTGTAAACGTAGAAGTTGTATAGTTGTTTGAAACTGGAAAATGATATCGTTCATCAGGCTATTATGGTAAGATGAACACTAAGATCCAAAGACAAAGTCTAAAACCATGCAGTTCCTCAAAGATAGGATATCCGTACCAGAAAATTTTATGGAATTCTTAGTGCTCACACATATGATAAAATCAAAAAGCATTTGAATCATTGTATTTGTCTTCTTTATTGTGGTTGAAAATAAAGTCAAGCCACGATTTATATTCTTTCCCGGCCAAATTCGCATGCTGGAAACAAAGTGAACAGCAGAATTTCTTTTAAATCATTGCCGGACCAAGATGTTTTAATGAACGTTTGAAACTGTTTTGCTTTTATAAAACACCGCGAACACTTTTGTGTTCTCGTATTCAACGGAAATGATGAAAAAAATGCCAAAGTTGCCCGAACGTCCTAATTATTGTCTTGACACATGGCAAGGACACAGTCCTCGAAAATCTTTGAAAAAAAGTCTAAGCCGAAGCGCATAGTTCATGAGAACATGTTGAAAAAATATTTCCGGATAACGGAGAAGTATCGAGCTTTCTAATGTTGTGTTCGAATGTATCATTTCTCTATGAAAAAAAAGGCGCGCAGTGAGAAACCCAAAATTCCTCATTGTGTGCAAATCTGAGAAAATTTCGTCGAAAATTTCAGAATGGCAGACCGATTTTTTTCTGCTCCCTGAATAGAGGAAACTTGGGTGCATCCAGATAACAAATTACTCATATCCACATCCATCACAGGATGGGAAGTGAGCTTAGAAAATCAAAAACTGAGCTTTTGGAAATTTAGCCACATTGGGGCATGATTTTCGTTTACTAACAAAGAAAATTCTGAGTGGTTTATATTGGATTGAACCGAAAGTTCTGTCGCACCATTTTCAAAAAATCATAACTTCTTTCAAACACAACGATTTTGCGCAAATCAAATTTTGTCTGAAAGCGTAAGACATGTAGTTTCCAAGAGTCACCTAGAGACTTTCCAATATGCTTAGGTTGCAGAGATAAAAATGAAAGAACAAGATCATCCGAAATGCGGATTTTTTAAGCAAAAATTCTGGAAATCTAGAAACTGTGCGATAAAATCCAGAACAGCCATTATCCTAAGTTTTCTTATATTTTATTACTAAGTGAGTCAAGTTTGTGCTGATCAAGCTCTTCTTTCAAAAGTTATGATTTTTTGAAAAAAAATGCTGAAAAATCGATTTCTTAAGAATTCTTAGAAAATTGATTTTTCGGCATTTTTTTTCAAAAAATCATAACTTCTGAAAAAAGAGTTCGATCAGTACAAACTTAACTCACTTAGTGAAAATATAAGAAATCTTAGGATGATGGCTGTTCTGGATTATATCGCACAGTTTCTGAATTTTTAGAATTTTTGCTTAAAAATTCCGAATTTCGGATGATCTCGTCCTTTCATTTTTATCTCTGCAACTTGAGCATGTTGGAAAGTTCTCAAGGTACTTTTGAAAACTACATGCTTTACGCTTTCAGGCAAAATTTGAACTGCGCAAAATCGTCGTGACGGAAAGAAGTTATGATTTTTTGAAAATGGTGCGACAGAACTTTCGGTTCAACCTATATATGATAGTAGGAACTTCGAACCACTTCTCTTCGAAAATTCATAGACAAAAAAACAAGAAAATTTTTTTGCGAAGATTTGCATGAAAAAGCGAAACTATTTTTTAGCCAATCGTTTGCTTTGAAAACCAAAAAACCAAATTTTTGAATGTAAGGTCTGATGCTCTGTTGGTGATCATGCTTAGGCGTGTTGAAAAAAGTGTTTTTTCCAATGGCATCACAAAACATACTTTTTGCCATCAAACTCGTTAGCGTTTCACAGGTATATCGGCAAGTTCTTGAATAATCACATCAATAACTGTTGTCCATCCTCAAAAAGCTGTAAGTTTTGATTGATAGCCATGAGATGCATACCCGTATCTTGATGTTTTGTAACAGAAGTGCACTATTTTTTGAAACGTCAAAAAAGCTGTTGTGGTATGCAAAATTTCAACTTGGATTAAAGCTTTCAACTGTCTTTGAGAGACAATCTGTTCGCTTCCAGTCTCTTTAGCCTCTGTATGTCCACCTAGAAAACTCTCATGAAAATTTCTGCTGATGCCAAAGAATTCCTGTGCACTTCTGCAAGTGCATAATCTCAATGCTAGCACAGGGAACGCAAATTCGCAAATTCCCAGCAGTAACGAGGTCAACAAGGGAGTCAACGATTCGCGTCACAGACACACACTCAATGGCTGCCATTTAAATGGACCGCAATATCAGGTTTTTCGCAGCGCCGAGCGAATCGCGATTTGATGCGAATGTGTTCGGCGAAAGTGGATATGTTTCGGAATGCATTTGCTCCGAATCGCAGTGAATTATAGTGTGTGTGAAGTGCTCTGGGACTGGAATTATTATCTACAATCAGCGGTAGCAATATTTTCGACTATCCTCCATAATTTGTAAGTTAATATGGGAGTCTGCACTATGCGCGGCAATCGACGACATCCTTACTAGTCATCCCGCAATAAAAGCGTTTTTAACGTAACAGAGTGTAGAAACTGCAAACAAATAAAAAAAAGCAAGGAATCAAGGAGAAATCACTGAAATTGAGCAGCTTCCAATCTTACAAGTCGCGTTGAGTAGCGTGCATGGTGTGCAGTCACGTATATCAGGGTTACAAATTACTGGCCCGTAGTAAACTACCGTCAGCGCATCTCCCCTGAGGCGGACCGGAGTTGATATCTTGGCGCCTCAGTCCAGCATCCGGCGAGCTATTGATCTGGATGCAGATCTCTTCCTGGATATTATGATCAAGTGCGTTCTCGAAAAAACAGCTACTTGATTCGATTTGGTTAATTGGGTAAGCCATTGGAATTACACGCGCGCGGCCGTGGTTCGACTCCGCTTAGCGACACAACTTTTGCTGCATCGCCGGGCAATCTTTGATAGCGGCCACTACCCAATCGATGATGACCGCTATCAGGATTTCGCCTAGCAAACGCAAAGATAAAACAAAAAAACATTTCGTTACGAAAATTTTGCGGCAAAACGAAATGGTTGCAACGTGAATTCAATGAAATGAACAAATGAGTCCTCGTTTTGGACAGCTTCAAAAAAACCAGTAAAGTTTACAAAAAAGAGAAGAATTTGTTTTTTTCTGTCTTCCTCGCCAAAATCAGCTGTTCATCGATCCTCTCCTTTTCGGGCGCGGTTGTGCAATTTTGCGCCGATTTTGTCCGCAGTGTTAGGCAAATTGCTGTGTATCGTAAGTTACTCAGGAGCAACTTACGAAGATCTTCTCTGCGTTTCCTCGTTAGCACACTATTTCTGGACATCATCGCTCATATCATCTCCCATGACCCGGCAGGGAGATCATCTCCCTGCCGAACTGCACCTGAGGCTCACCTCTCAGGTGACGTTGCATCCCTATAGCAAGGGGAAATGGGCGGTCGTCATTTTACTGAGAGAACATCACATGAAGGTCTCAGGGGAGATAATCTCCCATGACCGAGCTTTACTACGGGCCACTCTGTTATTCGTGTAGGAAAATACAAATGACTTGCTTTAGATTGTAAGCAATCGAGGTAACTTTAAGAAGTGTTAAAAGCTCAAATTAGCTATGTAAAAAAAATTTCAGGTTCCTTGAGTTTCATTGTTGAGGCCCAAACAATTCCCCCTCCTCTCGGAGAAAATTTCTTGGACCGTCACTGCTGTACATTTGCAAACATTGAGCGGCATTTAATCATGTGCAAAAGTAGCTGGTACATTTCTTTTGATAGAAGCTGTTTTTGGTTGAAGATGCGCTGTTTTATCTTCTCCCTTCCATACAACATTTATAGCTATCAAAATTTAGGCCCACTCGTGAGGGAAGACTTCAGAGCTTACATAAAATTCGATGAGGCATTTTTGGGGTGCAAATACCCCAATTTTTCAAATTTTTGTGGAAAACCGTTTTGCAAATGGCGTTTCAGATTGTCACTTGCCTTCAGACTGGACCCGGTAATTTTTTCATACATCTATCCCATATTAGCTCTCCAGTGCTTATCATAAGTGAGACAATCTTCCACAAAAACCCATTTTCTATGTTGACCCTTTTTCTTTCTGTGTACGCTAGCGACTCGAAAGGAAGTACTTTAGATACAACCGAAAAGCATCCTTATTGATAAAATTCATTTCGCAAAATTTGCGATTCTCGAGAAGAATTAATTTGCTTGAAGTTATAGCATTGTGGAAAAGAATTTCTGGCAAGCGTCTGAGAGTTTTCTTTACCTTGATACTTTGGTAGATTTCACAAATAATAAATGCCTGAAAAACTAATGTTGCTCTTATCGTGTTATTCTGCTTAGAAAGGATAAGTCTTTGAAATGTGCACAAGGAAGTTGCGCACCTTTTGGTTAGTGCAATTCATCCTGTCGAATGTGATTTGAAAAATGTTTGACAAGGGAACGATACTTAGTGTCCGTGAGCTTTTGAAATGAGGTACATACCATTACAGAACGCTGGATCCGAGTCTGACTTCCGTTTCTGCTAATTGTTTCTCTGGAAGAAGTTATGAAGAATTTTCATGCCAAATTTGGCCATCCAAGATATGATAGGAACACCAATACCGCCGTACCTGTGGTGTAGTGGCTGGAGCGATAGCCTCACAAGTTGACGCAGTGTAAGTTCATATCCTTGTCTCTCACTTTTGCATTTAATTAAGCTTCTTTTTGAGAGTTAGGTTTCCTCGAGGTAAGTGCAGGCCCTTATTCTTTGAGAATTTAACGAGGAGTCATTTCTATATGAGTGTTTTCCACATTTAATCCAAAAGGTACCTATAAAAATGAAAATGAGAGGAAAATGAATGCGTGTTATCATGTTACCAGGTTGGTGCTTCTGTTGTATTTACCTCGCGCGGCCAAACTTGGAGCCAAATCTCTCACAACTCCTTTCAGAGGAACGATCAGCAGATACGGAAGTAAGATTCGGAATCAGCGTTCGAAGACGAGTGCAATGGTATACATTTCATCTTAAAAAGCCACGGATACTAATGTTAAGTATCCTTCTCTTCTTAGCTGGAGTATTTGATGGAAGAGGAAGCGATACGTAAGTGTTAAATGCTAGGATAATTTCTGACACAGCTAACAGAGACAGATACCCGTGAGCGGCTATTAGGCATATTCTGGCTTTGTGTAATTTGAAGTCCGAAATGAATATTGTTTCATCTTTAATGTTGTAACTGCATTGCGATAGGCCTCGGAATTTCCTAAAGCGATTTCTACATAATCGCTGCGATACGTTATGTGGCAGTTTGCCAAATGTCTGTAAATGCTGTAGAGTTCATGCGCATAGACGCATAGCTTTTGTAATCTTAAGCGTATATGCCAAACCTTGCCTTCAGAGTCCGCACTCACTAAAGATTATGGCGACGAGGTATGACCGCTCCCAAAGGTCTCGGCAGGGTTCACACGATTTCATCGCCTCGCATTCACCCAACAGACGATTTACGAGTTCGTTGCATGCCTATAATCTTGCATTTCGGTTGTAATAGTTTTCCGACACGACTAAGCGACTAACTATCACAACTGAAATGCAAGATGATCAGCATGCAATGAACTCGTAACTTTGTCTTGTTTAGAGAATCACGAGGCGATGAAATCGCATGAACTCTGGCCAAGGTCTTAAAGGCACCGTCCACCCCAAAATTTCGACCCTCATGTTTTTGCCGTTTTAGGGCCTTCTCATACCCCTGATTCCGAATATCAAGTTGAAAATCCGCGAAAACCACAAAAAATCCCCTTTTTCAGGACGCGCAGAGCGATTTTTTCGGTACGGTGATTGGCTGGGCGCGCACGGGTGGGCGGGACGAACGTCACGCCTACTCCGAAAGGGGAGGAGCCGGCGTCGCGAACGCGGCCTGAAGCGATTTCCGAAGCAATTTTCTCGGTTCGGAAGCAACTTCAGGCAGTGCGAGTTGGGCAATCATACAGTTGGGACCCCGCAGCTGCTTGGTACCATAATCTCACCAATTCCAATTTGGGTGGACGGTGCCTTCAAGAGCCCGGCACACATCAACGACTTCATAACTTCGCAATTCTCTTGACAAGACAGCAGTTACAGTTTGTTGTATGCTGATCATCTGGCATTTCGGTTGTGGTAGTTCTCCGACACGACTAAGCGACTAACTATCACAACCAAAATGCAAGATGATTAGCATGCAGTGAATACGTACCAATTGTCTTGTTGTGAGAATCGAAGGCGATGAAATCGCTGATGTATGCCCGGCCCTTCGCAGTGCAATATGTTTCAAGCTCGACTAGACGGTGATTGGTCGCAGGCATTCGCTTCATTCTCTTCAGTCTTTGCTTGGCAAAATGCCAGTTGCGCGCTCGGCCCTCCAGCGATGCAGAATGCAGACCCGCTGTTCCACATGGAATATTTCGCCTACTCCAGGTTGAAAGAGACTGTACGTGGTAGTGTCTATCGCATTCAGGGTGTATATCACAACCCATCCGCAAGATGGCATCTGACAACATCGAGAGAGAAATCGTACTGAACCTTTACTGCATCAAAAAGGAAATTTGAACGTCTTAAGAAGTCGCTAATAAGTTTAGATCCAGTCCGAAAAAGCTCCCATCTGTGTCGAAAACCTCCATGTGCGCGCTCCAAAATGAAAAGGATGAACTCACTTTTCGACATATTTTTTCACAAATCAGCCTTCCTTTGACACCCCGTGATACTGTGATTCTTACCTACTTGAATATTTATATAAAGAAACAAAGAGATAAGTCCACAATAAGAAAAAAAATTCCAAGGATTCCAAAATGTCCAAAAGGTAACTACTGTTTTTTACACAACCGGTTTCGGGTAAGAACTAGACCGGTAGTGTAGCTTTTCTGGCGCCCCATCATCAGTAGCTCCCAAGAAAGCTTAAAAAAGTAACATATTCACGAATATGATTACTAAGGATTGGTAAAGAGTCAGAAACAATTATGAGAGTTACCAATTTTACAAAATATGACCAGATGCAGAGGAGAGGGTGGCAAACACGATCACAAAGAGAGAGATAGACACGATGGTATGCATCAATTGGATTTGAATGTGACCTTGCTATTCCAGCGCGTTGTCTTTAGTCCACAATTCTTGTAGGTCATGTAGCAAAGGAAGATGAATAGCCGTAGGAAAACCGTACTTACGTAAAATGAATGGCCGGTCATGTAAGGTGTGAAATACGATAATTATAAAGTAACTACCTTCCCATCCATTATTTTTGGATTTCTTACCTAGATCTATTACTCTATCGTTAAACTCTAGATAAGAACAATTTCTATAAATTCTGAGTACTTCTGATGTAAAAGCATATTTATTAGTATGTATCTAGGTATGTTAGATTTCCAGTGAGGATACCTAATAACTCTAAAATCATAACCATCTGTTTTATTGTACAAACTAAACATTATTTTGGTTACTAGTATCTATAGTTAAATCTAAATTGTTTGTTACTTGCTACTGTTTTTTTTTTATCTCCAATGAACTGGGTCAGTGCCCGGCGGGGGTTGCGCTTTCACAAGCTGGATATCGTTTTTGACCCGAAAAAGCAAAGGGGAAGTCGTATTTTGGGGTCCGGGGCGGAGCCCCGCCGAAAATTGATAGCCATACTCCTAGATTTAAACCATGTTTTAAAGTGGTACTCATATCGAATAGGACTTTTTTATTAGAACTGCATTTTTTCCAAAAATATAATGCGAAGTTTTTATTTATGATAATTATACAAAATAATTTCAGTGCCGCCACTCCAGTCTTGGCCGTGCGTTGTAGTCGTATGAGAATGGCAATTGGTGGCGGCGATGTCGTTCCTGAGAAGATCTTTTTTAAGAAACTAAAAATAGGAAAATATGATAAATGTTATTGATGCAGTTGAACAGATAATAAATGATTTTTAGCAAAACTAACTTGCTCCTAATCATACCCATCTCTCCTTTCAAAGTTCACTCAGACTCCAAAATCCTTTTTTCGGGTACAGAAGGGCATCCGGAAGACGCGGCAGCATCACCCATACCTGTTCAATGGATAAAACTGTAGATGTTGACCCCTCTGGAGAGAAATCCAACAGGGGCGCCCCCGGGTACTTGAGCACCACCCCCTGTTGAGGTGGTGCTCAAGTGTGGTTCGGACGGCACACTTCATTGGAGCATCTGAACCGGAAAGAGCTGGCTGCTTCCGTGGTGATGCGGAAGTCGCTGTAGTTGGTAATGTAGGTTCCGGAGGATCCATTGAAGGCACCCGTGGCAACTTCGAAAAGCCGCCCACGCCATTTGGAAAGGGACCGCAGTCTCATTTGCTTTAATGGCCTTTCTGATAGAAGCTTCAATAAGATCGAGAGTTTGTAGACGATGGTAGATGGGCGAATGGCCCTTATGTCTGCCTGCAGAATCTAAAATTTTCTTCGGTGCTGTTGGGTCCACTACTCCGATTGCCTCCGTGGGGGTGGTGGGATGTCTTCAGCAAGTGATTTGAGAATAACAATATATAATAGTAGTTCAATCTTTTGCATAGTGATGCACTGACGAAGGTGTGACTGCCATGCGGTGTACCTGGTCCCTTAAATATTGTTTCAGCTCGTTTTGCAATCTCTTGAACCAGGTTTTTGACTCAACCGTGTAATATTTGGAGACAAACAAATGCTGTTCCAGTTCAGTTAGTCTGTTTAACTACGAGTTTTTGACTAAACTTGTGTTTACATTGTGGTTATATGGTAGGTTGAAATCATTTGTTTGCCTCCACTTGAGGTCGAACGCAAACAAATGTTTATACGGTCTTGAGTCTCTTGAAACATGTTTTTGTCTTAAGTATGTGAATAGTTACATGCAAACAAATACTGTTCCAGCTCAGTCAATAATGCAAGTGGAATATTTACTTCACTAAAAAAGAAGTTACTCATTGACATCATCAAATGCGCACCTATGCTAAATATCTGAGCTTTAGCCCTCTCCTCAGCAACAATGTCCTGTCGAACCCTTTCAATATCAGATTCACTGCGTAGAGGTCCTTTTACTGCCTGCTCGCTAAAAACATTCAGTAAAGTCTCCACTTCTGCCTCCGTTCCCATGATATTCGTAAGTGAGCTAGCATTTAACTTCTCTGCAAAGCATACACGTTCACAAATAGTAGTGCTGCAACAAAGTAAACTCAGACTTTTAGAAAGAGCCTCTTGTATAGTCGACATCATGTTTGTAGAGGATCCCTTTGCTGAGTGAACACCAGCCGGTGCATTGAGACCAGGCTTTGGGTGGATCCACTGGTATGCGAGCTTAGAAGGAGCAACTGTGAGTAGATTGAGACCATTTCGCTGCACACTGTATGAAGTTAGTGTAAAACATATCTGATAATACTTCGCATTCAACATACTGCATAACAGCGTTCACTGTTTTTGTCGACAACTATTTCTCTCGCCTGCAGTCAAACGATTTGCCGTCGAAAATGTTCTTTCAGAATCCGCATTGCTGGCAGGAATTACAAGAACACACTTGAGAACCTATCATTCAAATAAATGATCAATAAAGGGAGGAAGGAAAAAAGGTCTTACCAGTTTGACCTCTGATGGCATCTGGAGCTGTGAATGAAACCTTAGCAAGTTTTCGTAGAGTCTTTTTGACGTTTTATCGTTTCGGAAATCCTGTGGCCATTCTCTCAGATGCTGCGCCTTATCATGCAAAGATGAGTAAAAAGTGAACAGAATTTCTTTGAGTCTTGAAACAGCACAGTAGTCCTCCAACAACTCTATCGATTCGCTGATCAGAGTACTTCGCATAGCTGTGTCATATTTGTCGTTGATATTGATGTGAAAAGGATGGCCTCTGTTATTAAACGTGGTACTAGGAGGAACGTATGTTTCCCATTCCGTGCGGAAATTTCCGACAAAATATCCATATCCATAAATATCAATTTATCCAAGATGAGATGGCGATCCACAGCAACAAAAGCGAAAGAAGGAATGGATGTCTGTTTCATCTTATTGCCCACAGAACGGTAAGTTTCCACATAGATTCAGCTTCCTCTCGCACACTTTTGTCAAGTAGTTGCCTTTCGAAGCTGCGATATGTCGACCCCAAACTAAAATTTAGTGAAACGTCTGAAATAGTGTCGGGTGAATTGTCTTCATGGAAGTGTAGGCTTTCTGAATCAAGATCAATCGAGTCTATCAAGTCGTCATCATCTGCCGTGTCGTCTAACGATTTGAAATTTTTGTGCGCTAACAGCCTAGATCTAATCCGTTTTTCTTCGTCTGTCAAATCTCTCTCGCTATGTGACGGTTGAAATTCTTCTTCCAAATCCTCACCTCCTGAGGAAGGTTCCTTGTCTCTCGACTTGTGGTCTTTGAAGAGCGTTGGTAAGTATACGAGCTGCCATTCGGTGTTCACTTTTCTTATAGTAATCCAACAAAAATTGTTTATCCAATCGCTTCTCACGTCTGCCATTGGATAGCCTCAGAACGGATGTGGATCTCATCAGTTCGTGGTGTAAACTATTAATCACTGTGTCTATGAGAGAACGAGATGCAACACGTGTAGCTTCCATAGCATCCACAGCAAGACTGTCCGATTTTTGGAAGGTCAAGGAGAGTGTTGCGACATTGCCAAGAGCCCTCAAAACATGCTTCATCATCAGGAAAACGCGTCCGACTCTCATTACCCAGAAAGAGGGGGGGGCGGGCGTTAGGTACCCAGCGATTAGTGGTATACACTAGGCCACGCCCCTTGGCTGCTTTAACAGCGGGCACCTAACGATACACCAAATTCTAGCTGCTAGAAAGGCTCACCTAGCTTGTTGAAGCGCTGGGGCTTGCGACTCACATGAAAAAGATAGTTCGAGAAAATCAAAAAAATGCGTGAATGAAAGCGCAAGTTTACAACGCTTTTTCTACTGCTTTTTTTAAATCAATTTTAGAACCACAGAAATTCGGTGATGAAAGCTAAATGGAGGGTAAGGCTTTTATGAGCAGTTCACATAGTTTTGCAAAAAAATTGTGATAATCTGATCTGACCGATAAGTCAGCGGGAGTTTCAAAAAAGTAGATTCGTAGAATTAATTTTATGATATTACTGAAGCAAAGCGCACTTTCGGAGACGCTCCTGGGAAATAAGTTGCATGAAATATCCCTTTGTTTCAAAAAACTGCTTAAAATATATTTTTGACAATGAGAAGAGGAACCGATTGAAAGAAGAGCTTAACTTGCCATCAGAAATCGGAGCTTTAAGGCGGACTATGTGGCCCATTGATATGGGAAGGGCACTAGCTCTGTTTCAGTCAACGAAAATTGTAAATTACAGAGCTATGCCAATTTCGGATGAGTGTCGCCAAGAGAATGAAACAGGAAAAAGCAGCAACTCTACTGAGAACAATTATTGGAAAAATCTTTCGCTTTAGGGAGTCACAAAAAAATCATAGCTTTGGTTGGATAAACTGAGCATATTTTGGCTGCTAGAAAAAAATGGTTATGAAACAATCGCAATATGAAGTCCTCCAAAAAAGCATTACAGAGAACGTAGGCATGATAAAATACAATAGCTCATTGAAATTTTCACACGAAAAACCTTTCAGAAGAAAGAAAAATGTGTTCTAATCAAGTTAACTTTCATCAAATTCCCTCTAACATTATTGGTTCAGATCATCACGATTTTTTTGCAAAACTATGTGAATTGCTCATAAAAGCTTTACCCTGTTGTTAACATTCGCCACGAATTTCTGTGATTCCAAAATTGATAAAAAAGCAATAGAAAAAGCGTTGTAAATTTGCGCTTTCATCGCGCATTTTTTTTTGATTTTCTCGAACTATTGGGTCGCAAGCCCCAGCGCTTCAACAAGCTAGGGGAGCTGTTCTAGCAGCTAGGATTTGGTGTATCGTTAGGTACCCGCTGTTAAAGCAGCCAAGGGACGTGGTTTAGTGTATACCACTGATGGCTGGGTACCTAACGCCCGCACCTCGGCTGGGTACCTAACGCCACGCACCCCCCAGAAAGCAACCTTTGCTCGTTCACGCGTATTCTTCAAAACGCCCACCCTATGCAAATTTGGTGATAATTTTCGAGATTTAATGAGGGGAGGGGATAGTGCAGTGTTTTCCAAAATGTGCGCTCTCTCTGCCAGCTTGCACAAGTCACGGCCCGATGTCCAATCGTCTCTGACAAAACTTTATCGATTCTTCATGTCCAGCAGTTAATTTTTACAATCATTTTTTTGATGAGCAGATCAAAAATCTTTCCCTGACGACTTATCTCATGAAGCAAGTTCAACAAAACGCTTCACTAATTGCTTTCGATGTTGACCTCATCAAGTATCTCATTTTTTTCGGTATTCAAGCATCTGTCTGCAGAGAAAATTCTCAAATGCCCTTTTACCGATAATACCGATAATACCGATCAAATCGCGTGAACTCTGTCGAGGGCCTAAGGGATCGTCCAGACCAGAAGCACAATGAAAATATGATTATGCTATTCAAAAATTCAAACTAGGAATGTAAAACTGCTTGTTCTATTTGTTATGTTTGCTTTTTCTTGCTAGCTGCGTTCGAGTTATCATTTTTTCGGATCAAATCAAACCCACATTCCACTTTTATGGTGACTTCTTAGCACATGCTCTTTAGAGAACTTGAATATTTTGTGTCATCCAAAGCAACTTCGATTGATCCGCGAAGCACATTCCCTTTTTTTGGTCTATCGTTTGCCACAATCTCGCTGGCTGCTTTCTTTGTGGCGCTAAAGCTTCTCGTTCAGCAGCCATAATGGAAAATATGCAAAATTATGTCTCAGAAAGAGCTCTTCTATCTTTGCAAGTACTCAGATAATCGCCGGGGGCAAGCGGCCATGCGAATTTTGAGCAAGCGGGCACCGGAAAAATAGTTCGCTGATTTTTTGTGGTCCGCTTGCAGAAATTTGGAATAATTTTGGCCAATTTTTAGACGAACGCTCGAAGATCTACCGCGGTTTTTCTATATATAAGTTGCGGCACAGTGGCCGCATTCTCGCGGATTTTCCGCGAGAACATGCAAAATTATTGAGAGCCGCACGGTCCTTTTTGAGGGACCGCACAGCCCTCAGGTACTTTCCGCTGAAAGAAAGTACCCCAAACTTGGGTAATAAAACCATCGATGGCACCTCTGCCACATAGAGTCTCATCTTTTCTCGGCGTACGCCCGAAACTGCGTAAAAAGAGTCTGAGCGCCTGCTGAAAGTTTGGCCAACGCTCGCTGAAAGGAATTGTTTGACGAGCGCTTGCAGAAAATTTTGTATTGATGCCCGCTTGCAGAAAACGCAAATACCGCCCGCTGAAGATTTGGCCACGCCCCGAAATCCTGGTGACCGCCTGCAGAAAAGCGCGAGTTTGCGGACCGCCTGCCCTCGGCGATTATCTGAGTAGATGGAGTTTGTAGCATCTATGTGAACAGAAGTTATACGAGAACGAGATGGTATAAAGAGGAAAAATGAGTTTTGACCGTTGTTTGTGCAACCAACCGACAACCGTGTGCATATAGGCATATGCACACGCTTGCCAACGTGTTAAGTGGGCGCAGGTCAGAGGAGTTCTCATTTGTGCTAGATTCAATCTAATCGTTCTTGCAGGACACCAGCTTCATTCAGAAGCTCGGAATCATGTTGAAATTCGTTGCTTTTGCAGATCTATTGTTGTTCATCCTGTCCAATGTCTTCTGCTTACCTCAGGTGAGGATATGATGATCAAATTATGGGACTGGGAAAACAACTGGCGTATGAAGCAATTATTTGAGGGTAGGTGCAGTGACGAGATCCGCGCTGCTACTCTTTTTTTTCTTTACAGGTCACACTCACTATGTCATGCAAGTTACGAATAACCCGAGCGAATAACGCCTTTGCCACTGCTTCATTAGATAAAACAGTCAAGGTGGGTTCCAGTTTAGCACAGATTTTCAGCTTATCTTAGGACTGGTGCAATACTGATTACTATATCCAACTCACTTTACAGATTTGGCACTTTCTCAGACAGTCGATCGGACCCCTCCGGCGGATAGTCGAAATCTGCCAGAGCCGCGGCGGACCCAGCTAACCAATGAGAGCGGGGCGAGGGGGCGGTACCTTCTTGTGACGTCACAAAGAAGGCAGATCGGACCCCTCCAGCGGGCTTGCAAATCTCTCCGCCGCAAGTACGCCAGATTTGCTGGAGTCGCGGCGCAGAGATTTGCCCGCCGCGAGTCCGCCAGATTTGGACGAGCCGCGGAGCAGAAAATCGGAGGGGTCCGGGACAGAAAATGGGAGGGCTCCGGCACAGAAAATGGGAGGCCTCCGGCACAGAAAATGGGAGGCCTCCGGCGCACAAAATGGGAGGGGTCCGGCGCACAAAAAGGGTTGGGTCCGGCGCACATATATGTACGCAATCAATTTGCTGTGATACGCAGCTTAGCATTTTCGAAAATAAGTTGCCTCGCTCTCGTCTTACTCGTTTTTTGTCGTTCTTTCGCGATCGTTTTTCTTTTTTTTGGTTTTTCGTGTTCCTCGTCGGCGCGTTGGCGTCTATTTGTTCATCTCCTTCTTTTCAGCTTTCAGGTTTTAGGTTTTCGTGCGGATGCACTTAGTCACTTTTAGTGTTTGGCTCTTTTCGACTTGCTGAGACATCGTTGACTATTGATGGAGTGGTTTTTGTGATTAATTCTGGATTTTCGACACAAAAAGTATATAATCCGAGATTCGGCCTCGGTACCCTTATGTGCGAATTATCCGTACACTGCTTGGCTCCGTTTCAGGGAATATCTTATACGGTTAGTCTACCGCATTCTTGCTAAATGCAGATCTGCTATGCAAGTTCATGCAACTCTTTCACATTTTTCAGTATATCGTCTACTTACAGTTTACCTGTTAGAAATTGTGACAGCCGCTCAAGAATTTTTCATTTTTTTTCGAGATTCCAAGTTCTCAGACTTTGCACAAAGTCATAATATGCAGGTAAAGTCTGTGTCCTTGTTTCTAATGATAGATAACTTCATTTGCATTCCAGGGTCACTCTAGGAGAAAAGGTCCACAGAAATGTCTACACCGCACCGCAAACCAAACTTTACCTAGCTGCAGGTGAAAGGAGAGATATCACAGTGAAGGTGAGTGGTACATTCTACGAAGTGCTCATTTTTGAGCTTGGATTTGTAAGGTCCAAATCCTCGATCCGATCTTTATGACGGATTTTTGATGTCACTTCAAAGTAGAAAACGTTGAACGCGAAAAACCTGCTGTCGGGACATTCGACGACAATGTGATATGAGGAAAACTGCAATTGTTTTGATCTTGCATCCAATTCTGTTTGTGCTTGTGATGAGATGCAGTTCGATCACTACGGGCTTGGTGTATCGGGAGGTCAGCTCCGGTCGAGTTCAACGTTGTGTGGTCCTCGAGCGATTCATCCAGAAAACACACTTTGCATAACATTGGTGGAGTGGCCGTGGAGGTTAATCGGAATTTTTTTAGTGATAGGTGTCGTAATTTGTGGTTTTTCCAGGTTTATAAGTGCGAAGCTCTTGCATCGAACTGTGGCCGATGTCTTACGCTGAATGCTGAAAAGTATGAATGTGGCTGGTGTGTTATAGACAACAGATGTATCAGACCAATGGCATGCTTGGCAAGATGCTTGGCAAGATGCTTGGCAAGGTACGTTTAGTTACTGGTTCACTAATTTCATTACACATGGTCACCCCACCTGATAGTACTTTCTCGCTAGTAAAAGCGACAATTCCACAGGTGAACGCAACAGCAGTAGACCTAACCTTCGTTTTTCCACCGACGGGTCCCTTTTTAGGACTGAAGTCTTCATTAGCTGGATTTGCACACAGCTGCGTGCTATTCAGCCAATCTTGTGGTGATCTTGCCAAGCATGCCATTGGTCTAACACATCTGTTGTCTATAACACACCAGCCACATTCATACTTTTCAGCATTCAGCGTAAGACATCGGCCACTGTTCGATGCAAGAGCTTCGCACCTATAAACCTGAAAAACCACAAATTACGACACCTATCACTAAAAAAAATTCCGATTAACCTCCACGGCCACTCCACCAATGTTATCCAAGCTGAAATTGTGCAGCACATGCTTCTAGACCTTTCCGATCTCTTTTTCATCTTCTTTGATCCGTTCCCAAATACATTAAATGATACATTATTTATTTATGAGAGTGTTAGTAGAATTCAGTAGACTCGTCTTGATTCATGACCATCTGTCCGTGTTACCAGGTCAATTGTGTCGATTTCAACCACAGTGGGGATAAGCTATACCTCATCTCCGGCGCAGACGATCATCTTGTCAAAATTTGGGATTATCATGTCGGTTATATCTAGGTTTCTTGGTCACTAGGTCCTAACCTTTTATGTTTTACAGACTAAAACTTGTGCGTACAC
Source organism: Cylicocyclus nassatus (assembly GCA_958299035.1). NCBI lineage: Eukaryota > Metazoa > Nematoda > Chromadorea > Rhabditida > Strongylidae > Cylicocyclus > Cylicocyclus nassatus. Next base: position 17,904,679 of record CATQJL010000223.1, read on the forward strand.
GTTGAATGGGCATGCACAAAGTGTTTCATCCGTGTGATCGCATCATCCAGAACTCTCACTTATCGTTACGGGTAAATCTTGTACAATTTTGAATTGTCATGCATAAGTCTTGTGATTTTCAGGTAGTGAAGATTCAACGGTTCGTTGTATCAATTCGGCACCTACAGGTTAGCATGTAACTTTTGCTCCACTATAAAGCTGGGCGTATTTGCGATTGGTGAGCATTGGAACTACTTTATATCATAGTTTCATTTCAGATTTCTATCAACCATCGCTTACAATAATGGTAGAATTTGGACCATTCAAGCTCAGCGAACAAAAGTAGCCATCGGAACCGACGAGGGCACCGTGCTATTTGAATTGGATGGGTTTAAGGTAAATTTTGTTTACATGAAATCTTCGCTTGACTTCTTCATTTAGAGCGCAGTTGCTTCAAACGAGGAGAAAGAAGCTTCCATTTCTTTACCTCGCTCAGGAGTCCGAAAATTCATCAAAACTCTGCGTTTCAGACTTTGGGTTCAGTTATGTCAGCTTTGTGATATGCAAGATAGCTCCCTACGAATGTCAGCTGTTTCAGACTCTGTTCCAGTGTTTTATGTATACTTGCCCTTTACTAGTGCTTTTGCTAATTATTTTCCAACCGGCTCAAAGCCAATATACTAACCCGGATCAAACAAAACATCGAACACAAATGTGAGTTTCACACATCAGGCTCACTCCAGACGAAGGTGCGACGGGCAGCCTAAAGCACACGCCATACTGAGTCTCTTGAGCAGATATTATTTCCAGTCATTGAAGATTAACTTAAGTATGGCGTGTGCCTTAAAGGCAGTGGCTCGGCAAATCCTCGATTTTGCCGATCCACTTCCTTCAAACATCCGCTTTCGTCGGGGATGGGAACTATAGTTTTCCTCCAACTTCTAAAAAGTTTTCTCCAGGAAGTCAAGTACAGAATCCGCAAAGACCACACCACTATTCTGAACTTGGAGAAAAAATTCAAAATGGTTTCTTATCTCACCACATTGAATGTAATGAATTGCGTTTTAGGACGAGCCGAAAGATAACGACGTCATCGCACACATCACATCTCTTCTAGTCCGACTCGTGAATAAGGAGGACAAGACCTCAAGACTTACACGATCCTGGAATTCCTCATCCCAATTGCGGAGTATGGAGCTGCACAGCTAGGAGTGAAGGTAACTCTCAACACAAACTTTTCCGCCTTTCAGTTGATACTATTCAGATTATGTTGCTATGCGACTCCGGAAGACGAGGACGCGCCGGCGCCGACGACGACTACGTGGAGAACGTTCTCCACGTCGTCGCCGTCGTCGACGTCGTCGCATCAGGGGACTAAAGCATTAGTCAAGCCCTGTTTCCAGGTGTACAAGCCGCACCCAATTCGAGTGACGGGTGCGGCTTGTACACCTGGAAACAGGGTGAACTCTTTCTTTTCATATACCTTGTTTTTCGGCATGTGAGCCGCAATTATTTTTATCGCGCGCAGGCTAATGTGCGATGATGGTAGTACCTATTTTACCTAGTAGCCTGACTGTAACTTTCCGATTTCGCTATTTGTTGTGAAAGCTTTCGAAACACCGTTCAAACATTAGCAGTACCACTGAAATCGAACGAAACCACAGCTTTGAAATCGGTAACATCAGCCAGAAAAAGAAAGCACTCCATTGAATAAAATACAACTCGAACGTATACAAACTCGTCCGAATCGAAAGGAGTAAGGAAATACGTGGAGACTTGAACATGTGCAATGAAGAACTGTCACAAAATGCAGTGAGTCTTCAGTTTGTTAAATTTAAAACATTCTTTTTCAAAACTCTTTCGCGCCATTGTTTGCTGCGGCGGGTGCGGCTCATATGAGGTGTGGCATATAAACCGAAGAATAGGGTATAGTGTTATGAAATGAAATTGTTGAAGTTGTTATGAAATGAATGTTATGAAATTGTTGAAGTTGTATAGTGTAGGTTTACGTTTTTGTTATTGAAGTTGTATAGTGTAGGTTTATGATTTTGTTATTGTAAACTGTAAAGTTTCGCAGCTGACTAATAAATGGGTAGTATCTTAGATATATAAACGTCAAAGTTTGTGCAAATCTTGACCCTATGTTTTTTATAGATTCCTTTGCGGATGAACCCATTGAGCTGAAACCTTGAAAACATATGTTTTCGGCCTCGGTAGATGGTTTTAAGCTACCCTTCGAAGCAATTCGTGGAATTCTTCTATCGATTTAATGATTTTTGGCACCTTGCAAGGAAAGTGAACACTTACCAGCCGCTAACAAACTGCTTGCACATTTTGGTGTGAACAATGCAGTGAAGTTCATTTCCACTTTAAAATTAGAAGGTACAGTCACTCCAATAAGCCTTTCCGAGGTAAGTTCGTGCGGGAGGGTATCTCAGACACTCGCGGTTGACTCGCGCAGGGCAAAACGATGTGTAGCCATTGAATGCGTGGGCGACTCGCGAAATCGGTGTCGCGGCAAAATCAGGACACCTGATTTTGTGTCGCGGCAAAAGTGCGCGGCAAAATCGGGGCAAAATGGGGAGACCTGCGCGAGACACCAAAATGTCGCGATCGCGTTCAGAGCACGCGGCCTACGCCCTTATTTAACAGATTCTTGCGTCTTCTGTGCCCTTTCTCACGCCTCCCTTTTCACTTATCTGATGTCCTTAATCTCTTTGCGTCCCACTTCTTATGCTTGTAACTTTTCTGCTAATAAAACACAGTCTTACGTCGCGAAATTTATTAACAAATACACACGATCCTCTCGAGCAAGCTTTACATTAACATCGAAATGAGACACACAGACAGACAGCAAGTATGAAATTCGAAGCACCACTATAACGACGCAAGATTACGAAACAACTACAACAAAAGATGTAGACAAATCATCAGGCTTCCTCGATGTCTTCGACTTCATCTTCTACGCATTCAGTCTTCTGAATCACCAGGTCTTCCTGTGTGGTACCGGTACTCCTGCCTTCAGAGTCTTCGATGACGACACGTTTTTTCTGAAAAACAAGAATTATTGATAACAGGACCACATAAAACAGATGAATCACCTTTGATGGATGAAGAGCGGATCTTTCAAGGTCAAAATGATATGTTCGGATGTCTGCCCTGCAAAATTAGGTTAAGAAGTATGTATCGCTTCTTCTCTATGAGAAAACTCACAAGGCCCTCCCTATTGCTATCCTTGCGTGATCGCTCCATACAACTCTTTTCTCTGAGAGGACGTTGAATAATTGCTCGCGACCGTCATCATCTTCTGCTAAGGACAACCACCACCTAAATTCCAATGCACATAAAGGTCTTCCGAGGACATGCATACCTAATGAAGTCCGCTTATGCTCATCTGGCGTCCGTAGAAGTTCGTCGCGGTAGAGGCCGAGAGCGTCAAGGACGAAACCTAAATCAGTTATCAAAAGTAATGTACTTAAATACACATCGACCCACTTATTAAGAAATCGACCAATCCTTCTGGGAGGTCTTTAAAATGATCAAATTTTCCCTTCTTCCCGCTCTGTCTACAGGCGTAGTTTTGTATTACCGTTGGAGGTTCGCAAACGGTGATCACGAGACAACCTTATCATCTTCACCTATTAGTCGCGTACATTTAGAAAGAAGTGCCGCAAAAAGTCGAGGACCAACAGGAAATGGTCATGCATATGAGCGCGTTTTGGTCTCTGCCACTTTTCCATGACTTCGATCATATTTAGACCCTAAAATCAATACTTTTCCCTCGTCGACTGAGAATAATCTCAAGATGACCTTAAAGGGTGGTGCACTTCCAAGATGCCAGACCCTGGATATATTACTTCTCTGTAGTGAGCAACCCTTTGGCAACGATTTCTCCCGATTTTTTGCAACGTGAAAAGACCTTTTCAACTCTTTGTCTTGTTCTCTCAGCTTCGATAAAAGAGCGTTAACCTGCAAACACGGACAACCGAGTTCGATGAGCATCGTAGTGTTTCTACACTTGCCTGCATGTTTTTCACATGCTGCATATTAATTTTGATATCGCTTGTCTTCGACGTGAGCATCTCTATAGATTATGTAAGTATTCCCATCACCCTCAGCAGAACATATATACATAAATCACCTCACGCTCGAAAGTTGATGTTGCGTGGAGAGCGTTCAGCGGGAAATCTTCAGCGTCCAGTGTCTCCAGATCATGGGCAAGAGTAAGCAGAAAGTCAACTAGTAGTGTGCATATCTGAAAGACTGAGACTGTGCAGAAATTCTAGAATTTCGATCTTCCGTTACGACAAGGCTCACCTCCTTAAATATCTTCAACAAACACACAGGAATGAAATCGAACTCTAAGAAGGCTATGACGTCTCGCCATATGTTCAGCTTCTCTTCAAAAAAAATCGAAATAACCGAAATAACAAGTCCATGTGAGTACCCACTAAGTACAACTGCTCGCAAGATCTCGAAAAAGTTCTCCAAATTTCCTTCGGCTAGCTCTTCGTTATTCACACCATTGAAACACGTAGCAAGGTGGTTGAAGTGTCGATTCCACAAAATCCTGCCTGGCTTCCTAAACAGCTCAAAAGTCGAGCTGAAAAAGGAAAAGCAAAAGATAGTGTGAGAGGTCATAGCGGAACTGGTAGGAATAATGAAGGGTCAAACAACGAAACCGTGGCAAGAAAATCTCCCGATAATCAGATAAAAAGTTGGAAGCACATGGTAAGATAACATTTGATTGGCTTTCTACACACAAGTAATCTCAAAAATATCGAGTTAGAAAGTGTTGGGATCCACTGTTTCAAGCAAAAAGATTGAAAAACAATGGAAAGCAAAGTGCTGAAGCACCCTCCCCCCGCAATAACAATTGAAAGAGTAATTCAAATCGAAAGGAAGAGAAGCAAGAAAAGCTAGGAAGAATTGACCTATACGTGCGTTATTTCGAAATCTTCGCCCGTCGCGGCAAAATCGCACTAAAATCGGGGCAAAACTAAAACGATGACTCGCGCCGGTCCACCGGATTTTGCTGCGAACGCCCATTTTGTGGGCGGATCCCCTGCGCGACTCAACCGCGAGTGTCTGAGATGGGGGAGGGCTGCAGTGCAGTATTGATACTGCAGAAAAGGGGTGGAGAATATGGCCTAAAAGGACGGAAAGGTAGAAGGACAAAGGTGTGGTTTTTGGCCATCCCCTCAAACGATGACCCAGGCTGACCAGGAAAGCCAGGTAGTACTACTATAAGGAGCGCTGAGGCCGCCCATCTTATTATTTGTGTATATCTGTTTGTCAGGGACTTACGGGGGTCAAAAAGGTCAAAGGGGAAGTCGTAAGAAATTTTGGCTTCAAAGGGGATATCGTTTTCAAAATTCTGAAATGCCACCTCCTGCCGGGCCCTGAACTGGGGTAGATATCGGATATGTGTCTCTCAAATTCCGATGCATCTTTTGATACATTTAGTATATCGTCTATATATCGACATGTGTGGTTGACCATGTATCTTCTATGATTATCGGTGTGTTAACCAGTCTTCTTATAAACTCATATTCCATATAGGTAAGTGTTAAATCTGCAATTTGTGGGCTGCAAGAGGCTCCTTGGGTAATACCTCTTACTTGTTTAAGGCAGGTGCTATACTCCTCGAGGAGTATAGCATGGCGACGATCGATATGCATCAAATACGTGCAAAACCAGCGATTTTTGTCGCCGATATTGGCGATCGCCAGTCGCTACGACGGGCGATCGCCAATCGCCAAACAAGTTACCGTTGAGTGTTGAATGTGAAAAACTGGTCTTGCAGTTCATTCTTTTTAGGGCGACCTCACCGGCTGGTGAGTACTTCAAAATGGAAGTGGGAAATGAGTGATGATCGCCAATATCGGCGACTACACGTTTGATACGTATTGATTAGCGATGGGCGATCGTCAGTCGCTACGACGGGATCGCCAGTCGCTACGACGGGCGATCGCCAGCCGCTACGACTGGCGATCGCCCGTCGCCATGCTATACTCCTCGAGGAGTATAGCACCTGCCTAAGACCATTCGCCCAAAGCATAGATGACTTGAATTTAACAGCGAATCTATCATGTAGAGAACGTCTTCTGTTTGAAAATCTTGCCATGTGCTGTGTCTGTATTGGTGTATGAGACTTTACCACCGTATAGTTGAATGTATTGAAATCCTTCATGCACATGGTTATGAGTGCGATGAGATTTTTGTCTAACAATGCTGTGTGGTAAACTAGTAAACAGACCCGAAAAATCCGCTGAGTACAAATTCAAGTCTCCTTTAGCTGTCATCAAGTCCTTCACCACCTGCCCACTGTTTTCCATAGCCCATGAGTGTTTTATACGTGTTCTCTGCCAGATTACATTGCAGTAGTTATTGAAGTGCTTTTTTAAATGTGCAAGCATTAGCTGAAGAGTAGTAGTAACAGGTTTCAAAGTGCTTTTTCTAGCTCCTGTTATGTATCTAAACTTAATGTAAGTTTTATGCATTTTCGGGATTCCGTAAATTCTAGGTATCTCCCTAAATTTCTCTTCGAACTTGATGTTCAATCCGCTAAGTATACTTCTATGTCTATTTCGAACATCTACTTCTAGTAACGAAGTGTTTTCGTACGTGCTCCCTTCTGTACTAGTTTGCTCCATTTCTCTTTTCATCATCTGCACATAAAACTTTTTGCAGGTAAAACTAAAATTAGCACTTGCTTTATCTATAGGGGTTATAATGAAGTGTTTCTGTATTTTTCGTAATTTCTCTATGTCAAACTGAACTTCATCTATCTCTTCCTTATCGAACATATTGTACAATTTTGGTTTGATTCTGTTCTCTAATTTCATACAAAATGTGTGTCAATAGTTTCCTATTGGATGTGTTATCTTTGAACTTGCGTTGTATTTCACGACTAGTTGAGAAGTCAAAATTTTTATCACAGAAAACACATCTACCTTGTTGAACAAGAAGTGCTTCCTAAACTTTGTCCCCTTTCTTAAAACATTTCTCAATTTAATCTCTCACGAATTCCAGATCCCCTACAAGTTGCGTGCAGCCCCTAGCACAGCCCTCGTTTCTGACGGACCTCCCTTCACGTTGCGTGCAGTCCCTAGCACAGCCCTGGTTTCTGACGTCCACGATCTTTTTGATGGTCGCCGGTGGGTGAGTTAACCGTATACAACTGATTTCCCAGCTAGTCCATTCATTCCAACACTTCTGCCAGCTTTTTGGTGATCATTCCTCTGGTAGGCGCGCCAGACTAGCCTATCGTCCTGTTTCAGCAGGACGCTGCGCAGTTATGTCATGTGGTGTGACGATGGACGAATATTGTGAACATTGCGTTATGCTTGAGAGGAATCCACTCAGATGTTCTTACGTCCATATGTCGTCCGTTCTCCTCATGATTTATCGACCCATAGTGCTGTTTCGCTTTTGCAATGTATTCCAGTGGATCACAAAGAAGCACCTTTTCCCGTATTGCGATTTTTTGAAGATGTTGTGTAACATTGTGCAAAAACAGGCTTTTTTCTTCGAACAGCTTTATGATATGACGTCTGAACGTGAATCTTAAAGCATTAGGAAACCTTCAGAGAAGAGAATTACCACTACAAAATTTCCTACATTTCTACTGTTTACAGCACAACGATAAATGTCTGAACATTTAGAGTCCACAAAACAAAAACCTGCACAAGGACGAACCGTACCTACATAGCTTAGTCAAATAAATAACACCTAGTTACGACGTCAACAACTAAAGCCTTGAATTATGAATATTTAGGTGCAGCATTAGCCAAGAGAGATCAACTCAATTCAGATTATGATTCCACATTACTTCAGAGAAAAGGCTAACTTGCACTCTAAAGCGAACAATCGTCTAAAGCTACTTTAGCAGAGAAAGAAAAAACTTCACCATGATGGCATGACTAAGTACGCATTACGACTGGAAAAATGACAGTCAACAGTTATATGATCAGATCATAGGAGCCTCAAAAAAATACACTTATTGGTGTATGAGCACTTTAGCCATAGTCGAACCAAGGATGGCTGGCGAGTTCACTACGTGTACGCCAGCCGCCTTCAATGCTTCGATTTTGTCAGTGGCAGTTCCTGAAATATAAGAAAATTTGAAAAAAAATAAATTTGAGCAGTGAGGAATTGAGAGAATCTCTCAAGGAGCGCCGTGTTAAAGGCAGTGGACAGGCAAAATGGACCCCTGTCAGATTTTGGTAGTTTCGGGTAGTGGACCCCCCAAGTACACCGTAGCCCCAACCCCAACTTCCAGTTGATGCGCTAAGTTCTAAAAAAAGCGCTTCAAACTTCCACCAATAACGCCCACTCAATGGAAGTGGGCGGGGCTGGTGGAGTTTTGAAGCGCTTTTTTCAGGACTTAGCGCATGATTGGAATGTGGGGTTGGGGCTACGATGTACTTGGGGGGTCCACTACCCGAAACTACCAAAATCTGACAGGGGTCCAATTTGCCTGTCCGCTGCCTTTAACAACGCCTTGTGAAAACCCTTTTAAAATGCTTTCCAAAACTTTTGCGGTGTCTACAAGTCCAGATTTTTGAGAAAAAGGCGTGGCGGCAACAACGCCTTCAAAAAAAAATTCTTTACGATGCTAATTTACATTTCTGAAATTTTTTAAAAGTATTCTGATCAACAAGTAAAAACAATTTGAATATATCATTAGTTGGAAAAACCTAGTCATTATGGGTTACCATTCAGTAGTGATGGAAATAATTTTTCAAAATTTCTCAGAAAAATCACCTTTTCCTCCCGAAATAATGGCACCGGCGTGACCCATACGTCGTCCAGGTGGAGCCGTAAGTCCAGCAATGAAAGAGACCACCGGCTTGTTGATGCCTCGTTTGACATTATCTTTGATAAACTCGGATGCTTGCTCTTCAGCCGTTCCACCAATCTCACCAATAAGAATTACACCTGCAATTAGATTTCACTTATCCTGAAGGGCAACGGTCGAACCCAAAAACATGCCTCTGCAATTTGGATCACCGAAGAAGATATCAAGGCAATCAATGAAGTTGGTTCCATTGAAAGGATCGCCACCCATTCCAACAACTAAAGTCTGACCAAGGCCAACCTCGGTTGTTTGCTGTACGGCTTCATAGGTAAGGGTTCCAGATCGCGATACAACGCCTAGAATTCTCCAAATTCGAAACAGGTCAGTGAAGCTTTCCAAAGACAACCAATCGGCGTAATCAAAGCGAACCTCCAAGTTAAGGGCGATGTACAGGCAGATTCGGGCCCTAACAACTTCAGTAGATCGTTAAAGTGGATCCCCCATTCAAGCTATAATCCCAATGCAACTGCGCACTACGGCTTCTGGGGAGCTCGTTTATGACGGTGACACAGCGCTCGATCTCTGATCGGGCGCTGTATTACCGTCATAAAAAAGTGCCCGACTGGGCAACTCGTCATTTATTAGGTGGTCCCGAAAGTTTTGTCCGTTTTTTCAACCTATCATAAAAATACGTGGAACAAAGATAGGGGAACGCTTTAAATACTACCCGACGCATCTTTTTTTCCTCTTTCTAACTGTCAAGCCCACATTTCGATTTCTCTTTTGCTTACTGAGATAAACGCCGAAATTTCGCACCCATGGTTTTTACTATGTTCAAGTTTGACAATTTTTCACAATCTTCTTTTTCAACTTTTGGAAGAACTTTGATAGCCATCAGATAGAGTAAGCAAAGGGCAATGCAATGCAATTTTTTGGCTTCTCCAGCTGGCATTTCAGTATTTTTTAAGATGATTTTTCCAGAAGTCGTCACTTTTGGGAAGTTCCAAAATACAGAAACGCCTCGAACACTAAAAAATTATCGGATTTTGAAGCTTTCAAAAATCAATTACGATTATTCACTGTTTTTACAAAGCAACTGAGCGTTTACCGCTTCGAAATATAAGATTTTGCATTTTACGTGTACACGCCGGGGTGGGGTCAAATTCAAGAATTATGAAAATTTTATCGCCAAGGACCCCGCAAATTGGAGAGAAAATACACTCACTGGAAAGAAGAGGAAAAGCTGCATCGAATAGCACCTTAGCTGTACGCCATTTCATGATCTCTGGCTTTTGGCATCACCAAAAGTGTAATTTGATAGCATCAGAAAAATAATTCTAAAAAATTTTCAAGGCTGGCTATAGATGCCGCAATATTGCATTATATTGCCCTTTGCTTGCTCTATCTAACTGTTGCCAAAGCTTTTCCGAAAGTCAAAAATAAAGATTGTGAAAAATTGCCAAACTTGGACATAGTAAAAACCATGGGTTCGAGATTTCGGCGTTTATCTCAGTGAGCAACAGAGTAATCGGCATGGGAGCATGACGGTTAGAAAGAGGAGGAATAGATGCGTCGGATAGTGCTTAAAGCGTTTCCCTATCTTCGTTCCACGTGTTTTTATGATAGGTTGAAAAAACGGACAAAACTTTCGGGACGACCTAATATAACGACAAACAACGCTCAATCTGAGGTCGAAAGCTTATTATACACCATGTTTGGAGCGAGAGAAATCTTACGACAGCTCAGATACCGCCATCTCGCCCTCACCGAAAACAAGGAAAATCTCTGGGCGATATTCGCGCACCACTGGCCCTTTTGCACATGCTACTGCGTGCCGCGCTAGGATCATCAGTCCGCAAACGTGTGTCTTTATTCGTTCCTTTACTTTACGACAGCTACTTCAATACGAAAAATATTTAGTAGAAAATAAAAATACCTCGAAAGCGTGGAGTGCTCAACATAATAACTTAACCAAACAAAAACAAGAATAACAGCACTAACCTATGCAACCTCGTTTGTGTATCTGTCCAGGCATAATTCCAATCTTGCATTGATCCGAAGCGATGATTCCTGGGCAATTAGGGCCGACCAACCGTGACTTATCTGAATGTTGCAACAGAATGATGGAACTTTGCATTTTGACGTGAAGTTGAATGCTACCTTGTTTCACAAGTCTGGCTTTAACGCGTACCATATCCTGTTGTGGTATTCCTTCGGTAATACATACGATCAGGGGAATCTGAGAAGATATGAACATAGAAAGATAAAAATATAAAAAATATAACATGCAAATTGCAAACAAACAGAAAAAGCAACAAGGTTCTACCTCAGCATCCAAAGCTTCTTCGATCGCTCCTGCTGCTACCTGATATGGGACGTAGATGATGGTGGCGTCGCAGCCAGTGGCAGCTTTAGCTTCAGCAACTGATTTAAATACAGGCAGTCCAAGATGTTTCGTTCCCGCCTAAACTAGATTTCAAGGAAATACCACGATTATAATAATCCCTTTTGGAAATGCTAGAAAGACCTTCTTGGGCGAGACTCCTCCAACAACTTTCGTTCCGTAATCAATCATTTGTTGCCCATGGAACGTAGCTTGTTTACCAGTAAAACCCTAAAGATTGACAAATTTTGCGTCTTTCTTTGACCGCTTGCTCGAAAAAAAAGTTAAGCAAATGTAAACCTTACCTGAATAAGCACCTTCGTATTATTATTGATCATCAGATTTTTCCTCGTATCATTGTAGATGGTTCTTACAAAGGGTCGTGCTACTTTAGCCGCCAAAACTGGAAGCGACATTGCCTGCAATGTTACGTGAATTCATAGTCAATTCACTGACGCAGACAATATGCGCTTTGCGGTAATTACGCTGGATAACAGAACGAAAATGTGGCAAGTCTATAAATACAATGTCCATGAAATAAATAGCCCCCCCCCCCCCCACACGATTCAAAATTAGATAAATTGTTCATTTAGATACTCAACTTCCAAGTGAGTCGTTTCCAGCCCTTTCTATGGCCCTATTTTGAATACAAAAAGGCGCAAAAACTTTTTCAAGTTCTTCTTGGGCTATAGAGTATGCATATCGATCGTGCTTGCCTTTTCAAAACGCACCAAAGAGAAAACGCCAGGTAGGGACAGACCTCTGCGGGTATTCCGACCTCTTGGCCTACGCCACCTTTCAAAATTCTAGGATTTTCTTGCTTTAAAAAAAAGCCCATTGACGCTGCAGCTTGGGCAATGACTCGCGAGGAGACCCAGTGTCTATCGGTGGTGTTTTTTTAGCAGTTTGAAATACGAGTTTTGCCAGGCATTTCAATTTTTTCATTTCCCGCGTGTTGACACGCTCATTGTGTAAGTGCACAAACGCAACAATGACGTTTCAATAAAAGCAGAGTTGTCATAATATTACGGCAGCTTTCGAGATTCTAAGACACAGATGTCGCAGTTGTTTTGTATTATAGCATACTTTCCAATTGCACAAATCAACAATTCCCGTTTGCGAATGGTATAGCAGTCAATAAACCATGAAACAGGCGAACAAAATCACTGCATTAAGAAAATTATATCAAAATGTGGAAGAAGCTGCAGATATTCAAACGTGACTATGAGAATGGAAAATAATCAGCAGAAGTTCTGCACGTTACTACAATACCACAAACATGAAGACGCGACAAAGTAGATGACTCAGACCAAAAGGAAGTTTCAAACAATTCAACGGACAGTCCAATCAGTCAAAATGGGTATCGAAGAAGAAAAAACAAAACAAAATGAATAATACTGCGAATTACCTGCCAAGGTACCAAGCTAGATCATAAAGCACATCCAAAAGCTGCAAAACGGCTTCTATATAAGCAAGGCCATTAAATGATCAAGGGAGTTTCCGGATGTGAGTGAACATGGTCATTAAAAAATTAGCCAACCAGTCAAAGAAATCTCAGAACATCAGGGAACAAAATTTCAAAAAATGTAATAAGGTTTGATCTAGTAACAAAGTCAGGCGAGAAGTGATCTACCATTAGGATATAATTAGCAACACGATTTAAGTTCCAGTAAAGATCCGAATAAAGCCAGGAAGACAAACTCGGGGGGAGCCAAGAACTTCTGCTTGGTTATGGATTAAGAGACGAAGAATATACTTTGCAGTAAGTACAAAGTACTCCGTACTTTGCTGCTTTCAACGAGAAAATCAAAGTTTCACAGGGCAACGGGGACAGAACTAGTTTTGGCATGAACGCTTTTGGCTCTTTTAAAATGCATCCAACGCAAAACTCATGCGTTGCGATTAGATAAATGAGTTTACAGTGGGCAGACATGAAAATGGTCAGTTGTTATGATTTACGACTTGATATGTCAACTTTATAGAAAAAATGTTTTCATTCCGAACAGCAAATCAGAAAACCACGGCAATTAGGCCCGCATGTGCAGATGCTGATAAACAAATTCTTTTGCGAAGATAGTTACGGAAAACAAAGATAAGGATTTTGACACTGACAGTGTGACGTGCAAAAAAGAATTAGGTTGAAAATTCACAAAAGTGCAAGAGCAAATGATACTATTAGACTTACGGTGGTAGCCAAACACCGCGATACACATATTCCTGCCAAAAAAAACTGCAATTTTGGTTGTTTGACTTGATTCCCAAAATTAAAAGCTATGTAAAAGTCAATACTTTGTAAATAAAATGAGAGCACATCGACTTCATCTACGAGCGCTTTTGCGAGTTTGCAAGCACCTACACTTTATTCGCTAATGCAAGCAGTGCGACTACTCCAGCGATGCGACGCGTCCGCCGCAAAATTTTTTGATTACATATAACCCTTCGTCGTGGCCGCATTTCGCTAATATGACATGTAATGACGAAAACTGCACAGTTTTTTTTCTGTTTTGTGTTCAACTCACTTTGAAAGGTGAGATACAAAATAATCTATATATGATCGTCTCCACGATTCGTGTAGAGGTGTATTGCAGACTTTGCCTGATAACACAGGTAAACTTGTTAAACCTCGACGTCATACCATTGTTTTTTGTACTCTCTCGCTATCACAAACCGCCACGCTTTGAGTTGGCAAAACCCCGCCTCTACACGAATCGTGAAACCGATGATATATATATATATACTCTATATTCAAATAATATTGGGTAGAAGATAATATGTTTGCTGAAGTGAGCAAAACGTAGGGAAGCTGAAGTGAGCAAAAGTAGAACCGAAAAGGGCAGTCCAACGAAATTTCAAAAGTCAAAAGAACTCACTTATGATTAATTTGAAGCGTTACAATTCTAAAATAAAGAAAAACGAAGTATATCAAAAGAATGGAACGCCAAGATGTTACTACAACACTCCAGTAAGTACAGCAGAAAGAAGAGCTGAAGAAATTGAGAGCACTTCAGTACGTGTACAGAACGCGCATCTTATCCTTGCTGTGAGAAGTTTTTCACTCATCGGACGTCCATTAAGCAATCGGAGCCACTTTTAAAACACTTCAGCGCAATCGATGGTAAACTCCGAGAAAGAAAGGTAGAAGAAAAAAATCAGAGTATGGGGAACTTGCGCCATTACAGGAACTCAGCGGAGTGTTCCATTAATGAGATGTAAAATAAACTCTAAAAAAGTAAGAAATGAAGGAAAAATAGCACGGTCGAGGAAGAGACTCACCCGCTTATGTCTCCTGCATACCTAGAAAAAGGATGGGAAAAATCAAATCATCTCAAATGTAAACGAAAAAAATACGCAGGGTCATGGAAGCCAACATGAAAAATTGACAGAAATGAGCAAAATATTACTATATATGCTTCCTCTTTGAAATTTCCATAAAAGGAACGCACTGCCGCATAACTCCAAGGGCCGCATGCACTAACATCCCTGCGGCGAGGGGAGCGGCGTCCCCAATGATGAAAAAGCCGCAGCGGCGTCCGCACGCGGTCCCTTCATAACGGGGGACGCCGCTCCCCTCGCCGCAAAAATGTTAGTGCATACGGGCCCAAGAAGTGCGCAAGCAAGAAAATCGATGTGCTCCGCGCTGAGCCACAAGCGCACATAGCAGCCCTATGGGAAACGTGCTAAGCGAGGTTCCATGTAGAAATGCGACCAGTATTGAAATGAAGTCCTGCCAGTGCATGTGACGCATGAAAGAGATGAATATGAATGAAATTTACTGTGTTAAAGCGGATTCAAATAAAGGAATTTCCATTGTAGCGCTAAGAATAGAAAATAGTAGTAGGCCAAGCGGGTTGAAGCACTGTAAACAGTTATAACATGCAGAAATGAAAAACAAAAGGAAAAGTCCTACAGGTACGCTCCTCAACTCACAAATGCATGCAACCATTCAAATTCTCTGGAATGCCGCGCATTCTGCAGGTACACCACCCGCCAACTTTCGCCCTTCACTTAAACCATGGTCTAGCTTTGTCGATAGATATAACTACAGCAGGACGAAGATACAAGAACCATGGGCGCAAACGCCGTAGGGCGCATATTGCGTACAACGAATATCCAGCGTCATTTGCGTATAGTCCTCTATGTCTGTACAGTCGATGTCAACGAAGTGCTCCCTTGCCGACCAGTCCAAACGCAACGCTAGAACCCCGTGCCGCGTTCGCGGCGTACCGCTCGGGCGTTCAAATCTGCCGCATCCATCGCAGATCGCCGCGCAATGTTCAAACGCTGCGGATGCGTAGACATTACGGAAAAAGCATGTGGTCAACATCGATTATACAGTCTGTATCAATTAATACTCTCTTTACTATCGGCGCAATCTCTACGCCACTGCTTTGTGCCATATGCGAACGCGTAGGCTTGGGCATTCAAATCGGCTCCACTCGCATTTCAGATGCGTAGTTCTTAAGGGAAAGAGAGTACGTAATTGACACTGACTGTATGTTCCACAATGATGTAGCCGCACGCGCGCCGCAATCGCAAGCGAGTCACGAATGTTGCTACTGCAACTTTGTGAGGCAGTAGACCTAGCGCTTTTGTGTTGCCGGCAACAGCTGCGCTAAAAAAGGCCCATTGATTGCAAAACCTCAAGTTCCATGGCCGAAATGTAGACGCCTTCCTCATCCTTGCTGCCCCCATTCTAGTCTGTGACTTGCAACACATGGATATATAACAGTTGGCAACATGCAACAACACGTTTACAGGGTCCCACAACAACTCTGCGTTGTAACCTTGATGAACCGCCTCCTCCTCAAGTCCTGATATAAATCTAGGGCTTCAAGAAAAGCCGGCCTTTGACATTTGCGTTGGAAACAAAGGGACGAATAAGCCCAGGTAAATAGACAGTCTTTAAATTCAGTTTTGCCGGAACGTTGCCTTCAGTCACTTTCGAGGTAAAAGTCCCATTCAGATTTGCTGGACACTGCCTTTGAAGGCAGTCGCTCGGCAGAATGACAACTTTGGGATATTCATCGTTCTCGGTTATCCTGGATGAGCTAAGTCCTAGACTCTGCTTTACAGCTTCAAAAAATGTCAATAACCCGCTTTTCCAGAAGTGAAAGGCGCTATTTTGGACGGACCCGCGTATCTGCCCTCTAAAGCGCGATTGGCTCGTGGTGGAGATACTGTACCTACCGTACCCATGAGCCAATCGCGCTCTAGAGGGAGATACGCGGTCCACCCAAAAATAGCGCTTTTCGCATCTGGAAAAGCAGGTTACTGATATCTTTTGTAGCTGCAAAGCACAGTCTAGGACTTAGCTCATCCAGGTAAGCGAGAACGATGAGTATTCCAAAGCTGTCATTCTGCCGAGCCGCTACCTTTAAGAAGGCGCGAAAGCGGCGTGCCTGAGTGCTTGCTGCTGAAATCCGTAAGGCTTTGAAACTGAGCCGCCTGTGTCCATTTTATGTAGCTAACTGTTTGTTTGGTAGCAGAGTTTACCGTACATTAGCTTACGGCTACTGTAGCACTTGCAGCGACACACAAACGACTGAACAAAGAAATCTGAGGAAGGGAAATCAGAGAGGTAGAACCTCCTCAAACCAGTTCTAATGTCATGGGACAAATTATTTCTAAGGATATTAGAGCCGTCTGCCTCAACATGAAACCATACGCGCAGAAAAGCCAAGAACTATTATGGTGGTGGTTTGATATTTAGATATCCGTTGAATGGATGCACAATAGAAGTACAATAATAGATGGACCAAAGCACTTAGATGTCACTCTCAATTTGCGTAACTACGCATCCGCAGCACGAGGGCCTTGCATTGGCATGCCCAAGCATATAACACTCATCAGCGCGCTGCTATAACGTGGTTAAGCAAATAAGAAAGGGACTGCACAGTTGACACAGACTGTGTGACACTTTTGACAACGGACTTGCGGATGGATTGGGTTGAAGGTCATTTAAATCACTATCTTCTACCTCAAAACAAGTGGGTTAAAATCAGACAATGCCGCTGGTTCTCTAATGCGTCTAGCAAATTTACGATTAAAAAAACTCAAGTGCACATCTGGCATTGTTAGAGGTTTTGCGCCCGGCCATTACGAATTGTACTGAATCACCATATGATGAGTAAAGGCTCCGCGCAGATGCACGTACTTCGAAAAATCAGCAAAGCATGAGCAGAGCGGATGTGAAGTGGTTAATAATTCCAAGCAGGGCAGTGTCCTACTGTTTCCTCAAACTTTCTGGTAAGTAAACAAGTAGTGGTAGCTGGCAGTTACATGAAGATGTAAATCCATTTTTATGCTTGAGGAATTGTAAAAAAAGCATATCTTTCCTTATAAAAATATTTTCAATTATTTTTCAGTCACAGCAGGAGGTTTTCCTTAGCACACAATCACCACTGTGGTATATCAAAATTTTGACTGTATTTTGCGAAAACGAGTACTAGTCAGTATCATAGCAGGTGGTGGTATTAAATAAATCATACTTTAAAATAATAAGGCAAAGAACTTAGAAACGCGAAGGGGAAGTTCAAATGAAAAGGATGCTGGGGCAATTATTGCGCAGTTGCTTCCAACGAGTGAAAGAAATCCGATACTTTTGGAAACATGAGTATGGATTTCATTGATTTAGTATAACTTAGTGGAAACTTCAGAAGCAGATTCAAAGTCTTCGTTTCAGCAGTGGCGGTCGCAAAATTTTTTAGTGGAGATTTAGAAATTATACTGTAAATTGGATTACTGTACTCCGCTGGTGGTATATGAGACTAACAATTACCTCTAAAAGTGATAGTTTCTTTACAGTATTCTGGTGCAGAACTAGCATTTTTGCGCTCTTGATTTCATAAAGCTTATAAGCACTCTCTTGTGGTAAAAGTTAAAAGTTAACCCCCTGCATTTCGGTCTTCTGGGAGTGGGAAGGGGGCAAAAATTTTCCTCCAATGAAAGCACGCTGCCTTACCCATGCACTCCAAAAAAATTTTTTTGGGATGCTCTACAAGATTTTTGCCGACCCATACCCCGAAACATGCCCGCAAAAAATAATTTCTTTTAAAGAGCTAATATGAATTTTAAAAATTTTGAAATAATTTCAAATGTTCGCGAGTATGAAAAATTCAACTATACGTTTTTATAACTCATGTATGTAACTCTAAAATTTTTTCGACCCATTTTCGGGGTCATCGGACCGCCGCCGATTTTATTGCATATTATCTGGCAGAAAGAAAAATCAGATGTCGAGCGGCATACTCAACATGATATTTAGCTGGAGGTTTTCATACTTAGGGCCGCATGCACTAACATCCCCGGGAGGGGCTTGGGGGGAGGGGATCGCAACTCAAAAGAAAGCTTCATATTCTGAAGCTCCAGATATCTAGATTTCACGTTGTATACCCATCCATAAGTATTCCTACTACCCTTCACTATGAACACATTGAACAGGAGCGAGAAGCTGCACAAGCCGCATTTTCCAGCTTTTGTATGATCCCTGATGATCCCCGGCGCTTTTCTTTGAATTCATTTTTCTTTCTCTAGAGTTAACAAAAAGCTTTCAAAGTTGTGCATAATATCTAATCCAACACTGCTTAGCATGTTGCTGATAAGAACAAGTGATGTACCGGAGTCATGAAATTTGCGATGAACCATAAGTCGAAAATTGGAGTTCACCGAAAAATACGAATTTTCAAAAACTCATTTGTTCTCATCAGTAATATGCTTAGCACTGTTGTGTTAGATAATCAGTACAACTTTGGAAGATTTTCGTCAACTTCAAAGAAAGAAAAATGACTTTGAAGAAAAGCGGCGGGGATCATTAGGGATCATACAAAAGCTGGAAAATGCGGCTTGTGTAGCTTCTCGCTCCTGTTCAATGTATTCATAGTGAAGGGTACTAGGAATACTTACGGATGGGTACACAATGTGAAATCCAGATATCTGGAGCTTCAAAATATGAAGCTTTCTTTTGAGCTGCGATCCCCTCCCCAGAGGGGAGGTTAGTGCATGCGGCCCTTAGACTGGGACTATGGCGTGATACTGGGAACTGAGTGAGAAAGAAAAAAAGGGAAAGTGAACGTCAGCTCGGCACTGCTACTGCGCATCGATAGAAGCAGCCGAGCAACGCGCGCCGCCCCTTTTGTCCCTACCGAGGCCAGTCACTATTTGAAGTTTTCTTGTTTCTTATGTATAACTGTTACTGGAAGTGAATTCTGGAAGACAATAAACTCTTATAAAATTTGCTTGTAATCAAATTGCGTACACTTTGTAACACTTAAAGATATGAAATATTTATGATTTAACTTCCACAAGAACTGAAAGCAGAGCTTCGCCATTTCACCTCGTCTGGAATGAAATATCAGGTTGGCTAATAAATAATTTCGGTCGCTCTTGAGGCTTCTACAGGCCTCTGCAGACCATTTTTGTCTATTCGGTGTCTTTTTTTTGGATTTCCTTTTTTTATTTCAGATTTAATTTTTTATGAAGTTTTTATGATTGGTCCAAAAGAAATTGTTTTTTAGCCAACCAAATGACTTTAGCCTGTGATTTACCTATAGATTAGTTTTCTACTCCTAAAGATTCACCTTTTTTCAAACTGTCTTTGTCGCACCTACGGTTTTAGAGCAGAGATTTTGGTTCTAAACGAATGGTAACACAGAGTTTCTAATTTGGAAAATAATGGCCTAAACCAGCAACAGCGACTGCACCCTCTTATCTTTTATTTTTGAGCCTTAAAAACAGGCATACTGTAGCAAAAGTTATTATACTCCAAATTCCTAAGTAATGTAGCTTTTTGTGTGCATGAAAAAATTGGAAATCAAATTCATATTTACTTTACTCTTGTAATCTGCCCACTTCACCTATGTTTTCTGAGCATTCAAGTTCTTATTTTTGATGGATCCGATTTTCCAATTGGTTGTTTGCTAATTGGATACTGTTATATAAATTTTAAGGCCTCGCAATATTTTGAGATTTTGTAAAAAAGTAAGTTGTTTTGGGCACCCAGATAACACTGAGATAACTCATGTGTTATATCACAACTACATAAAAGATTTGCACGTCTACAATGAGACTTCATACTAAATAACAGACTCCAACTCAGCCTTGTCTCATTCTAAGTCTACCGTAACCAATATAAAGCGTTTCTTGAAAGTGTTCAAATCAGTCCTTCAACGTTTTCCGCCCATTCAATCTTTTTCTCTTGCGCTGTATCTAAAAATCAAGGCTAAACATACGAGCAACAGATGCTCAAGATAAAGTGTCATTAATGATCATTGCACAAAAAATCCTTGATCGATGTGGATTGTTATAAGCAATCGTTTAAAGAACCTAAGCATCTGCGCGTCAGACGCAAGATGAATGTGAGTGATGGAGAGAGTAAAAGAGGTTTTTCTAGACATGTGAACGAGATGTGAGGAAAGGATAAAGGATAAAGGATTCGGCGTCTTCAATACCCTCCGAGGGCATGCGCCGAACGCACACACTAACTTCATAGTCGAAGAGGCAATTGTATGCGTGCGAGCCTATTACAGTGACTTGCGGGGGCCAGCCGTTTCCAAGTCAGTGCTTTTATCGTCCCAGATTACTCTGGTACCAATTTACCGGCCCCGGGGGGTAGAGGGCTTGGTTGGCCCAGGGGCGGGGATCGAACCTGTGTCCGATCTGGTCATAGCGGCGCCTCATACCACTCGCCACTCGATGTGAGGAAACATAAGAATTTCTTGGAAAGCATGTTTCTCTCTTAGCGGTCCCAATTTTCTTCTTGAGAGGAAGGGGGGGGATGAGATAGAGACATAGGAATATTCTGAAAACAACAGTACCAAAAAAGGGATTTTTGTACGCTTTTGACTTTTAGAAATCTGAAACGCCCTGAAAATATTCTCTCCTGAAAATGACTTATTTGTTGAATTTTGTACCACCCACTCTTCCAAATGTGAACACAATAGTCTCAAGATTCGTGTGGTAAAATTACAAGAACATCTCTGAAATTTTTTGGGAATTCAGAACTCGTTACTAAAATGATAACGGCGAAGTCGGAGGGATATAAAAAGTGAATTACTGAACCCAAATTCTAGAATTTGACAAAGTTTGATCCCAAAAATGAACCATAAATTGCTTTTTAATAATAACAAACATACTAGCAAAAACATTGTAATTTACAAAAAACCATCTTTCAAAGATAGCTTGAGCAATGAGCTGTGTTCTAGGCATATTTACAAAGGAAGATAAAAAGCTAACTCTCAACTTTGTTGACAGAGGCTCAGATCTTAGATACCGTTCGGTACACGGAGACTGGAGAAAAAGCAAGATGAAAGGTCGAGATATTTACTCTTCGATGAACTAGTTTTCGGGATTGGGGACAAGAGAACTGAGGCAAAGGTCGGCGTCTAGGGAGGATTGGTTCCAATTATTCGTAGCACAGATAAGAATTACCAGTAGGGGGAATTTATGCGTGAGAAGATGACAAAAAATCTATCAAACAACAGACATTACGGAACAGACTATAGCACGCAACAATGATAATTCTGTGACTATGAGGCACGCGCCATACTTGATTCACTTCATCCACTTTGCTATTGGTTCAAATCAGTGAACTGGCCAATAGCGAGCGGGTGTCCACTTAATTTACTTTATCCACTTCGCTATTGGCCAGTTGAGTGGTCTGACCAATAGCGAAGTGGATGAAGTGGATCAAGCATAAGTGGATCAAGTTTGACATGTGCCTAAAGAAGTTATTTCTGGATTAAAGCTAGAATTCACCACTGAGGATCAAAAAAAAGTCATGAATGACATTTAAGAAATTCCCCACCCCCCCCCCATTTCTAGATAATGCATGAAACTCTTATAGAGATTTTATATGATAGCCATATAAAGCATAGATAAGCTGCTGCGAAATTTTTCGAAGCCTACCGAAATAGTTTTTTAAAAATAATAAGGAATACAGGGTCAACTTTCCCACTCCAGAATGGTTTGACTCGTGCTTTGCGAGGAAAGGCTCATATGCTTTTGAAAAATGCTAAAAAAATTAGGATAATAGTACTTAGGGTTGCTCAAGTACTCTGCGTTGATACCACTGCTTCTACCTGACTAACTACATCAAATGGTCGCAGTTGGCAACGAGAAGAAGTGCGAATTCGAGCGGGGTATATGTGAGCAACAGTAAAATGCCCCAAACATATTCTTAGCCAAAGCTATCTAATCTTGCAATCTCCACGGATTCAAGAAAAAGATGATAAATTGAAAAGAAAAATGCACATAGGCCAAACAACCTTTACTTCATCGAACATTTAGAAATAACATGAGCGGAAAGGCTTGATATAAATTTTACATGAAAAAGCAATTTTTTTAGGAATATTACGGTGGACATGCGCTGAGTTGTTGTGGGCTGATTCTTAGTGTCACATAGTCAGTCAATAAAAAGCAGAGTTGAGTGAAAAACATTAAGTGAAAGATATTGCTAACCCTTACCGTAATCCGCCGCTATAATGATTGACTCAAGCGTCAAGAACCGGAATTCTACTTTGACAGTATTCCCCAATGTGCAGTTCTCGAGTCCGTAATAATTTTCCTCACTGTAAGGCCATGTATGATTTCTGGCTAGAGCTTGCAAGGCTTTGTTCTAGATTTTCTACCCAGTGTGATGAGATATTGTAGCTAAGCAATGGACAACAAATCCAAGAATTTTCCGGAGATAAGCGAAGCAAAAAGTATTACAATAATTTCATCTTCTCGGATCGCTGCATTGCAAAAAATCACAGACGAAGAAATCTAACAAACAAACAAGAATTATGGTGGCTAACTGAAAGAGTACATGCTACCAGTCGATCTAGAGCGAGAGGCATGTGGATCTAACAATTAATCAAAGCCAAGTCTTGACGCTATAAGCGTAAAAAATGGGTGAGCACTTGGTGCACTGAAAAGAAAAGAATGATGAATGGTGCTTTGATAGCTATCAAAGAGAGTTTTTTGGTAGATGGTAAGAGAGAGAATAGAATAAAAATTTCAAAAGATGCGGCAGAGCAGGTAGTGTTTGGTTCACTTTTTCACTTGTTTCACTTATAAAACTGCAAAAGGCCATTTACTCGGACAACTGGCCGGAACTTTCGCAGAACGTATGGGGAAGTTCCGCCGTTTGCGCTTTGTAAAAAGTCCTGCGGAAGTTCCCGTTTCCAGCCAGTCTGACGTGAAAATCCTGCAAAAGTTCCTACAATACCACCCGTAATTTGTGAAAAAAAATGGCGGCGGCACTTAACTTACGCGGCGCCGCCGAAGTTAGGTGACTTTTGCCGCGTCGCGCGGCAAAAGTCAGCGGAAAAGCGGCCAAAGTCACCTAACTTTGTCGCGCAACGTCTAACCTTTTTATAAAAAAGACCATATCTTGATTCAAAATTCATGAATTCTATATATAAGAGTACCATTCAACTCAGCTCGGCGAGGCGCATCTTCCAGTATACAGATGTGCCTAGCTGTGGGTTATAAGTTTTTTTCCTGGAATTTTAGTGTAAATGGATTCAGTGTGCTGATTCCAGAGGCTAAAATGCAGGAAGACAAAGGGAAATGGTTGGAAATCGCATGAGAAGCACACATTGCGGAATGCCGTGCGTGCTGTGCAATGTACAATACCACTCACAGAACGGGAATCTCGCGAAATTCCAGAAGTTTCGCGATTCGGAATATCGCAAATTATGCAGCACCATAACTTCCTTCGGAATGAATATATTCTAAATCCGAAAGCAGCATTGTGTTCAGCTCGTCAAGGCGAATCTTTCGACATACGTCATGTCATCTATATCTTGTTTCCATTTTCTCAAATTTTTCTGAGGAGGTCCCTTTGCAAGTATGTAACGCAGCGACTATCCAACATAAAAGCTTCCAGTAATCACCATTCGATAGTGTTCTTTTTGTACATAACAGTGCGCTGAAAAGCTGCCGTAGACTTCTTTTCAAAACAGAAAAAAGCCTTGGTAAATTCTGAAAAAATCACTCGTTTTCAGATTCTACTCGCCGTAACTTTCTTTGGTGTGGATATTTTCTGAATCCGAAAAATGCATTGTGCTCAGCTCATCAAGGCAAATCTTTCGGTATGCAGAATGTCCTTGATATCTCGATTTCAGTATTCTCAAAACTTTCTGCGGACGTCTCTTCGCAGAGGTGTGAAGCAGCGCGTATTGCCCCCAGTAGATTCAGAAAGAACTTTTAGATAGTACTTCTTCTGTAGATTATGTAGCGCTAGAAATTAGAGGCACACTTCTCTCCAAAGGAGATAGAAGGGCTGGTGAATTCTGGAAAAATCATGTCCTTCTAAATTTTTCTCAACGTAACTCTAAAATATGAAGCTCTCTTGCTAAGCAGATGTGATTTTCGTAACCAGCAGGTCGGATAACCCTTAAGTGCAAGTTTTCCAAGATGTTCAAGTAATTTCATTTTTTCTCGTTTTACGCTCTGAAGCTGGCCGATGGATTTTGGTCAAAATGTTCATGCTCTTAAATTGTAAGGAAACTTCGCTTATAGAGGTTTTCGAACACGCTCTTTACGAAAATCGTGGTCTTTGAGGATTACAGGGTCTTTTTGGTGAGATACGGTGAGGTGACTGTAACTGCATCACGAAAGTGCGTAAATTGGCCCGCACTTCTCGCGTATTTGTCAGCAACCTTGCCTGCTTGCTTTTCTCAGTCAAAGTTACTAGGAACTGCGCTACCGAATGGTGCATGAATCAGGCTCTAGTCTGTAAAAATCACCGAGTTACGAGCCTATGAAAACACGTCCTCATGAATTTTGCCCAAAATCTAAAGATCGCAAATCTCGTCGAAATTCCACCGTGAGCGCTTGTACAACACGCTGATCAAAATCTTTCGCGTCCTTAATGGATCTTATTGTGTTAGATTTAGTAGTTTGAGTTCTTGCCACTGAAATAGCTCTGATATTCAACTGAGCAGCTGAAGCATATGCAAGTACCATATTCAATACAGTGGGAGTTTTTGGGCGAAGCGAACACAATATCCGCAATGCGAGTGTCATACAAGCGCTCACGGTGGAATTTCGACGAGATTTGCGATCTTTAGATTTTGGGCAAAATTCATGAGGACGTGTTTTCATAGGCTCGTAACTCGGTGATTTTTACAGACTAGAGCCTGATTCATGCACCATTCGGTAGCGCAGTTCCTAGTAACTTTGACTGAGAAAAGCAAGCAGGCAAGGTTGCTGACAAATACGCGAGAAGTGCGGGCCAATTTACGCACTTTCGTGATGCAGTTACAGTCACCTCACCGTATCTCACCAAAAAGACCCTGTAATCCTCAAAGACCACGATTTTCGTAAAGAGCGTGTTCGAAAACCTCTATAAGCGAAGTTTCCTTACAATTTAAGAGCATGAACATTTTGACCAAAATCCATCGGCCAGCTTCAGAGCGTAAAACGAGAAAAAATGAAATTACTTGAACATCTTGGAAAACTTGCACTTAAGGGTTATCCGACCTGCTGGTTACGAAAATCACATCTGCTTAGCAAGAGAGCTTCATATTTTAGAGTTACGTTGAGAAAAATTTAGAAGGACATGATTTTTCCAGAATTCACCAGCCCTTCTATCTCCTTTGGAGAGAAGTGTGCCTCTAATTTCTAGCGCTACATAATCTACAGAAGAAGTACTATCTAAAAGTTCTTTCTGAATCTACTGGGGGCAATACGCGCTGCTTCACACCTCTGCGAAGAGACGTCCGCAGAAAGTTTTGAGAATACTGAAATCGAGATATCAAGGACATTCTGCATACCGAAAGATTTGCCTTGATGAGCTGAGCACAATGCATTTTTCGGATTCAGAAAATATCCACACCAAAGAAAGTTACGGCGAGTAGAATCTGAAAACGAGTGATTTTTTCAGAATTTACCAAGGCTTTTTTCTGTTTTGAAAAGAAGTCTACGGCAGCTTTTCAGCGCACTGTTATGTACAAAAAGAACACTATCGAATGGTGATTACTGGAAGCTTTTATGTTGGATAGTCGCTGCGTTACATACTTGCAAAGGGACCTCCTCAGAAAAATTTGAGAAAATGGAAACAAGATATAGATGACATGACGTATGTCGAAAGATTCGCCTTGACGAGCTGAACACAATGCTGCTTTCGGATTTAGAATATATTCATTCCGAAGGAAGTTATGGTGCTGCATAATTTGCGATATTCCGAATCGCGAAACTTCTGGAATTTCGCGAGATTCCCGTTCTGTGAGTGGTATTGTACATTGCACAGCACGCACGGCATTCCGCAATGTGTGCTTCTCATGCGATTTCCAACCATTTCCCTTTGTCTTCCTGCATTTTAGCCTCTGGAATCAGCACACTGAATCCATTTACACTAAAATTCCAGGAAAAAAACTTATAACCCACAGCTAGGCACATCTGTATACTGGAAGATGCGCCTCGCCGAGCTGAGTTGAATGGTACTCTTATATATAGAATTCATGAATTTTGAATCAAGATATGGTCTTTTTTATAAAAAGGTTAGACGTTGCGCGACAAAGTTAGGTGACTTTGGCCGCTTTTCCGCTGACTTTTGCCGCGCGACGCGGCAAAAGTCACCTAACTTCGGCGGCGCCGCGTAAGTTAAGTGCCGCCGCCATTTTTTTTCACAAATTACGGGTGGTATTGTATTTCAATATTTTTCCTTTTGCAATAACAAACGAAATCCTAAGGAACCGCTGCAAATTTTGCTTGCCCTGAAGTTCCGGCGAATTATCTGAGTTGTATGCAAAGGATGAGAAAGAATAAGTGGGGGAGTGGGGAGTGGGGAAGGATAAAGAAAGGGACGGTGTAATCAAACGATGTACCACTGGATACTGACCATTTGTTCCATTATTTACATACTGAATTAAATTGAACGCTGCAGGAATTTCAAACATTTTTCCTGAGAACTTCACAAATGCTAATATTTTCCAGCCAAAAAACACATTGGCAATGTTTTTTCTCACTGGTGCTTATATTATGGCTGCGCTCTCACATATGAATAAGAGAGGAGAATGGCAGTGCGGCTGAGTCACAAGTGAAAGACGCATTTTCGTCGTCGGCCTTTACTTCTGCTGCATCGGCCCATGGTTTGATGAGAAAACATATGACCGAGCGCGCGATTGCGGAAAACACAGTCGAGGGAATGCCGATCGGAAAAAACGAGGGAAATGGTGGCTGGATTGTAATTGCACATGGCAGCGGAACAGAGGGAATAGCGGGAAGGAGGGGAATGAGAATAACCGGATTCTATTTCACGGACGCTTCATTACCAAAGGAAAGACTGAACGGAGCAAAAGACTTGAAAGTAACAGAAGCAACGGGAAGGTGTTGATCAAGTTTATTTTTTCCTAAATTATCACTCGAATAACAAACTCTCTCGATCAAAACTGATTAGCTTTAATCCATCCCAGTTTGTAATTTGAGTGATAAAGCTAAAAAAAATCAACTTGATGTGTCTTGAAGCGATGGCCAGAGTCGCCCGTATACCAACTCTGTGTCAGTGCCGCGCCGGACTCCCATATAATGCTGCTTCTTATTGATTGATCGACGTTCCGGCATGGCGCTGGAACGGCGTTGGCACGATTATGTATGCGCGGGTACGGCACAGGACTTTGTGGGCAGTCTAAAATGCCTAGCATATCCCATGCTTGAAATAATCACATATTCTAACAAGGCACCAGTACCTCTCAAAGTCATCACAAGTTCAGAAAATAAAGAATCTAATGCCAACTTCCACAGTCCAACTTCACTTTCACAGCCTACTTATTACAGTAATCTGAACAGTGGTCCTAGGCTTTTCTATGTGAAAATTTAGATTGAAGTTCTAACCCGGCACAGAGTCAAACACAGTAGGTATTTTGAAAAAAAAAAACAGTTTCTGATATCGGACCACATGGAAGAACTTTTGTTTTTATGACCGAACTTGTGTGGATAGCAAGCCCCACAAAACAGCAGCTAGAAAAATCAAAGACATTCAATAGAACCTGGCTAGTTTTTCTCGACAGTTAACGATAAGCTCAAAAGCAGGGGCACCAGCGCAGAGATAAGTGCAAACTGTATGGTGTCCACATCTCGCCCTACACTCCATACTGTAAGTATATGTCCTTCCATACAAAGCTTATGCTTTGACATTTTAGCTTTCTTGTGGGAAATCTCGGCTGTTGACGGCTGAAGTGTGAAAAGAATTCCTCATTGATTTAAGAGCTGAAAAGTAAGAAAATTGACTTTGTTCAAGGGATCATAAATTGTCGCCTGCACTGAACAATTTGCGTTTCTTACAGCTCATTTACTGGACATCAATTAGTGGAAAAAAGAGAGCTCTGTGAGAAAAGCGTCAACTCTGGAAGCTATTCAATGTATTTGGATAGCGCATAGTATCCTCTTTTAGAGGATAAATAAAGGATTCGGCATCTTCAAAACCCTCTGCGGGCATGAGCCGAACGCACACTACTTCATAGTCGAAGAGACGTGCGAGCCTATTACAGTGACCTGCGCGGGGGCCAGCCGTTTACGAAGTCAGTGCTTTCAATTTACCGGCCCCAAAGGGTAGAGGGCTTGGTTTGCCCACGGGCGGGGAACGAACCTGTGTCCGATCTGGTCATAGCGGGCCTCATACCACTACCCCACTCGTCCCCCTTTTCGTCTCTTACATAGATCAGTTCTCGAAATCTTCTATCAAAATTATAAGATTGATAAATCGGGAATCGTCAAATGTACATTAAAAGTTGGAGCACGTGGTCGAACCCAATTCTTACATAATTATTTGTAAGCCAAATAATTTGGACATTTCAAAGCAAAGATAACATCAAATCCATGAACTTATAGAGCCCATCTCAAGCGTCTGTGTGAAAGCAGAAAAAAATAGGTGATACGAGCCTAAAGGAGATACCTGTGTTACGCCAGATATGTAGAAGTTTCATTTTCATAGAGTCTGCAAGATGCAATTTTTCAAGTAAGGATTATGCATGCAGATTACGAAAATCAATGCAGAGACAACACGAGGTAAAAGCTATAAATCTGGAAATGGATTACGCTAATTATTATAAATCTAGATTATTGTTGCAAAAAATAGCACGTCGGTCAAGAAACCCGTGCTTTCTCAGACCTAATAAGATCAATGCGACACTTCAAAAAATCTTCTACAACTACTTAAAGCTTTTCTGCAAAAAATATTATCGCTGCAAAATCGCTTATATCACAAGCGAACTAGTAGAACACTATATACATTTCTAATTAGTAAGCTCTGTGTCGTCATCGACAAAGAAAAAATTACAAAAAATGAAAAATAAAGCCATTAGCACATTCGAAATCACATTTCATACATCAGTCATCGAAACTGACTATGTTTCGATACGAGGCATTCATGATAGAGTTCGTAGAGCTCTATCTCGAGATTACTGTAAGGTTACTGTAACAACTCAAAATCGTCGTCCAACGCTTGCGCTCCTCCGTTCCGCCTTTGTCGCGTCTCCGATTCCACAACTGGCACTTCGGGTGCAACTCCAACGTCGTCTGTTTCGCGTTGTTTCCGAGATTTTCTTTTCGCTTCCTTCTTAGGCTTCGTGAGATCAAACTCATCATCACTGGATTCCGAATTATGAATGGCCGGAAAAGCCAAACCGCTGTGAAAGTCGCCTTCTTCTTCTAAAACTGAACATCATGCGATAATTTCCATTGCTCAAAGATACAAAAAATGTTGGGAAAAGCCAAAAAGCAAAAATTTCAAAAGAAGTTCATACTTACCATCAGGTAAAAGAGCAGCAGGTGGAGCCAATTCGAGAAGGGAATCTTCGCTTTCACTGCCTCCAGCGGCCTGGTCCAAATCGACACTAATCTCGTCTGGTAACATGCCTTCAAGTTCGACGTCGCTGTCATCTGGAATATTTCTTTTTACCACTATGGATCCAGAAATGTGCACTGCTGAAACATCTGTAAAAACTCCCAGTTCATTCATAGCAGTGTTAAAGTGGTAAACGAGATGTAATAATGGCGATACTATTGATAAACTTCTCCTATCAGGACTATCCGAGAAAGATGAAGCAAGTGGAAGATTATGGTAACACTTGCACTCACTTCCGCTTTTACTCTCTACTAGCTGGCTTACCCGGCTCCGCCGTATCCGGACCAAACTTGGCACACATACACTTCGGGCCCCGGCGGGTGTCACAGTCCACTTTTCGTTATCGATCGATGTCAATTTTACCGATTTTTATCGATTTTTTTTGCAGAGTTCACCCACAGGGCTAGGAGTTGCCACAGGGGGGAAGTGAGCATGGGGATTCCGAATACAATATTAGTTTTCAGAATTATCGATTACTTTTATTGATTTTATCGATTTTTTGTAACTTTTGACATGCGAGGCTGGGATTTTGCACAGGGGGGTAATCGAGCATGCTGATTACGAACACAATATTAGTTTTCAGGATCGTCCATTACTTTTATCGATTTTATCGATTTTTTTGTAAAGTTTGACCTGCGGGGCTGGGAGTTTGCACAGGGGGGTAATCGAGCATGCAGATTACGAATACAATATTAGTTTTCAAGATCGTCCATTACTTTTATCGATTTTATCGATTTTTTGAAAATTTGAGCTAGGGGGCTGTAATTTGGCAGGGGGTGTAATCGAGCATGCTGATCACCCCCCTTGGGGATGATCAGCATGCTCGATTACCCCCCTGTGCCAACTCCCAACCCCCTAGCTCAAACTTTGCAAAAAAATCGATAAAATCGATAAAAGTAATCGATAATCCCGAAAACCAATATTGTATTCGGA
Organism: Cylicocyclus nassatus; assembly: GCA_958299035.1. Lineage (NCBI taxonomy): Eukaryota > Metazoa > Nematoda > Chromadorea > Rhabditida > Strongylidae > Cylicocyclus > Cylicocyclus nassatus. The sequence continues at coordinate 17,935,606 of CATQJL010000223.1, forward strand.
ATCCCCATGCTCGATTACCCCCCTGTGCGAACTCCCAGCCCCGTAGCTGAAACTTTGCAAAAAAATCGATAAAATCGATAAAAGTAATCAATAATCCTGAGAACCAATATTGTATTCGGAATCCCCATGCTCGATTACCCCCCTGTGCCAACTCCCAGCCCCGTAGCTCAAACTTTGCAAAAAAATCGATAAAATCGATATCGATCGATGACGAAAAGTAGCCTATGACACGCGCCGGGGCCCGAAGTGTATGTGTGCCAAGTTTGGTCCGGATCGGTTCAGAAATGGCATTTTCTATTCGGAACATACGTACACACAGACAGACATACAGACATACATACAAACAGACATTCAGCTTATAAGATGACTTATGCACCCCGGATGGTGAAAACGGGCCTAAACACTTCCAAAAGAGAAGGCTAAACGCTTCGCGGCGCGTCTGGAGCACATTCCACACAATCCTTTTCTTTCTCTTTTCACAAAGTTTCGCAAATTTTGACAATCAAATTTTTGCATTTCTCGAATTCACCATGATGAAAATCAGCAGGCAGGTACGGTGGAAAATTAAGATTTTGAGAGGGATATCTATAATTTGCATATTTCAAAATTCTAGCATTTTACGAACTAAATGTGGATACTGCCAAAAAGATTTAATTTCCGCAAAAAAGTCGTAACTTGGAAGTTGCCTGACAAATTCAATTACTGTTCCTCAAATCCACACTTTTGCCACAAGAAGGAATGAAAATCAAAATCACGCAACTAAAGGCACATGAATGTATTAGGTTGAATAAAAAATGATTTCGTTTTGTCCTAAAAATCTTCATAAAAAACTTTTCTAGTTGTTCTTTATACACGATATTTTGCATGTTTCTAGCTCGATGCTTCATTTATCACATAACGTCTATTCAGGATTCTTAATTATCAGTAAAAGACAGTTATGCCCCAGCAGGGACAGAATTCCGAAAGCTCACTTATGCGACTGTATAAGCTTCGTCATCATGCTCTAGTAAATGTAGAGAACAGCATTATGTTAATCGGATACAGATAAGTTTTCCCTACTTAGTGAATATATTGATGAAAACTGTGATTTGCCATTTCAAAATTCCTTAACCGAAAACATCTAATTTCCTTTTCTCATATTTGCGCACAATAAGAAAATTGGCATTTCCCACGTCTTTGCGGATTTCTTTCATTGCAAAACAAATTCTACTCAAAAGATTTTATGTTCCAATTCTCGTTGAAGTGCTCTTTCCAGAGGTACCGAATACTAGACAAAAAGTTGTCCGCAGCATCTGTAGGAAACGCAAAAGCGACCGAAATTATTTATTAGCCGACCCAATACATTGGGCACTTCTGCGTTTCCTTAGACGCTAATCAAAGGCCTCTGATTTGTTGGAGAATTTCTTGTATCAAAGAAATGTTGCAATTCGAAATGGGGCCAGTACAAAATCTGAATAATTCTGCTACAAAGTGCGATGGATATGAAGTGCTACAGAGGATAAAACTCACAACAATAAAAGCGAATAAGGAAGTGACAAAGAAGTTATGCTTGTACTTCGCAAGTGCAGTGCTTGTTTACCGTCAACGTTTACATATAGGGCTCATCAACTGCAGTGTCGGGTGTACCAGCATCGCCACTCCCACGCGGGACTCTGCACCTCCTTCACGAACATGCTCTCCATTCATTTGCAGTCGATTGAGCTCCGCCTTTCTTACGCTCGCAGTGAGAAAGTGATCAGAGAGCATGTTCGCGAAAGAGGCGCAGAGTCTAGGCGAGGCGGCCGCGCGGGATTGCAAGCTGGTGCACCCGACACTGCAGTTGATAAGCCCTGTTTGTAAACACGAAGCACGTCATACCTAGATAAAAAGTGCGATCTATATCAACAGCAATAGCAATAAAACAACGTAGCCCTCAAAAGAACAACTCTTCGATTTTGAACTCGGTATTATGCCGCTTTCCAAAAGTTTGCTTGTGCTCAGCTTATTCCAACAGTTTCTCCAACAATGTGTGCCACAATGAGGCCGAATATGGTAAAGCAACTTACCACAAAACGGGCTCTTCTCGGGAATATTTTTGACGATAGTATCGCAAACGGGACCGAGGAAGTTTACCAAAATTCCTGTCTCAAGAATCTTGTAGCGTCCATAGACATAGTCCAAGATGGGCTTGAAAACTCGTCATTCAGAGTTCAATACAATCAGAAGGGAAGATATGAGAAATAAGGACCAACCCGTAATAAAAGGCGGTACATCAACAAGGTCAGCTCACGACCTGCATCAACAAATAGCAGGCATATAGGCCATAGTATCGAGTCACTGCAATTCAGTGGTCAACATATTCAATCGGATATACAAAGATCATTTCTATAGAAAAAATGATAGAAAGGGAAAAGCCAAAGTGTGAAAATTCTTGAAAAATGAAGAATATGCACATGAAAAAATCACTTTACCGATGAACGAACATTATGGTTATTCCTGAATGCTCAAGTAGATACCAAATGAAATCTAGGTACGCTCTAGGTACAGTATGACCACTCAATTTTCAGCGTTACATATTCGCATCAAAGACACCGCATTTGGAAAAAAAGCCGAGTGACCTCTTCAAACTCTTTTTGCTGCGAAATTTCTGCCTATTAGAAAGACTGCATTGCTGAATGCGAAATGGAAAAGTAAGACTTAAAGTTCACGCAAATCCACATGAATACCTCGGTTGACTTCACATCTACTTTTCCTCTGAAAGATATTAACTTCTCTACAGTCCCCTCAAAGGCAATGTCTCGCCAGGATTTCGTCTTCTGGTTTTCCACCTTTTCGAAGCCGATTCGATATGAGGAATCCATATCTGGGCTTTTCAGCGCATGCAAATGGCAAAAATGAGCTTTTTTCGAAGCTTTTCCTGTCCGCATTTAGTGGAGTATACGTGTAAATGGGCGGGTCGGGAACGAGGGAGGCGGGGCATGAAAGACTTTCGACGTATCCTCACTGAATGCGCACCTGGAAAGCTTCGGGAAAAGCTCATCTTCGCCATTCATGCGCTGAAAAGCCCCGATATGGATTAATTATGGCGAGAAGGCTCCGAAGAGATGAAAAATTGGAAAACGAAATTTTACCGAGAACTGTTTCGAAATTTTGTGTTTGTTGACATTAAACTAACTTCTCTGCAGGAAAAAACAGCCACATGATTTCCAGTTCACGATAAAAAAGATTTCAGGCAAGATTGTCAATAATATGAATGCTGCACACTCAAGAAAAAGATGAAAAATCTGAGTATCATCCTGCCAAAACTGTTAACACTGGCGGAGGTTACGATATACGGCTGACCATAGCAGATCGACAAGATTTGTTGCGGCTAATCCGCCATTGTTCCCGTTTTGTACCCACTACAGAATATCGTTGTAGACTGGTAGTGAAAACCAGAAATGGATGATTCTACTGAGTTTTTTGCGAATTTCTAGAGGTGCATGGCAGAGGCACCCAAAAAAGTTTCTGAGAGGCTTCCCAGGATTTCGCGTCCAACTTTAAGAATGGGAAAAAAATTGAGAGAGGAGAAAAATGATGCCCGAGAGAAAATTTTCTACACACGCACTTTCCACTTTGAAAAAAAAATGAGACGTCATTCAAAAAACAAGTCACTTGCACAATTTTATGACTCGTAGCTCTCGAAAAATCCGAGACCCCTTCTCGCATAGTCCTGAGTGACCTTTTTGAACATACAGATTCGAAAAAAAATTGCTGTACCTTAGCCTAAAGCTAAAATTTGATCGCTCTCATGACAAAGATATTACGACATACATATAAAGTGTACCTCTCAGGCAACGTATCCAAGAACCAACGAAGAAAACTGTAGCAAATTTGGGCATGATAAAAAAGTAAGAGAAAAACAACCTGATAAGACTATGGTGATAAAAGTGCCACCCCACTCACCGAATTGAAACGGCGATTCGATGCAAAAACTGTCGTAACCATGATCGAAACTCATCAAACTTTTGCCGAATGTGACTGAAAAGACCGAACACGTTTTCGCCGCAAATGACAACATTAAGGTAAGACAGATCAAAAATCAAAGATACCAAGACTTCCACATAACCTACTTCTTGGCGGGCACGACAACAGTTTCATGCAGATAGCCACCAAGCCGTCGCATTTGTGCCATAATAAAATCTTTGCAACGTCCGAGCCATTTTCCCAGAAATGATTTCAACGGGGGAATCCAATAGCCACAAGTAACGTACATGAGACCGTAACAAAAGTAGTTGAACACACGTTGTAGAGGTTGCCCGATCTGAAAAAGATCGATTACTTGCTAAGGAAATCAGAAAAAAAAGGCACAATGTATACTGTAAAGAGAACTCATTTTCGTTAGCATATAAGAGTATGAAGTAGAAGATAAAAACTCGATATAAATTCCTAATATCTCTAAGATCGTAACACAGTATTAAAAACACAATTCGAATGACTTTCAAAGCAGTTTTGGGGTCAGAAAAATTCTATTGCTTTGCTTCTACGTCTTGTTGGGTCAAACAAAAGATGCGTCCGTTACGCATAAAAATGGTTGATAGTCAGGGGAGGTCCTTCTAGGGTGCAATGCGACGATAGCAACGCTGAGGTCACCATCGTACATCAGATAAACGGCAGTTATTATCGCATTCACCTGGCTGCTTACATTGGTCAATAACTCCAAATTTGGATAATAAAGTACTACCTGGATACCTTCTAGCTCTACCTTCTTCTGGAAAAAAAAACAAAGTTCGACAAAACCAAAACCAAACGAAATCAAATCAAAGACATTAATGCAAAAACTTTTAGGAAAAAGAGAAAAAACACTTCAGCCGAAAAACTGACCCTAATTTTCATCCACTCCTTCAGATCTGGCCACCAGTAAGCACAGAACCAGTACCTCAGCCATCGTCCTACAGCGAAGATGCCATTCTTCGTCGGTTCAATGATATACATGTGGATCCTATAAGATTAACCAATGACTAGTAAGATTGCAGAAAAAATTTCGCAGTATATAAACATAATTTCATTTGAATTAAGCTGAAATGTTCAAAGCGAGAACTAAGCGTATTCTGTTTGTTTAACGCTCCGGCTTTGCTCCACCCTCGGCTAGAGAACATCAATGTACAGATATTTTTGAAACTGAACATGGTGGCTGAATAATCAAATCAAATTCTGCGTCTCTTACCAATTTCCCATTCGACAGCAAAGATCTGCAATATATCTGGCCGTTGCTTGTATCCCATTCTTTATTCCAAAAACGGTAGCCAACACTCCGTTCTTTATCCCTCTGCCAACCCAGCAGATGCCGTTTTTGATGGATGTCACGACATACAGTACTCCATTCTTGATAGAAGTCGCAACATAGATGATCCCATTCTTGATCGTTGTCACTACGTAAACGAAACCGTCTCTGATAGCTGCAACGACGCGTACAACCCCGTTTTTGATTGACATCACGACGTATATGGCACCCTTCTTTATACCGTTCATCACATTGTTGTAGCCATTCTTTATCGCTGTTCCAGTTCTGGCGGCAGCTGATTTGATGGCTCGCCAGACAGCTGAAATCAAGAGATGCAAAAAGGAAGCGGTAACGGTCATGACGAAGGGTTTGGAAAAAGAGGTGATTTAATCATGGAAGTTAGATGTTTCAAAAACAAAGAGGAAGATTTCATAAATCACATGCTCGATTTTCACAGAGCTAGGGAATTTGTATCCATTATATGTATTTCTTTATCACTTACATCTAGAAGACAAAGCTAAGATGGGATGATCAACTCCGGAAGAATTAGATGACTCGAATGACTTACAAGTTGAATAACAAAATAAATTAAGAAAATTTCGCTAAATATAAATGCTCAAAGCCCAGAGAAGCTGGACATTCTGAAAGTTATCAGATGAAGAGTGAGTACGAATCTCTCTGGAAGTGCTAAGGTATGATTTTTTTTTTCAGCTGACTACAACTACACCCCGTCAGTTTACATTAAACAGCCCATACAGTAACTCCGAGGAATCTGCATTTCTTTTCTGAAGCTCACCGCATATGATCTTGAAAAGAGTTGTCTTCGCTGAGCTATAAAACTGTTTCCTAGGCAGTTTCCAAAAAAATAGTCTCTCGCCCCTTCCAGTGACTACCTAAAGAAGCCACCGCATGGGGATACTCTAGTAAACATAGACTGAAATCACAAAGCTTCTCTAGTAATACAAAGCAATCAGTTGAATCTGCAGAGCTAAACTAAGCACGACTAGCCCCGAGAGTTAGAGTCTGTTGATCAAACAAACAGAAAACTGTCAACTTCGAAAGGGTGAAAGGACAACCCGACAATTTGCGAGTGCATGATGTCGAAAATACCGGTAAATCGCGGGCTGAGGGGATAATATTCGCTGTCTATCATCAGGCAATCTTGAGATGAACATGCAAAAAAAATAGAAAAGGATTGTGACTAAGAAGTTGTGAGACACAATAATGTTGCAAAAAACACAAGCAAAAAATCGGTCTATCCCAGAAAATTAATTGATTTGCTCAAATACGAAAACATTGTGTTCAAGAATGCAAATCAGCCAAAACCAAAGAAGAGCGAGATACTTACGTGGAACAAACTGCAACAGTACGATATATTTGAGAACTTGATAGATCTGCAGCATTGGGCGCACGATGACAATCTGAAGTGTACAACTATCGCATGGATTCAGTGTTCTTATTCAAATTCTCAGAAATTCATACCGTTGCAGCATCTGCCGTCTTTTTCCCGCAATAAACAGCGCCGTTCGCTATTTTCTGGTTCACTTCATAGTAATCCCAAACAGGATTCACGAGAAGGCAACCCACTAAAATTCGCATAAGATCTAGTTAGGTAGCAAACACACTGCAAGTTGCAAGGCAGGAAGACCGCACCTGTGGCGTAAGCCGCGATGCAAGCCCTCTCCAACTGTTGCAGTTTTAACTGCTGCGAACTATATAGGCAGCCACAGACTGATAGAGTCTAGAGAAAAATTTTATATTGTTACATACATCAAGTCATCCAAGGAAGAACATAAAAAAATGGAAATAAGCTTAAAAGAAAAAATAGTCATTGGAAAATATGAAATCATTTAAGGATAACACTTACCCGCCAGATAGACTGAATGGGCCATAACAAAATATGCATGGCTATGCTTCGTTCATGTGTTGGCGCTAGTAAAATATCCCAGCTTACTACACCAGCAGCTATCGAGAGAAGTAAACGCAGCTGAACCAGCTCGGAGCAGTAAAGAGCTGCGGACCTAAAAACAGAAAGTCATCAACGAATACACCTATGGCTGCGTTCATACTCTCGAACATTCAGATCAGTATAAACACAGCCTATGACTTAGCAAGGTCTTCACAACTGCAATTTTACAAAGAATCACAGAAAAACTATAGACCCACCAAAATACCATATTGACCAGCATCAGGTACGGTCCAGAGGCAGGGCTTCGCCACTCAATCATCCCTCGCCAAAACTCGTACATATTTGTCCCCACTCTATGCAACGACTCCATCTGTAACTAATTTTCAGAAAAGAATGTGATGCAGTCCCGACGACAATAGAAACACTCGCTCAGGATGTACTCTGATTCTAGACTTAACTTCTATCACAGCAAAGATGCCAAAAAAACCGGGAAAGTAGCGCAAAAAAGACTTTTAAAAGCTTAGAAAGCACAGTTTATAAAAGTTAGATGGAACAAATTCTCAGATAAAAAATACGCCACTGTTTTGATGTACCAAAAACCTTCGAGAAACGCCTCAACTACAGGAAGAAAGCATATACAATGAGAACAGCACTCTCAACAGCCTTTGAAGCAAAGTCTACTGTCAACTTCTTCAAATCTCATCAAACATTCCGGATTTCATATGTACGTTACAGCCACTCGATTACCATCAAGTTCCGCTGGAATAAAAACATTGGAAAAAAACGCCTTCTCGAAGTGAAGAGGTGTGACAGCGAGATGAAGAAATGAAGCAGGATAATATCGTTTTTTCTTCAAAATCGATTTCCAAAAGGATAAGAAATCAGACAAATGAAAGGGAATGCGTTCGTTTAAGTAGCCCTGTTTGCTTCTTTTTCAAGCTCTACAACCAAAAAAAACAGATAAATGAACGCGAATAATTGAGAATATCCGAACACGACAAAACGCACTCAGTGATCGCATGAACAGCAGTATTTACAAAGCTAACCATCTGTTTTGTTTACAGGCCCCATTTGTGGCCTCAACTGCATAGCTTTGGTCAGTCTCCCCAAGGCACATTTTTCTGCATACAGTGCCTTCCCAAACCAAAGCAAGCAGGAACTTGATACAAGAGGGCGATGACTGCGGAGTGTATCAAATCTCTTCGTAACAATGTTTGGAATTCCATGTATTCAAATTTGAGCCAGGGCTCGGTACGACGTGGCTAGTTGAAAATGCAAAAAAACGAAGTCTTCCTTGACTTTTGCAAATTTGCGAAGTCCCCTTTGATCCTAAGCATAATCCCTAAAAAATCTCCAAAAACGAAAAGTCGACTAAAAAAACGTCGCAATTTTTGTGTCTTTTCGGTCTTAAAAACGTAACCATCTTCGATTTTTGTCCCAAAAACGATATCCAGCTAGCTTGCGAGAAATTCTTCAAAAGAAGTGCGATAACAAGGGCTTTTGATGGATGCCGCAAAAAGGTAATAAATTCGAAAATTCAAGTCTTAACGCAAGCAAAAAATCTAAGAAGCTTCTGAAAAAAAAAAGCTGTGCGCCGCTCACATCCTCCCCTCTCATACCGAAGAAACTGTTTAGACAGCCACTAGCTGTTGAGGGATCAAAAGCATTAGTGATAAAAACGGTTACACAGCGTCTCCCCCCCTATTTTCCATCTTGCAAATTTATATTTACATACACCACATTCGTATGACCTGTTTGAAAGCCCATACAACTGAAGATCACAAATCATTACCTCGCACACTCTGCAAATATTCTGCGAACAGTAAGAGCGCACAAATAGCGGCAAGCAAATAAAGTCACGCAATTTGAAAATTATAGATCATTCAAAATAAAAGTGTTCGGCTTTTTTATTGCCAAGAACAATGAACAGATAGTCTAGATGGAGAACAAAAATCCTCATAAACGATGGCGCGGTAAGATAGTCGTGACAAATGATAATAAAATGAGTGCAAGTCAGAAGACCAGCTGTAATTTTAGTTGAACAAAATCACATACTCAACAGCATTACTTTCATTCTCTTCAAGCAATGCAGAACTACATAAATGAGTAGAATTTTACTGTGGGAAAAGAAAAAAAATGTTAATATCAAAGCTGAAAAGGGATCGCAAAATTGAGCAAAGCCTAGCAACACATGGGAAAGATTATGGCTGACTAGACATTACATAACGTTCTCCAATGTGACAAATCAAAACATCAAATGATATTCTTCTGTGCTGCTCACGCAAGCAGTGTGAAAATAACACATCATAGCCGAAGAGATAGACGCTGCTGGCAGAATCAATTAACTTCAAAAGAGAATCATTTAAATGTTGTGTAACCAAGAGATCGTCTCAAGGGAAACATTTGCAGAAATTTGCAAAAGCGATAACGGGAGCAATAAAAAATGTCACGAACTTTTTTTGCTGCAATTCTTCAATGCAGCTGTGTGGTGTTTACTCACATTCCACACATAGCGAAGCACACAGTCTTAGTCTTATCGATACCGTCTTGGCAGTGAGTATAAATGCCTACATAAAGTGAAACGAGAAAAAGGAGTAGGAAGAAAAAATAGCCATAGATGATCAATCACAAAACTCTAAAATCAGTGTCGCATGAGCAAAAATGAATAAGAAGAAAAAAACAAAAGCTATATATTTTCCGCGAAAACGCCTGATGGGAGAAAACCGTTGGGATGCGACATGCCACGCCCTCTTTTGTATGCGTACTGCCCCCTCTCCCCTTGCGGAAATACTGCAAATCACGTTATAGCACGTTCTCAAAAATTCAGAAAACGCACGCATAAGATAAATGAAGCGCTTTGCCCTTCATGTTGGTAGGACTTATTCACACCTCGACAATATTAGAAAGCGGCTCAATGACAGAGTTTTTGACAAAGAATCTTTCAAACTCAAAGCCACCGAATAAAAATAAAAGATAGCAAGTAGTTTGGATACATACGTTTCCAGCGATCATCATTTTCAGGCAGAAAGTTATCACAGACAAAAATGACAAACAGTGCAGCAAAACTTGACTGTCATAACAGTTTAGCGAAGAGCGATGAGAAGAGTCCACTTGTGTAGGCATCCTTATCGACCAATGTCACAAGTAAAATCAATGACTCAAGAGCATTAAAAAAATGACAAGTGCATGTTCATGCAGAAAACGCAGCAGAGCAACGATAGCAAGCGCAAGGTAAACATTCCTGAACAACAGAGCAGGAAGCTTTGCAGGCTAGCGGCAAAATGGACTTGTAAAAGCAGCTGTTCGGTGAGATCAATAACTAAGATAAGAATGGAGCAAAAAGTGAAAGTCCAAAGAATGAAGGCAGCAGACATTGTTACTAAGAATAAGACTACTCCTAGCTTATATAACAAGAGCATGCAGTTCAGTTCCACATTCTTGCAGCCCTTCCTCAGTTACTAGCATAAATCATATCAAAACTCGTAAAAGAGCAACATCTCCTGGTAGTGAGCGTTACTATAACGCTAGGCGCACAAAAAAACGCAGCCTTGCGACTGGATAAACTAGACAGACGTTTATGGAATGAGTACAAAAACCGGCTCACCTTCTTCTTCTGTCATAGTCATCGGATACGATTCCAATTCAACGTTTGGAGAGGCAGAAAATAGCAGTAAACGGGGAGAAACGATTGGATTGCCAACACAACAATACAGAATGCTTTGTGTGATGTTCGACAGAAATTCCTGGAATTGAAAAAAAAAAGAATTTTCAAAAAGTTCATTCATATTATATAGAGTGCGAAAATAAGGTAAGGCAAAAAATCACGTCAAAACTTGGTCTTGTAGAGTAAAAATTGAAACGGTAAACTCAATGACAACAACATATTAATATTTGAGCCTAGCCTGAATAATGAATGTGCATAATATCGCAAAATTATGCGCAAACAAGAAAATCTCAGGGAAGGAGGATTCGCAGAAAGGATAAAATGTATACGAAAAGGCTGACAAATAGCATTACCTTATGCTAGAATAGAATCAACTCATTTTGGGAAGATGTGTGAAAAGAAAAATGATGGGAGCAAATGAATTGATGACATCGTGACTGCAAACTTTGATGAAATTAGCAGTATACTCTCTGTATACAGAGATGTCGAGGCGGAAGTCAGAGCAGGCTATTCACTCAGTCTTCCTTTGGTCAAGATGCTGTTGCCATGTTGTTTGTTTTGTAAGTAGTTTTATGCTTTTGACCAAAAAATATAATTGCAGTAACGAAGCAATAAATCGATCATTTCCGAAAGATGCCGAAAGAATGAAAAGTGAGTGTGTAAAAAGTCGATTTTACGCGATCATATGACTAGTTGTCATTCTTGATTGCAAAAACAATACCAGAGATACATGCGCAGCAACAGCACCAGTTATTTGGTAGAAAAGGGCGGCCCGCCATCGTCGAATTACACATTCCTCCTCGATCTCTGATCCTCCTCAATTTGTACACTATTCGGGGTGACTGGGCTTCTTTTGCCCTCTAGCAATTACGTTTGTTTGCTTTCGGTTCGAAGTCAGGTCCATATTTGCAAGACTATTCAGCATGATGGCTGAAAGAAACTAGCCATCTCTCTGTTTTTTCTATGAAAGCGCAAAAAGCGTTGGAAGAAATGACCATGAAAAAGTAATTGAATGAAACCCAGTCGCGATTCCATAGTCACTGTGGTTTGCTCATTTTGCAAAGCTGAGTTCCCATGCCCCCCCCCCCCACTTGGAGAGGGAGGGGGGGGGGAAGCTACCTAAAGCCACGGGCAGAGTTCACGCGATTTCATCGTCGCTTCGTCGCGACAAGACGACTATAACAATATCATTGCATGCCGATCTTCTTTTATTTCGTTTGTGATAGTTAGTCGCGATTAGTCGTTTTGGAAAACTATCACAACCGAAATGCAAGAAGATCGGCATGCAATGTATTGTTACAGTTGTCTTGTCGCGATCAAGCGACGATGAAATCGCCTGAACTCTGCCCGAAGCCTCAGCCATGCCCCAACCGCGACTGGTATTATTCAGTCGCGGCAAAATTCGACTATGGACTCTCGCCCAATACCGTACCCTTTTCGCGTGGACCAGCCCGCGCCCTTGAGTGCAGTGTGGGTGCAAACTCATAGGCGATTTTTCCGCCACAAACGGATTTCACAAGCTTTTTTGGGCATTGGGCTAGTCAAGGCCTTCCGATCAGTATCCACATAAAAAAGGAGGTAATAGCAATGCAAAAGTCGCAACATGCAACACAACAAGAAGTTCTACTGTGAAGTCACAGTGTTTTTTTAACTTCAGAAATGTCAGAATATGTGCAGGAAGAAGCGAGAAAATGTAATAACGGAGCTCGTCGATAGGAGTCTTATGCTGATTGAAGCCCTATACGTACAAGTTTTTGTCATACATTCACACCTTTCAGATTACAAATCCAGTTTTCCTCTGCAAGACGCGTTTTGGAGTAAAAACCATGTGATTGCCTTTACCAGATCCAAGTTCTGCAAGAGATTGCGCTGGAAAAACAGCAATATGCTTTGCTAGAAAACAACTGACAACTGATCAAAGCTAAAATAAATCAGAATATTTTTATAACATCTGAACATAGTGTGATGAGAGATCCGTGCAACACACTACCGCAATGCAAATAGAGAGAAAAAAAAGATAAGGATTACAGAGAACGAGCAAAGAAGGGCGTTGACAAAAATCTGCAAGGACTAATGGGAAAATGTTTATAGATACTATAACTTGATTTGATCTATGTCATTGAAATGCAGTCACTTCCCTCACAATGCACTTAAAACCTGAACAAAACACCAAATGTACAATCTTTGATGCTTGCAGAGCCAACCTCTGCGACGACATTTGCAAACAACCGATAAAAAATAACGACCGCTTTGTACCTTGCTGATTCATTGTACACAAAGATGGCGATTACATGGATAGAAACCGGAGGTTACAATGTCAACAATTCTTTTTAAATTCCGATTTATTGCACAAACCAACAGTACAGTAATCTATTGCCATCTGCTTTTTTTCCTTGCCGACGACCCCGTGTCATCACTCGTCTGGGAAGGAGCGGCCGGAGATGGAGACTGTTGAGCTTGGGGATTCTGAGCCATCAAGCGGGCGTTGATTTCGTCAATTTTCCTTTTCCATTCGGGTCGCGGGTCCGAAACAATCTGAAAATAGAGGTGATCTCTAAGATAAACACAGAGGGAACAAAACCAGTTCGCTAGCCAAACGTCTCATTAGACATTTGAAAAGCGCTCACCTGTGGTCTGATTTTAGACGACTCAAATTCGGATGGCTTGAAGGTTGCCGCAAAAGACTGCTGAAAAGAAAGAAGGAAGTTTCAAACATCAGCAATGACATCACTAGGTCAAAATAAAAAATGGAGAAAGGAAGAAAACAAGAATGAAAGTGTTAAGTGACGCAAAGGCTCACCTTGAAAGCGTTTTTCATTGCCATTAATCGACTATTTGGTGCCGCTCCCACTGGACCAACACCTCTAAAGCATTACCAAACCGTTATAAAAACCATAGCAGCTGATGGAAGTCTTGTTTGAGGCGAATAAAAACCATGGTAGCTGATGAAAGTCTTGTTTAACGGTGAAAGACAAGCCACTGACGCTTGCCCTTCTCTGTCGTACCAAGAGAAAAAAGAGCAAAAGCAAATGTTCGAGAATGTCAGTGCCAGGTGATTCAGTGACCGCAGCCTGACACCGACGTTGCCTTTATTATTTCAAATGATAAAAAACTAACTCTGAAGATGTCGCCGCTCTAATCGTATCACGAACAGAAAGATTGGTAGTTCCGCGCGGCTTAGTCTCTTTCAGTGGATCGAGCTGGGACCCTACAACATGAAATCAGAAATTCTTAAAATTATCAAAACTGGACTTACCTCCACTACCCGGTGCGGGACGAGTTTTTGGCTTGTAACCGAGCCCAAGTCGTGCTTTCGCCTTGGGTGCACCGCCCTGGCCACCCTGTCGCTGTGAGCGGAACCAAGCTGATTTCATGGCAAGGTTCAACAAGGCTTGTGGGACCTGTAGTAAATTTACTATAGTATTTTGCAGGTAAGCCAGTATAATATGGCGGCTCACTTCTTGGTTGACACTTTCGAGATTTCGAACCAAATGTCCAGCCATTTCCATGTCCTTGTCGGTGACTAATGTATATGCGGCTCCCTTCTGTCCTGCAAAACTAGTTTTACGTACAGTATGTCCCGTAGGTGCTTCCAAAAGTATATTCAGTATGGTCAGAGGATGGAATGGATTTAGCCACACTAATTTAGATCTATCGAGATGGGCTTCACACAAGAAACAGCAATAGAGCAAAACAACTATCCAGGGAAATTCAGCATAGAAGCTTCCAGCGTGTTTCTTTCAGCAGTAATTTTTGATTCCAGGTCAAATCATAGGCTTATGAAGAATGGGATCAAACATGCGAATTATCTATGGACTCATCTACGGCAGCGTGACGTTGTTGACAAAGCAAACAAAGTACTATAGAGAAAGAGACATACCAACAAACGAAAAAAGTGGAACAAGACCGTTGCGAAAAAAAAATCCCACCTGCTCTACCAGTACGTCCGATCCTGTGCACATGTGTGTCAATGTCCCTTGCAAGGTCATAGTTGATCACAGTCCGAATTTCAGGGATATCCAAACCACGCGCTAAAACAAGTAAATGATTTCGCAATAGACGAAAGATGCTATCACGTTGCCATGCAGCTAACCGCGCTCACGTAAAAACTCTGGACGACTTCACCTGCGACATCGGTGGCTACCATGATATTGACCTTCTTTCGGAACGCTTGCAAATGTTCATTCCTCTCGTGTTGTAACATATCTCCGTGAAGTAAAACCAACTCGAAATCTCGACCCTACATCAAAGTAAAATCATATGAATGGTAGATAGCTGGCATTAAAGAGAACACACCCTAAGCTTTTTCGCAAGATCCTCAGCGTTGATCTTCTTGGTTACAAATATAAGAACTTTACCCACTAAAATTTATTTGCATTGGCTACGTAAGAGTACCGTAATGGAAACAAGTACAAAAACTTACTGGTGCCAAAGTTGACCAGTCTTTGCGTAAGCCATACCCATTTCGAATCCTGTCGTGGCAGAACTTCAACAGTTTGTATGACGTCAGCATTAGCCTGAAAGTTACAGTGAATTGATAGAATCAACTCAAAGAAATACTGAGGTAGGCCTTGTTTTCAACTTTTGAGAAACAGAAACTGAATATATCCAAGCTGACCTCTCCCACTTCTCCCTGCACAATCCGAACAGGATCACGCAATGCATCTCGCGCCAGTCTTTCCACCTGTAAAGTTGTGCTTAGATGCATTGTGAAAAAAAAACGTAGACAACTATCTCTTTGCTGAATTCCATACATACCACTAGACATACTAAACTAAAGAACAGACCACCCCATAATTTTTAATCTTACCTTATGCTTGAATGTAGCACTAAACATGAGGCATTGACGGTCCGGTCGAATATGATCGGAGATAGATTTCACTTGTGCTTCTGTAATGCAATGGCTCATAGAATTACTTGTTACTCCACAAATTTACAAATAAACAATATAAACGACATACCGAATCCCATATCGAACATCCTGTCAGCTTCGTCAAAAACCAAGAATGTAGTTCTCAGAAAATTTGTGGCATCCATTTTTACCAAATCAATTATTCTACCCTAAATATGATGACAACTTACAGCAGAAACAGAATCAACAAGAAAAGTTCTAAAACGAGCGATGAGAGGGGAACATACCGGTGTGCACACGACCAACTCAGCTCCTTCATTCTTGAGCTCATTTGATTGCTCCCATTTACTTCCACCTCCATAAGCGCAAACAACATTGATATTGTAGATTTTACAAAACTTCTTGGCTTCTTGGTATACCTAGATAAGAGTTCCATAATCAACACGAAAGGCACAATACAATTAAAAATGAACATGAAAATCTACCTGTATCGCCAGTTCTCTTGTTGGCACCACAATAAGCGCGATTGGCCCTTCACCAACATCCAAATCAGGCTGATCCATAATGTGCACGATAGCAGGCCACAAGTAAGCAGCTGTTTTACCGCTACCAGTCTTCGCTATTCCAAGTACATCGCGCCCGCTCAAAGCAGCAGGGATAGCCTAGAAAAATGAGTTTATCAGAATCTTCAATGAGAAACAATTAAAATGTCAAACCTGAGCCTGGATTGGCGTTGGGTGTTCATATTCGCTTTTGCGAATTGCATCCATGATCTGTTTATCGAAGCCAAAATGTGCAAACGAGCACACAGGTTTTGGTGGATGAAATCCGCCGACGCGAATCCCAAGCTGCTCGCGAAGTTTCACAACTTCGACATGGTTCAGCTTTCTGTAAAGCGCGTGTAAGCGTTACGGAAAAAAAGTAAAAGAAAAGAGATAATGAGCAAATGAGCTAACTTTGACATGCGATCAAGTCATGGTAGACAGACTAACGATACTGCAAAAATTACTTACTTGATTTCTTCATGTTCCACATAGAAATTTTTTGTAAAATCTGGGTAAGTTATAGTCGAATGATCTATCACCGGAAGCGGATCGATAACCTAAATTCAGATGTACTACAACAATAATTGAACAATTTACAAATTCAACTACCTTCTTCCATGACCATATGACGTTACCATCTTCGTCGTATTCGTACTCTTCTTCATCATTAGCAATCTTGTCTTTGTGTTCTTCCAAATACCTGCAGAAGTTACAAAGAGTTCGTGAAGGAAAACACGCACAAAGGAAAGTATATAACAATGGACGATAAAAGCTCAATATGTAGAAAAAACAGCTAAATCTCACTTGAAATATGACTCCTGCATATCTTCCTCATCAATGTCCGCTCTGCCAATGCCCTTCTTATCTGCATCCGCATCCTTTCCGCTTGCACGATCTTTTTCTTTTTGAACTGAGATGGCTTTATCCTTGGAGGCCTAAAACAGCTGATGTACTTTCAGAGCTAAAAAAAATTCTCAGATTCACCTGCGCATCGATTTCGGCCATAAATGCATCCAGTTCATCCTCTTCTTCTTCCTCGGGTTTCTTATCCTCTTCTTTGCTTCTTTTTCGCCCACTTTTATCGTCACGATCACGACCACGATCACGATTCGATGATGATCGATCATCATCCCAGCGTCGACGATGAGACGATGAGGACTGCTCGTCATCTGAATCCTCGCCCTCGAGGTATCTAATATAGGTAGGTTAACATATGGAACTGGACGGACTGCATAGTCATCTGAAAAAGCATTTCGTTGCATGTAAGGAGGAGTTCGACATTTACACTCGAGAACGAATGATAGAGGATTGTAATGGAAATGTAACTGACTCGTCGTCGTACAGCCGTTTCTTTCGACCTTCCTTCTCGGTCTTAGCACCGTAAAACATGAGATTTGCGTACTAAAACAAACGTGCAATCAAATTCTTGACTTATCTGTGAAAACCTAGACATGCCTCTTCTTCTTTTTTCTTTTCCCTCTCTCGCACAGACATATAAGACCCAGCTGCAAATGCGGGAACGCTGGGTGTAGTAAGGGACTGTGGTGGCGGCACAGAATTCATGCTACCTGTAAGTTTATTAGGTGACAAGCTCTTCTCTCCTCGCACTTAGGAACATATTTGAGACCCTACAGTTAATAAATAATCGCTTGTTATGTAAGGTTTTTTTTGTTGTTATGTGGGATGTGTAAATGAAGGAAATCAAATTGAGTGAGCAGCAGCTTGGTACTAATGTAATAAAAGTGAAGCGAAGGACCAACCTGAGCTACTCCATTTGTGGTCATCATTACGAACATTTGAGGTCGCAGAACTGCTCGAAGATGCTGACACAAATCTTGACTGATAATTGCCACGGTAAGCCATCTGTGAAATGGAAGATAATACCCAGGGACTTTTCACGACTACAAGAGAGATTTACGATGTGATTTTCGTTCAGTGTGGGTTCTGATAAGTTGTCATCATAAAGTGCTATGGTGAAGCAGTGGCAGAGATCATCTCTGTAAGTGTGGCGGTCCCCCGAAAATTCTCTAAGGCTTGAGATATACTTGACGATGGGTGGCTATAGCTGACGATAAGACGCTGCGAGCAGCAACGCCTTTTATGCGTATCGATTGACGCCATGCAACGCTGCTGCTTCTGGCTGCTGCAGCGAACGCGATACAGACCCGCTATAGCTGGCGATGCTGCGCTGCTCTGCGCTGCTGCTTGCTGCTCGTAGCTGCTCCTCGCTGCTACGCGATATGAAGCTCACTTTTGGTGAGCTTCTCTCAGCTGCTTCACGCTGCTAGCGCTGATTTTGCTCGGATTTGTCCGTTTTTAACATCCTTTTGAACTTCTGAAGGATTTTTAGAGCGCTTGTTGCGTTACTGAACGGGTGTATGCCAAGATGAACGATAGCTGGCAATAAGCATACTGTACTCCAACGGTTGTCAATATGTCTCACATTAAGTCTTAATTTTTGAAGCTGTATGTCCTAAACTGGATTGAAAATGGTGTCGAACAGTAAGAATTAGGGCGCATATAGAGCTTCTAGTGTTTTTTCCAATTTTCTAGATATCATCATAGTGGAAATATGGAATTTGAAAAGATTTGACCTACGCGGGGGGGGGGGAGGGAACGAAAAAACACTTGCATAATACTGGAGCCGCCTCCCTCTCCGCCCGCCATGTTATTCTAAGCGCCATACTTATCCGGTACAAAGGGCGGGTGCCAAAGTTAACTCTAGCGTCTGTCCAGCTTGTCAAGCATCTACGCAAAGTTACGGCACATTCTGGGATTTCGGATCTATGGTAGGTGCCAGAGCAAGCGAATATTTTGTTCAGGTTGGGAACCGCGCAGAATTGAGGTCACTTGGATTAACGCCAGCATGGTGAGTGATTCTCAATTCGTCAGTTCTGCGCCCCCAACCTGAATAAAATATTCGCTTACTCTGGCACCTAACCTTTGATTCAACGGGCTTGGCACCATTACGGCGGGGTTTTGTGATCTAATTGAGGCCGCTCGCGCTCGCGACGCACCTGCATCTCTCTCGCGCGAGTGGTCTCTGATTATTACCTAGCCTTAATTAGGTCACGAAGCCCCGCCTTTGCCGATGCCAAGCCAGTTGAATCAAATGGTACCTATACCGTGCATCACCCGTAACCCCACAAACAAGCCCCACATGTGGAATGGCACGTTATCGTGCCTTAGGTAGGTGCCAGAGTAAGCGAATAGTTCAGGTTGGGGTCCCGCGCAGATTAGACGTCACTCACCATGCTGGCGTCAATCCAAGTGACGTCAATTCTGCGGGACCCTAACCTGAACAAAATATTCGCTTACTCTGGCACCTACCATAGCTGCAAGAATACCGAACGTGCAAAGTTTCGCGGAGTTTGAAATTTTGCACTTTATGTTCCCAAGAGTATAGGCACAAGCCATATCACTTGATCGGCGCTATTCCAGTATCCGGGCCCCAAAATTTTTTTGTCGTGGATTTCGCTGAAACTTCGCCCAGGGGGTTTATTTGGTAGGCTGAACACAAATATGATGTTTATTTCATGCAATAGCGCCATCCGGTGGAGTTACGGTAAGATTACGGTAGGGGGTCAAAATCACGGATTTGCCCGAAACTTGGCCCAGAGGGGTTATTCGGCCCGCTGATGCCAAATATCACATTAGTTTTGAACCGTGACGTCATTTTCTCGGGTTACGGTGGGTAAACGGTAGGGGGTCAAAACCTCAAAATCCGTTGCAGCTTTGCACAGAGGGATCATTAGACATCCTGATCAGAAATGTCACACTTTCTCCGCACAAAAACGCTTCCCTGCATGGTTACGGTAGGTTTATGGTAAGGGTCGAAAACGCAAATCGGCAAATGTTTTTTTCCCCTGTGCTTTGCTTAGGCAAAAGCCGCAGCAGAGAGTGTATCGCGTGGCGGTGGTCGTGTGTGCAAAGCTTCACGATCGTCCGAATCGCCGTACACCCGTTTCAGGCAGAACTATGTTTTACACCCGTTACCATATAGCTACAGTAACCCGAGAAAATGACGCTACGGTTTAAAACCAATGTGATATTTGGCATCAGCGGGCCGAGTAACCCCCCTAGGCCAAGTTTCAGCGAATTCTGTGATTTTGACCCCTTACCGTACACCCACCGTAACCCCAGAAAATGACGCTACCGTACAAAACCAATGTGATATTCGGCATCAGCGGGCCAAATAACCCCCATGGGCGAAGTTTTAGCGAAATCCACGGCAAAAAAATTTTGGGGCCCGGATACTGCTCAGACACTCGGTGCGTGCAGCGCGCGCGCAATTGCAGGGTGGCGCGACACCCAGTCTGCGGATGGCGCGCTATTGACTCCCGCGCCGCTGCATGATCGTCCGCGGATGGCTGCGATTTTAAGCGCGCGAGCGGCTGCGATTTCTTGCACGCGGATGGCTGCTATTTTGGCACGCGAATGGTCAGCATTTTCGCAGCTTCGTTTTAATCATTGACCCGCGCGCCAAATTTGAACGGCTAAACTTCCAGCGGACTAAACCTTTTAAAACTTTATTTCTGCAGAAAAATGACTGGACAACTTTAACAAAGCTTTATTAATTATGTAATTAAAGCTTTAAAAGACACTTTATGATGAGAATGTGGATCAAATGTGTACAGTCAAATACATATGTAACGGAATGGCATCATGTACATGCAATAAACATATATAAGTCAAAAATATTGCTATCACGGAACTTCACTCATCAACAATGAATAGGTCGTCGTCGTCTCCTGTTACTGCCCCATCGTCGTCATTTCGTCCGCGACTTTCTTCGACTGGCGCTGTAATGAATCTTTGAAATACTCATCAAACAGCAAGCAATTTTACCTTATGCGGTATCCATTTCGACTCGCTTTCCTTGTACGTATAGGACCTAATATCTCGTCTGAAACTGATATATTAGCAACTAAGGCTGCGTTATAACCTGTAAGAATTGACTACGCACAGTGCGAATTGCAGAGCCTTGAAGAGCTGTGGCGCCAAGACTAGCGTAAAATCTGCAATGAATAAAACTTGATGGAAAGACAACATGGACGAAATGATACGCTACTTACTCCGAGTTTTCAAAATCCACAACCGCGCCTGGTAGTAGTTCGTCGTACCCGTATCCCATCATATCGTCAGCAAAATCTGAACAAAAAAGTAGAAGACTTCCTTATCCGAAAAACCGCATACCGATTAAGGTGGTTTCAATCTCATCGGGGAGGTTTTTGAGTTTGGTGTCCCCGCCGCTTCTTCCATTCAGCCTCAGCGAATATTCTTGAATTCGCTGAGGGGGGCTGGTGATCTAAAAAATATGTAAATTGCGTTTCATATAACCATATACTACAATTACGACAGTTACCTGCTGTAAAAGGAAACGATACAGAGATGTGAGGCTCTGGGTGGTGTTGTCCTTTCTTCTCGGATTCCACTTCCCCATCACAAGGTTCATAATATCCAACTAGCAAAAAGTCAGATAGTAGCAGAACACCGAACTATTGTAGATATACTTCCACGAAGGGAGGGTTAACGGAGATTTTCCAGGGCTTCTGACAGTTTCTCAAGCATAATTGGGCCCTGCGCATCACTGAATCGTCCGTCTTTTCGGCTAGTTCATTCTGACGCGCTATCTTCATCATTTGGGCTTTCCCGATGTCGACCTAACATGTTATTCTGCTTGTTTATACATCAAACTATGTTTTTGGAACTTACTAAGAGTCTCATCGCCATGAAATTGCAGCCTACTATATGTGGATCCTCGAAACCGTCCAATCCATCGTAGCGCGAGACCGCTCGTGCAGCCACACGTTGTTCAAGATGTTCGGATGATCTATAGCGGTGGCATTATAAAGCAAGAGAAATATTTTACTACTAAAACTATGCCTTCCGGTTCTCCTGGTACTGAATGCAAGACGACTCGCTCCTCCGTAGGCATTTGTAGTCGTCTAATATGCAGGAAGTCCAGATATGCCTCGTTCAAGTTCTCCTCCAAACTTTCTAAAATTATATGGCATTACTTATGAAAATTGGCTTCACTTACCTCCGAAAGCCCTTATTCCAACATGATGTGGGGCCGGGAACTGCGTGCTGAATGGCATACCTCCACTTCCTCGCCTAGATAAAGCACTGACTAGTAAGGGATTGTTTATAAGTTCTTAATTGACCTGGCCTACTTTCAAATGTTTGGTGCCAATACGCCTCGAGCCGAACGATAATTTTAACAGGCCTCAACCTACATTGCTAGAGGCATATGCGTATTTGACGTGATAAATGACAGCATTGCAAATTTGCATGCTGATGTGAAGGCATTTGTATGATAAGAACGACTTCGTCCGTTTCGTTCCTACCTTTAGACGGACAAATGCAAAAAAGAATAAGCCTTTCCCGGAACTCGTCAGTAAGGAAGAAAGGCTAATAATAACGACAATCAATTAAAGTAAGTTCACAAAAAATACATTTAGATACAAATAAAGACAAATACTCGTAAAAAATAACAGTAAAACTTCAAAAAACAGGGGCAGGGGACGAGGTTATTTTCAAAAAAGCAACTCGGCGTCCTTTTGGGCACGCGCACCGCTGCGCTAAAAGCTAAATCGCACTCGCGCTGCTGCATAACAACGGAAAAGCACGCGCGCCGCGTATTCTCATATAAAAAGGCACGCGTGTCGCAGATAATTCTGCATTCACGTCAAGTATGGCGCGCGTGCGTCTAGTATGGCGCGCGTTTGGCGCCGTGCCGGACACGCCCCCAAAATATGGCACGCGCTTTGCCGGCTTGAGCATAAAGGCGCGCGCGCTGCACGCACCGAGTGTCTGAGCATTCATTGACAGTCAGTAATTTGACAGTCAGTGAAGTGGATCAAGTGATGCATGTGCCTATAAAAATAATTACTTTGAATGTGCAGATGTTGTGCGCATAAAGAAAGTGAAGAGATGACGAGCATTAACGAAAAATTCTGCTCGCTGGGGGAAATTTCGGCTGCTTTGAGTAGATCCAGAATATTTTGCACCATTTTCAGCACCGGCCATTTCGCGCTTTTATGAGCGCTTCACCGCAGTTTAGCATTTATACTGGCCACAAACTTCTTGGGTCCCTGAACGCTCCCAGGACGAAAACACCTGGATCGTTCTGGGAACTTCAGCGCCTCGTAGGAGGTGGAACGGTCTCCTCTATTTTGAAGACAAGAAGCGCTTTGCTAATTTGAGCAAGCCACAGCAATCTATTGAGAGCATGAGAGGGAAACAAAACTGAACCAAATCAAGTGGAAATCGGATCTGACGACGGAACTCAAATGTTTGCGTGCGGTCCCGCGTGCGGCATTCAGACGAGTTCGCCCAAGATTGATCGGAGCACGAACACGTTCGTGACGTGTCTTGTCGTGTCGCCGCTTGTTTTTGTTGGAATTTTACGGATAGCAGCAGCTTTCTTCTTGAATTCAACTAATTCCGTATCATCCGAAAGCGCTTAGTTTTATGGACCGTATTGGACTTTGTGTTTGACCCGTTTAGCTTTGAAAATGACGTCATAAAATACAAGTCTTGGCTCCAGCTCCATTTTTGGACGAAAAAACAAGTGTTCGGTTTCATTGTTAGAACTAATTCCAGATTTCTTGATGGCAGTATTTATTATCTTAGAATTGTGAAGCATTCTCCTGCGCAAGAGATTATCAATTGTTATCAGCTTTCTTCATTCTCTGAATTTGTGAAGGAACTTTGGGCTGTGGATGGGTTGTTTTTCATGCGTTTATGTTCTTGGTAAACCAGTTGAGAACTTCTCAATCTCCTCCGAGGTTAGTCAGTTTGCTGATGACGAACGTAGGGTCTGATTACTAGTCTTTCGAGAAAGAGTCGATCGAATTGGTTGTTAGTTGAGTAGCATTCGGAATGATTTATCTCGCAAATCGATTGCGCAGAAGCAAAGTGCTTTAAAGGAGGGGTATCCGGGCAAACTACCAACCCCTTTCACTGGTTTGACCATTAGCGAAGTGGATGAAGTGGATCAAGTATGGCACCTGCCATAGGTAGGCGCGTCCGCGCGCTATTGCTCCTTTTATACTTGGTCGAAGTGGGACGAAATATCTTGTAGAGCATGGAACGCTTCTTCCAAATTTGTTTTCAATATCTGCAAGACGCTTCTGGGAGTCTACAAGAATTTTTGAGGCAAAAATTCAAGCGTCCGGCTGAATTTCTTTGAGACAAAAATTCAAGGGTTTGGTATGGTAGAAACATGTGTTGAGGTCTTCCGGGCGCTTGAAAGCAGTAATGGCTAGCATAATTTTATTACACTTAGGGTATCGACTGTATAAAGCGCCGGCGGTAGTCATGGCTCCATTTGAGCTCACAGAATGCAGTTCTCAATGATTTTATTGTGACCAGCGTTCCAATTTTTTGCTTTAGAAAACCACATAACCTCCCTTCCAGAAGCGCTTTGCAGGTATCGAAAACAGATTTGAAATCAGCTTTCCGTGCTCTGCAAGAGAGTATACATTTCATATGTAAACCTACTTCGACCAAGTACCCTTCCCTTGTGAGAAGCGGCGATTATCAGTACTCGTTCCTCGTAGTCAGCGTGCGGTTCGTTTAGTGGCTGGGAAGTGCGAAGACCCGGCTGAGTCTGGAAGCATTAGAACGCTGTGCGCCGAAATCTGGGTACAGTCTGTGCCAACGAAGTGCTCCATTCCGATCAACTCGCGCGCAACGCTAGAGCCGCGTTCGCGGGCATACGGCGCGCGTTTAAATTGCCGCATCGATCGCGCATCGCTGCGCAATGCCCATGCCTTGCGAATGCGTATTGTCAACGTTTACCGCACGGGTTGCTCAAACTCTGCGGACCACGCGCGGCGCGGCTAAATTGTCGCGAGAACGACTTGTACAATAGCGAATTTGTACATTGTTTATCTGTAGAGCACAGTCTTGCGAAGTGAAAGTCTTGACTAACTCACATCCACCCATACACTACCTATCTATCCACCCATACACTACCTATCTACACTACTGACGTGTGTTCATTAGGGGTGTTATAGCGCAAAGTTTTTGTGTTGTAATCTAATTCAGCTTAAGTCTAAACAGCTAAAATGCGAGCAATTCGAGAAACGATTACTCCCAATAGGGAGCCGCCTTAGCGAACTTGTGGACCTTTTACACATTCCATGTGGGGACTGATGGTCCAGGGCGCGCCTGTTGGCGGTGTCCCTTCCTCCTTCCATTTAGTATGATTGGACAACTTTCCTAGAGTCCGGATGCCTTCTAAACTTTCTTGATCGTCCTGAATTCTACAGTCGAGATTTTCTGAATAATATAGTATATTGCGGTGCCGAGATGATGCGGTAAGGTATGATCGGCTCCCAGATTCGTGTGGAGGTGTACGCAGACTTTACCTGATAACACAAGTATACTTACTAAACCTCCATGTCTTAGCATTGCTTTTCGTACTCTCTCACTAGCAAAAACCGCCACGCAGTGAGTTGGCAAGACTTCACCTCCACACGAATCTGGGAGCCGATGATAGGTGCCTAAGCGAATATCGGTAGGTGCCAGAGTAAGCGAATATTTTGTTCAGGTTGGGGTCCCGCGCAGAATTCACGTCACTCACCATGCTGGCGTCACAAGTGACGTTAATTCTGCGCGGCACCCCAACCTGAACAAAATATTCGCTTACTCTGGCACCTACCATCTTCTCAGACACTCGCTGCGGCGGCGGGCGCGCCATAATAGCGCTATAGTGCGAGCGGCGCGCCCTATTTGAGGCTGCCGTGCGAGCGGCGCGCTTTAATTGAAGCAGCAGTGCGAGCGGCGCGCCATAGTTGAGGCTGCAGTGCGAGCGGCGCGCCATCATTCGCAGCCAGCGAGCGGCGCGCCTTATTACGGCCGCCGGCGCACCTACTCGACACTCGGCGCGGCGGCGCGCGCGCCATTACAGCACTGTATTGCGAACGGCGCGCCCTAGTTGAGAGTGCGAGCAGCGCGCAATTTATCAGTGAGCCGCGTGCCATGATATTTTCCGCATTCCCATACGCTGTAAGCACAAACGATACCCGCGTGAAGTGCGACGCAATGTTTTGGGTGCTTTATCGCTAATTCATTGAGGGTATCGCTGTTTCGCAATGGAGTTGTCGCATTAACACAAGTGGGGTTCTTCTAGTTCTTCCACCGATAGGCAGTCTTCATAAGCACTGCGAGTAAGTGCCGAGCCTGAATTCAAATTTGAAAATTTGAATTCTTGAATTTTTGAAATTTGAGTTTTCAGATTCAAGATTTGGAAACCTCCAAGTTCATATTTGAAATTGAAGCCATTGTTTGCTTGAAATGCTTGAAATTGAAGGTTGTCAACAGATCTATTACAGATTCACCGTGATTCGCAGTGCTTCAAATGCGAATGGCAGTTTTCATACCGTGCGAGCGGCGCGCCATTATCGTATGACGCGCGTCCCCATCTACTCACGGCGCGCGTGCCATCTACCCGCGGCGCGCGTTCCAATCACTCGCGGCACGCGCGCCATTTGACGGCCAGCGGCGGGGGACATGAGGGGCCGCACGCATAAGGCGCGCGCGCCGCCGCAGTGAGTGTCTGAGTTGTTCAGCTCGTTCAGCTGCAAAAGGCGCATAGAATTAACGTTGATTCTGCGCGGGACCTGCAGCTGAAGCAGGTGCAACAGTAGAGATTATGCAGCAGACATTGATTCTGCGCGCCTTCTGCAGCTGAACGAAGCTGAACAAAATATTCGCTTACCCTCGACGTCAATCCCTAAGTTACATTTGCAAAGTGGAGTGGTGTGGTGCAGCCGCCTCGCTTTGCGCTCGCCCACGTTGCTGGGGCATCGTTTAGACGTGATGTGGCGCTAGACAACGTGGCGCCACAACATGTTCAAACGTGGCAACAAGAACAACTTTTCTTCGTTGCTCCTGTTGCCACGCCATGCCAACTCATGCGCTCGCAAGGTGGCGCGAGCCCAAAGCGAGGCGGCCGCACCACAACACTCCACTTTGCAAATGTAACTTAGGGATTGACGTCGAGGGTACTCTGGCACCTACCTAAGTGCCACCAATGCCGGCAGTTGTGCACGCAATTGGCCGGCATTGCAGGCGTAGCTATTTGTTCACGCGCAAATGTTCCCGCGACATTTCGGCACTTCAAGCACGCTGTATCAAGCGAAAAATGTACTCGGTAGATAGTTCGTCTAAGGTGGTTTTGGAGACTAGGAAGTTGATGTTTGGAACCAATACTTTCTTTCAAGGCAATCAATAAGAAACAAAAGACAGGGGAAAATAGATCTTGGAAAAGGAGGAACTTTCAGCTCGTTCCTTTCCACCTACATACAGTGACCGCTAAGAAGTTGCTGACAAGCCGCCTTCGTTTTTTCATCGCTCATTTTCAGAAGGAAAACGAAGATGAAAGAAAAATTGGATTGCATGTGGTGATAGAGCTCGCCAAGAGCTACAACCCACACATTGCGCTTTCTGAAAAACATGTATTATAAAAGTTTCAAAAATCTTTTTCTAAAAAAAAGTCCGAAAATGGCCGCGTCACAATGTCGCGGACAATAATTCTTCGAACGCGAAAATTTTCTGTTAAGTCTTTTCTTGGAGCAAAAGCAGAAGTTATCCGGACAGGTAAGCATACTATATGGTAGAGCTCATCGAGGGCAATAATCGGGTAATGGTTCCTTCCAAAAAAACCCAAGCTTGAGTTTTGTTTTGCTTTCTTTCAAAAAATAACTTTTAATTCCCTTCTTCAAGCCAAATTTCTTCACAGAAATCTATTCAAGGCATTCCAACAAGGCCATTCGGATAAAATGGATGCTCTTTGCCATCCTCTATGCATCGGACGTGTACTGGTGAGCTTCTTTGTTGAAAATGGCTTTTGACAGTGCGTGCACATGACCCCACCTGCACCTCACCGCTAACTTGCACCGCTTTGCAGGCTTGTATCTCAGCCGGCAGTAATTCCACGAGCCTGCAAATAGGCTCATTCGAAAGAGCGTGACTTCCTGGACACGATGGTATGCAAAAGAGTTGGGTATGAGAAACAGCAGAGATTGGATGGGGTGACAAAGCGCAGCCTTAGAGGTAAATGGAGTGAAGGCTCCTATCAATACTAGAACGGTTTTAGAGCTCCGAAATGGATCCATTACAAGAAAATTGACGGTTTTGAACTTCCAGGATGAAACTGGTGGCGAAAGAGGCTTTGCTCAACTTTAACTGAAAAATCCTTAGCCTACCACGGAAGCTGCGCTTTGTCACCCCATCCGCCAAAACTCTGCTGTTTCTCATACCCAACTCTTTTGCATACCATCGTGTCCAGGAAGTCACGCTCTTTCGAATGAGCCTACTTGCAGGCTTGTGGAATGACTGCCGGCTGAGATACAAGCCTGCAAAGCGGTGCAAGTCAGCGGTGAGGTGCAGGTGGGGTCATGTGCACGCACTGTCAAGAGCCATTTTCAGCAAAGAAGCTCACCAGTACACGTCCGATGCATAGAGGATGGCAAAGAGCATCTGTTTTATCCAGACGGCTTTGTTAGGATGTCTTGAACAGGTTTCCGTGTGAAGAAATTTGGCTTGATAAAGAAAATTAGAAGTTGTTTTTTGAAAAAACTAAAATAAAACTCAAGCTTGCGTTTTCTGGAGAAGCAACCATAACCAGTGTGTAGTTCTTGACGAGCTCTGTATAGTAGTGTGTTTACCCGTCCGGATAACTTGTGTTTCCGCTTTAAAATAGGACTCAAAAGAAAATTTTTGCGTTCGAAGAATTATTGTCCGCGACATTGTGACGCGGCCATTTTCGGACTTTTTTTAGAAGAAGATTTTTAAAACTTTTATAATACATGTTTTCCAGAAAGCGCAATGTGTGGGTTGTAGCTCTTGGCCTATCACCATAATGCAATCCAATCTTTCTTTCATCTTCGTTTTCCATCTGAAAATGAGCGATGAAAAAAGGAAGGTGGCTTGTTCGCAACTTTTTGGAGGTCACTGTATGTCACCTTCAATTTAGCGCTTTCTAAACATCCAGATTTAGACCGTTTGGTCATGTGTTTGCTTGTTTTGATGAAATTCAATGAGGCCCATTATGAACATTCCAATTCGATTCTATGGCAGGTTTTTCCTCTGTTCCATTCATTCATTTCAATCTTATTTTAACTGGATTGTCATCTAGATATGTACAAAAATGCTTGTCAAAACTAGCTTTTGTTTTATGGATAGATCATAATTATTCGATCAAAATTATGACATTTTCCTCCCCTCGTGTTTCACTTTCTATCCTTGAGTTAATTCTTCAATATTGTCAAAATTCTTCTTGTTCATGCAGGTTTTCAATAATTTGCATAAGAAATGACTTTGGCTTGATTGCTGAGTTCTCTCATGCGATTTACACCAATCTCCTAGGCAGAGATTCTTTGCTATTCGTCAGTGCATTCGTTAAAGGAAGCGACACGTATTCTGATCACTGCATTAAAAACAATATTATATCCCTAAGAAATCAGTTGGAAAGGAAAATACACAACAAAGAATGAATAATAAATATACAGGGTGTCCCAAAAAAATGTATCGAACGTTTGATCGTTAATATCTCTCTTCCCAAGAAGTCTTTTCTCTTGCTTCAGGTACCAATCTATAGAGCTGGCTTCATCTTAGATTTGCATTATAGAACGAATCACTCATTTCTCTTCATTACTGTAGGATTACGGTAGAAACTTCAAAGAGGGTTTTAAGCAATGAAAGGCCATATTTTGCCTCAGAAAGAAAACAAAACAGCCTGAAAGTTTTTACACTAGGCTAATTAGAGTTGTTGATTCTAACCGTAAAGTTCCCAACTTATTATGATGTTTTATTGAAGAGTTATGCCACGTAAGAGGTAGCGGCCATTTTTTCAATGTTCCTAAAAAGTGCGGTTACACCGTTTAGAAAGCTTCGCAATCATGAGAATAGTTGAGTATTGTACTCAGCGTCCATAAAAATCCCAATACACAAGTTTTCACAATTTTCTGAAAAATTTTGAAATGGCAGCTTTTTCCACATTAACGCCATATGTTTCAAGTTTCTACCGCAATCCTACAGTAATAAGAGAGATGGGTGATTCGTTCTATAAAGCAAATTTAAGTTGGAGCCAGCTCTACAAAACGGTACCTGAAGCAAGGCAAAAGACTTCTTGGGAAGAGAGATATTAACGATCAAACTTCGATACATTTTTTTGGGACACCCTGTATACAATGTAAAATCTTAATAGTACATCTTTTTACAATGTATTTTATATAAATAATTGAATAAATAAACAAAAAGTTTAAAGTCTGGGAGTTTTGCAACTGCAGCTTTTGTACCACATTTTTGTTACGAGAGCGCTGTCCTACTTTCACGATGTCTATAAACTGTTTCCTTCATCCATTTTTGGATCTGATGGCGTACGTAGAGAAACATCATTCGATAGGAACGATCCGCAAACAATGCGTTTTTTGCATACATAATTATGGTTTAGCTTTCCCCCTCGTTCGTGTACACATACAGCGTGCTGCCGAGTCCTTTGCGCCTGTAAGTCCTCGTATCTTTCTTGTATTCGTGGCGCACATCTGCTAATGTGATTTAAGCTCATAGTCATTATAGCTGAATGAACTTTTTACAAATCTTACATCTTGTTCACAAAATTCACGGTTTTAGTTCATTCTATTTATTTATTCAACTAAATTAATGAAATTGTTTTTCAACTTATATATTTATTTGTTTATTTATTAGGTCATTCCGAAAGTAATTTCGCTTTTATCATAGGGGCACCACATTTGATAGAGCAGAGATTTCTGAGAGATCTTGGTAGCATTCCATGCGGCATTTCGTCCTCTAGTGGTCCCAAAGTCATTGCAGCACAGTCAGTGCTCTTGGAAATTTATCACTAAATTTGCGACCCATGTTTTTGAGATGCTCAGGTTTCAAGACTTCCTTAAATTTGTATATAAACCCGCGAAGAAGTCCAAATCACAGGTGAATGAGCAAACCCCGCAGGAAACAGCGCAATTTTTCTCCTTTCCATATCTCGTCATGATTTTTCTGAATTTTTCTTACTAGAGTTACCGGGTATTGGCAGGCCTACGTCCACGAACGCATCAAACACCAATAAATCTTCGGGGTTTGAAACTTCAAAACTAATTTTACAAGGCAAATGAGAGTTTGCGGAGTCTAAATATCTGATTTCGAATTTTTCTGGTACGGCCCGGGGCGCATGCGAAAACGTGAATCATGGTTATTTTATCCGCAAAGACTCTACGAAGCGGATACAAAAGCACTCATCAGAAAGAGGAGAAAAGCTGCTCGATGACTCCCGAGTTGCCGACCGCTTGATTTCTACGGCCCCGCCGGACTTCGCTCAAAAGCGTTCAGAAGCGCCAATATTCCTCTAATTTTTCCTCACTTTCTCGTGTGAGGAGAGATAGAGGGAGTGAACAGAGGTTAGAGAAATTTGGACGCTTTTGGGCGGTTTTGAGCAAAGTCTGGCCGGGGCTTACGAGATTTTAGCTGACCAAGTATGCAAATTGGTACTATCATTTAGAATTCTTTCAGAAATGTATGACAAGTTGTGGAAAGGATAAAAAAATTGTTTTTGCATTCTGTAGGGTTTGCACTATAGACACGTTACTTGGGCTCCTTCGGAGGGTTCATATACAAATTTTAAGAAATTTCGAAACCTGAGCATCTCAAAAAGCATGGGTCGCATATTTAGTGATAAATTTTCAAGCGCTCATTGACTATGCTGCAATGACTTTAGAACCATTAGAAAGAGGATGAAATGTCGCATCTAATGCTTCCAAGATCTCTCAGAAATGTTTGTTCCATCAAACATGGTGTCCCTTTGAAGAAATCAAAATTGCTTTTGGAATGATCTTTTATTTATTTATTTGTCTATTGATTTATCCTATTTATTTATTTATTTATTTATCCATTTATTCATTTATTCGTTTATATTCACGTTTATTTATTTGTTTATTAATTTATCTATTCATTTTCTCATTTATACGTTCATCAATTATCTGTTCATTTGTCTATCCTGCCAAACATCCGAAGTTCACTGTTCAACATTAGTACGTAATTTTCATCACGTTTGTTTGATCATTTACTCATTCTTGCAGAATGCAGGCCAAGCGACTTTTCCAGAAGAAAAGTGTGTTTCGCTACGTAGCCGGCGCAGGAGTATTCTACTGTGTTGCGCATACTTTCGCTCGGCATGTAGGGGAACTTGTAATCTGTTCTGGGCCATCAATGCTACCAACGATACACGATGGCGATCTAGTGCTTGCTGAAAGGCTGAGTAAGTTTCTTACATCTTCATTCTTTTTCGACTTAGTTTTTTTTGCCTCTCTCTTTCGTAAGTACTTTTGTCACAAGTGTGTCCTTACTTCGAATGAATGCTGGATTTCCGCATATGTTTCTATTCATGACGTTTTGCGTCATTGTGGAAGAAAAATGCTCTAGCACGCTGACGCTGTTGCCGAATTATCCAGTGCTGTGGGTGGGATATCATCTTACCAAGCTTAACTTTGGTTTCTATGCAATTTTTCAAATTTGTGCTAGCAAATGTGGAGAAAAGCCAGCTTGTTTTTACTGATCCTCAAAGCCATCGAATAATTTCAACAATTTCAGGCCAGACCTAAAAAAGATCGTTTGCCCGAGTCACGTCGTTTTTTTGTTTTAAAAAAATAAAGCGAACTTGCATTTCTTTTGCCTCAGTTCCTGTAGCAGTGTTGGGAGTTTTTTTTTTTTGGAAAGTGGGAGGGAGGTGCGACAGTATTTTTTTTTTTCGAATAAAGGGGCGTGGCTTTAACATATCCGATTTTTTGGAAGCATTTCCGATCGTTGAGCTTCAATTTTAGATTCGAAGAAAGCGCGGCAGAAGTCAAGCCCCTAATAATTATTCTTATTAGGCTAACTCGGGTTTTTGAAGTCAAAGTTTATGATTGTCGGGGGAAAGGAAATCAAGTTTAATTTTGTAGGTCATCTAACACCTTCGAAAGCTTTGCGCCTTCCCACTCTCCTGTTCCACCACGCGGCCATTTTGTGCAAGATCCGTCTTTTAGAGCTTGTTCAGTTGTCTGCTTACATAAGATCTGTACTCTTACTAAAAGTGCAGTGCCCGTATTAATCACTTCGCCATCACCTTCGTAGAACTTTTATGGTCGTAAAAGGCTAAGTATGGGAAAGATAAATGAGTGTATAGCAGCGGTCCCGACTGAGTGCGGCAGTAAAACTTTGTTTTTATGAGGAACCATCTCTCCAAGCTGTAGTCTTCGTGAATACATTCTTTTAGTTGTTTGGCATCTTCTTATTATGGAAATTGAGGTGTAACGTCTGGCAATATTCATCGTGGCGATATTGTTGGCTGTTTGAGTCCTTATGAGCCGGAACAGCTATTATGCAAACGGGTCATCGCCAAGGTAAGTGTTCTACTGTTATTTTTCATATTTTTTCACACCGTCTTCGTTTGAAAACTATTGTCAAACAGGTTTTTTCGAGCTGACTGGGAGGGCAGTCAGCTGTCGCGAAGTGGTGTTTTTTTTTGTGGACGACTTCTCCGCTTTCCTCTCTCTGATTTACTTATTGTGTTTTTCTCTATTGTTCAAAACTGAAGCTGAATAAGGTCGGAGAACCTACGGAAGGGGACTTATTGCAACAAAAGGATCTTTTTTGATGTTATCATTGTTGTCTCTAATGCTAAATCTAAAGTTAAGCAGCAAAAGGCAAAGACATGGAGAGGTGTCTCTGGAGGCCGCTGACTTCAAACCTTTTACATTTTCGGAGTATTTGGGTTTTTTTTGTGAAACCATTTCTCCTTTTTCTCGTAGATAGAGATGCTTTAACATACTTTGATGTCATCTTTAGGCGGGTTGTATTGTTTATGTTTCAGGAATCAGATCCCGTCAATAGTGAGTTACTTCCAAACAAACGAGTTCCACGTGGACATGTGTTCCTGCAAGGCGATAACTACGTGGCATCAACCGACTCTCGTCATTTTGGCCCAGTTCCAGCTGGGCTTGTTCAGATTCGCCTTTGCTTGCGGATATGGCCTGTTTCGAGGTGATTCTTGAGTTTATAGTAACAGTAGTTAGGGTTTTGATTATTCCATCAAATTATTTTCAAAAGCGTTTTTTTTGACATAGTGCTTTTGAGGTTTGGATGGTTATCAAATCATTGGTTCTGGGAATCAGAAGAAGATGTGAAACATAAAGACAGCCTCTCATCATCAAAGTTCTATCCAAGGAGCTGATACTGAAGTCTCAATTTTGCGTCGAATATGTTGTGATCCTAACTTGTATTAATAGCTTTGCCATTTTTATACGGGTACTTTACTAGTTTGAATTGTAGCATCTCACTATGATCAAAGCTACTTATTGTCAGCTTTATCTGGGTTTCATGTAGTATCACTTGCAGTGTAGTCGATCATTTCTCAATAAATATGCAAATTCTATCTATAATCCATCGACTTTCTCGTTTAATCGAGATCTTATCTTATTCTGCACTGTTCTTGTTCTTGGATCTCGTTTTCGAATCTGGCAGTAGCCATGACCTAGATCTCTGTCTGGCGCATGTTGTTTTATGAAGTCGTCTGATCGAATTCTCTTCGTTTCCAGCTCTCACTTTTCTGTTTAAGGAAGTATCTAGAGGAGACCAAGCGACTACATTTTGCCTGACACGATGGCCGTGAATGGCGTTTATATCGTGTTGGGCGAGGCAAACACTGTGGTTGCGTTGTTGAACAAAGCTAGGAGGTAAGCTCATATTATTTAAGGGTTATTGTTTGTACGAATTTGTCTCGTTTATTTAGAAATATGCGCGAAGATTGGGTTTCATTTTTCATAGCAAGATGGTTTTTGTTTTTCTGTCTTTTTTTAAAATGTCTGTGAGCTTCTAGTGTCACGGGTAAAATTTCGTAACATTGACTCATGTTCCAATCCGCGAGCCCAGTTTTTGCTAGCTTCCAAATCAGGTTCAGTGTTAGTAGTGACTGAATAAAGATTTTTCTGAAACAATTACTGCCTCGAGGCTCACCCGGGAGGGAGAGAAGTTCTAGGCAATTCAGAAGGTTAAGCAGCTTAGGTTAATCATTTTTGGACATCCGAATGTGCTAGATCTAATTTCAAGCCAATTAGCTTTTCGTATAAGTAAACAAAAATTTTCTAGTCCCAGGGAAAAAAACTAGGTTTATGCGGATTTTTCGTTGAGTTTGCTTGGAAGAACTCATTATTACAGACAGTATCAACTTTCTCATCAGCCACCCACTCTTGAGGACACTGAACCACTTTTGAGGAACTTCGCAGATCTCAAA
Source organism: Cylicocyclus nassatus (assembly GCA_958299035.1). NCBI lineage: Eukaryota > Metazoa > Nematoda > Chromadorea > Rhabditida > Strongylidae > Cylicocyclus > Cylicocyclus nassatus. The sequence goes on from CATQJL010000223.1 coordinate 17,971,118, forward strand.
GAAGTTCTCAATGAAGTAAGCAGATCGTTTCTTCATAATTTATGTCAATGCTCTTGGTCTTAGGTCGCTGATCTGGGTGATATGAATCCGCTTACATATTTGTCTCCATTTCTGGATGTCATCAAAGCACAGAATACTAATGGACCTATAACCGAAGCCGCGCTATCGTCTGTGGCCAAGTTTCTGAGTTATGGAATGATAGATGCAAATAGGTGGGTCCTGAGCAATCACGAGTATGGGAGAAATAATAACTTTTTTTTCAGTATAAAAGCGGCAAATGCAGTGGAATCCGTGGCTTATGCTGTAGTTCACACAAAATTTATCGGAGGCAAAAGCAGTGGCAGTGATGAATGTGTGCTTTACAAAATCTTACTGGTATGTGTTTTCTTTATTGAGTTTTTGCATTTCCATTCATCAAATGTTATTTAGGTTCTGCGATCTTTATTACTCTCACCTCCCGGTGCACTGCTATCCAATGAAGCAGTATGTGATATGATGCAGTCTTGCTTTCGGATAGTATTTGAGCAACACTTGTCACCGCTACTGAGAAAAGCTGCCGAAGCAACCCTTAGTGACATGACACAACTTATATTCACGCGGTTACCAACTTTTCATGAGGATGCGAGACATCCATACATCAGGAAATTGGTGAGTGAGCAATGTTAGTCTTGCGTGCTAGAAATTATCTCGACCTATACCAGGTAATGAACGCAAAAGGCGAAAAACGTCGACGGCGGCGGAGAAGGACGGACTCTGTGGCCGAAAGCGAAAAGGTGCGTTGCGATTATAGCGAATTTAGTAGATTGTAGATTAGCTTATAGAGAAGATTATATTTAAGGATGATCTTGAGGTTGTACAACCGACAGCAGTGCCAAAAATTCCGCATGTACCTAGTGATATTCCTTCCGTAGCGTCGGCGGAGAATCTGGAAGTGACGGAAAAGACGCCACTGGTAAAGAATGAGGGAGACGCGGCTAGTCTTGGTCAGTTTGCTTTTCTGATTTGTCTTTGCCTTTTTCGTTACCATTTTAAGTCTGTTTTTGTCCTACTTTCAAGTCCAGAAAGCTACGTTATCCTACTGTCGTTGTTGTGACTTTCAAATTTCACGACAGCGGTTTTATCGCCTTTTTCTCTCTTCTTTCTTGGCTGAAAACGGTGGTTACAAGGTTTATGAGGTTTCAGGCTATGATGTTGTTCTTACTCTCAACACTCCCATCGACACCGTAACTTCACCTGACATACCACCACCTGAAACCAAAATCCAGGAAGCCATAGATGCAGCTGAAGAAAAAGCTGTAGAAGCCGACAGCGAAGGAGAAGACGATGCGTCGATAACGAAAGAGGTTATAGCATTTCTTAACAGTATATACAAACGTTCTTTTGCATTTTTTATTCCAGACGAGTGCGTCGAGGCAGCAAAGTATCACTCCTAAAGAACATCCACATATTGAGGATGAGAAAAACTCGCACAATACAATCGAGGAAGAGGATGTCGAACCAGTAGGTAATGCTGTACAAATGCCATATGGATTGCCATGCTGCAGGGAACTATTGAGGTACATGATTTGACTTGACTTGTTTCGTTCACCGTTTGCACTAGATTCCATTCGGTTTTTCAAACTGATTTGTGAATGGTTTTCGTTTGCAGGTTTCTTATTGCGTTGGCAAATCCTCTTGATCGACAAAACACAGAGTCAATGGTGGTGCTGGGCTTGAATTTGTTGACGGTAGCTTTAGAGGTGAGCAGAGTGTTGATCTGAGAATATTTGTTTCTTTTTCCTTTCTCGCTCAATTTTTAATCTTTTTCGGTTCAGGCTGCAGCTGATCACCTTGTTAGCTATTCGTTTCTCATGCCTCTCATCAAAGATAATCTGTGCAGAGCTTTGCTTCAGGCAAGTATCCTTTTTTACAGCCTACATATGCAATACTCGATTTGAAATTATTTTCGATAGATCTGTCTGCCATAGGTTTTGCAAATATGTTTTTTCAATAGTCGCTTTTGTTTTTCGTTAGTACTACTGTTGACTTCTTTCCAGCTCCTGGACACAGAGAAGCTTCCAGTGCTAGCTGCTACTAACAGAGCTTGCTTCCTTCTCTTCGAATCCATGCGCAGTCAGCTGAAATTTCAGTTAGAGGCCTATTTTCACAAATTGAAAGCCATCGTGCTAAATGAACAGGTAGCGATGTTTATCTACAGCAGTAATATGTAAAGTTTACTTGTATAGGAAAATGGAGATATTCAGCGTACAACCAGTTATGAACAGAAAGAAATGGCATTGGAGTCGATCGTACAACTGTGGCGGATACCTGGACTAGTCACTGAGCTATATTTGAATTACGATTGCGACTTATATTGCAGGTTTGTCTTCTACCCCTTTTCAGCACAGAGTAATCGGATATTCTGTTTCAGTCACGTCATTTGTGTTAACCTCTGATCAAATTTTTCTTCATTTCAGCAACGTATTTGAAGAACTCACAAAACTTCTTGTTGAAAACGCATTTCCTCTCTCTGGATTACATGCTCATTCTCTCATATCTCTGGATGCGCTTCTTGTTGTTATCGATATGATAGACCAGAATTGCGTTTGCCGCCAAGCAGCGTCCATAGCACCAACGGCGGAAGCGGAGTAAGTGTCGTATCTCTTTTGTCTCTCCCCACAACATTGTGTTATGTTTTTGCCATCTTTCTTTTTGAGAAATGTTACAAAGTGATAGGCTTTGAGTGATATCAGCTTCTGTAATAAGCCTGTCAAGTGTTATTCCTGTTATTTGAATCAACAACTTGCTCAAAACTATTTTTCTCTTTCTCTCATCTTGATTTTCAGTCCAAAAGTTGCTGCCGCTTTGCATCTGCCAATTCTTAGCGGTTTTGAAATCGGACAGCGAATACTGGCAGGCGAAAACGATGTTAGCAGTTCTCCAGAACGAGGTAAGCTCGGAGCTTTGTGGATTTTGCTTTTCATGTTGGTTTGTTGTTGTTTTGTCCTTTCGTAAACAGACCTTAAACCTTTCTTGTTTGAAGTTTCTTTCAAACCTTCATACCTCCTTTAGATATCCCTGAGCATTTACCAGCCAAAGCTTTGATGCCCTGTGCTAATCGTCATGCGCCATCAAATAATATGCCGTCTATGGAGCAGGTAAGGAGTTGATTTGTTTCATTGATAACTGCTTCTGATGACTGCCATCAGTAGGTTATCGAACAAAAGAAGAGAAAGAAGATTATCGCTGATGGTACAGAACTTTTCAATCAAAGCCCCAAGAAAGGTGGGTTTTACTTATTTTTTAAAGCTTTATATGTCTGCATTCCAACTTACCGTAGCCTTTGTGTTCTCCAAGTTGAGATGTTTTCATAGCGTTATATATTACAGGAATCGAGTTCCTGCGTGAAAAGGGGTTATTAGGTGCTGATGCCACCAGCGTTGTCAACTGGTTAAGAGCCAATCCACAATTGGACAAAAAGAAAATAGCAGATTATATCTGCAGCAGAAAACATGCTGATGTAAGTGTCTTTTAACTGGCGCTTATTACCAGTTCTCTGCATTTTTTTCGTTTCATGTTGGTCCTCACTTTTGAATTTATACTCTAGGTGCTGCAAGCATTTGTGAGTTCATTCCCATTCGAAAACACCCGCTTGGATGATGCGCTCAGAATGTTTTTGGAGACTTTCCGTCTTCCTGGTGAAGCAGCTGAGATTAGCATGGTCATGCAACATTTCTCAGGTAACAGATAAAGAGTCATATCTGATTTATCGGCGTTTTTTCTTGTTTAGAACAGTGGTACAAGGCCAACCATGAACCTTTCAATCACGTGGATGCAGCTTTCACTTTGTCATATGCCATAATTATGCTCAACACTGATCAACATAATCCGCAGGTGAGGTTTCTTTCTTTGCTTTGGTTGTGAGCGCTAAGCGCCAGCTCCGTTTTGTGTCTCTCACATTTCTTCCTATGTCATTATTTTGCGTAACACGAGTTTCATTTAAAACATTAAGAACAAATTGAAGCATTTTCTTGCCGTTTCAATTCATCGCCATACGTTTATTCTTCCAGGTGAAACGAAACCAACCACCAATGACCGTAGATTGCTTCAAGAGGAACCTTTCCGGTACTAACGGCGGCTCAGATTTTGACCCAAACATGTTGGAACAAATGTACAACGCAATAAAATCTGAAGAGATTGTAATGCCAGCGGAGCAAACTGGCCTCGTCAAGGAGAACTACTTGTGGAAGGTGAGCGTCGGATTCTGTCTTATTTTCTCCTCTGAACACATTTTTAGAAACCTCTTTTCAACCAACGTGATTGTTTTTTTCTTTTATTCAGGTGCTCTTGAGACGAGGTGAATCCTATGAAGGACATTTCGAACATGCACCGACTGGGTGGAATGATCATGACCTGTTTTCGATTACGTGGGGACCAGCTGTGGCAGCTTTAACTTACGTCTTCGACAAGTCGGAAAATGACGTCATCCTGCAGGTATTTTACGCGCAACTTTCTTCATTCTTATTTCAAGCAGTTTGATTCTTGTTACCCGTTGAAAGAACTTTGGAGTGTGCGCAACGTACGCTGCACCTGTGGAGGATCCCTAGAAGATAAGATCATAGTATTTTAGAAAGCTCTCAATGGATTCCGAAAATGTGCTTCCATAGCCGCGCATTATGGCATGAAGGACGTTTTCGACAATCTGGTAATTCATCTATGCAAATTCAGCACATTGATGAGTAATTCGGAAGGTAGGCTTGTTGCTTTTTCAATCTCATCAGCTTATTGTCGATTTATAGGACATGGCGAGGAGAATCTAGAACTGCAACGTCAGCGCAGCCTCAATGATGGTATTCCTGGATATCAACATGAGAGAATCTCGCTTGCTTTTGGAGAGAACAAAAAGGCACAAATGGCTACACGAACGATGTTCCAACTGGTGCACGAAAATGGCGATATACTGAGAGAAGGCTGGCGCAACATGCTGGATTGTTTGCTCCAATTGTTCCGTGCAAGACTTTTGCCAGCAGAATTGACCGAAGTAGACGATTTTGTGGATGAGAAGGGATGGGTGTCGCTGATAAGGGATCATACAGCGTGAGTAGTAGTCAATCTGTTCTTCTTTTCCACCCTTTTAGAGTTTTTGCAATATCATTTTAAGGACGACCTAATTAGAACCTTGATGGTTATAAGTGATTGTTTAGTGATCAGCAGCCCGTCCGGAGTGAATCAGGTTTGCTGTCTTGGTTTGGTCTGGGAGGAGGAGCAAGTGAATCCGAGAGGAAGAAACTGACACCAGAGCAGCAGAATTACGTGAAGGTAGGCGTTATTTCCGTTGTCGCGCCATTTCGTATATTTTTCCCCTTACAGATGGCTGAGATAGTCATAGCTGAATGTCGACCAGCACAGCTTTTCAATGATAGCAAATATCTGACAAGCACGGCGCTGTCGGAGTTACTTAGCGCTCTTATTCATGCCAGCCAAGCGGTTGTAGAAAAGGCTGATTCTCTGAAACCGGTTAGTTAGTTTCTAGATGATTTTTTATGCTTTATTTATTTTGTAATCATAAAGACTTTGCTTTGGGGCTCACCACTGAACGATGACGACGAGGACGCACTTGTTTTCTATCTCGAATTGATTGTTACTATCTGTTTGGAGAACAAAGTAAGTTTCCTGATCTTGAGCTGTTTTCGTTGCTGTTGTCGCATTCAAAAGTGTCTTATACAGGACCGTTTATCCCTTATTTGGGTGACCGTGCGGCGACATCTGGAGTGGTTATTATCGGCTAGATTTGGAAGGAGTCCCGTAAGTACACTTTTCATTTATGGTTGTTCTACAATTAACAACTATTTTTAGTTACTTGTTGAACGAGCAGTCGTTGGTTTGTTACGTATAGCCAATAGGAATCTTTTCCGTGACAATACAGTAGCCGATGACGTTTTGCAGTCGTTATCACTGCTTTTGGTGGGACTTGTATGTATGAATTTATGACTTTTGTCTTTTGATACCTTTTTATTCCAGCGTTTGTCTCCGAAAGCTATGTATGTGTTCTCTCGCCAAATCTCATTTGGTCTGCATGAACTGCTACGAACGAATGCTGCGAATGTGCATAGACGAGAGCATTGGGCTGTCTTATTGTCTTTGCTCGAAGCAGCCGGAGCCGCAGCGCTTCCAGATGATGCCCCGCAGGTTGTTTTCGTAATGAAATTTTATTTGGTACGTGACATCTTTTTTTCTACAGCCTGAAAGCTCAGCCGCAGTTGACCGTCAAGCTTTCTCAGATGGTGAAGCGATGACAGCGCGCTCAACCACCGATGACAGAGGTTACACGTCTGATGATCCTAACCGGATATCTGGTAGCTTATAGACTAACCCATTGGTGTTTTTTCTAACGGTTTTTCTCTTTGAAAAAGGCGCTTGTTGCAGGTGATAACAAATTGTCCAGTGTAGACGCTGATAGTGCTGTTTCGCTAAATCAAAGCCGAGAATGGATCCACCTGGATCACAGAGATGCTCGGAAGGCGACGGAAGACGCTTTGAGATCATTGGGAGGTAATGCGGCCAGGGCTTGTGGCTTCTCTCGAGGGTCGCTGGTACTGAAGTCAAACCTCGGCAGACATGAACCTGCGGCGTTTTTGAAGGTTTGCAGTCTACGCGTCGCATAGTTTACAGTTCTTTTAGTTTTTTTTTGTTTACAATTTTCTGCTCATTTTGTTCATGTTAGGTGTGCGATACGCTTTCGTTCCTTCTGCGAGATGCTATTCATGTCACACCGGATAACTTCGATTCTTGTGTACAGTGCTTGAGAACGATGGTTGAAGCGAGTTTGGATGGGGGAAGGTTGGTATGCCAATGTGTACTGCAAATCAGCTCCTTGGAACTTGTACTTGACCAACAGCTCGTTTGTTTTCTGGAGTGAATCGCATTTCCCAGATATGCTGCTGGCCCTCTGAGTGGTGATGCTCAAAATCGTCTGCGAAGCCATACAGATGATCGAGTGAAGCGTGCGAAACCGAAAAGTGGAAAGGTTAGGATGTTTGGTATTCGTCATGGCTTCATGGTCATTTTCGTTTCCGATAGTCATTTTCCCTTATTGCAGAAAGAACTATCTACTGATGTGGGTGGTGAAGAAAGTGACCTCAGACGCGAAGAGCAACAACTAAGTGCCAGTTATCAGCAGGTACTTTCAAATTGATCTGCATCCCAGCTTTTGATAAGATGAACTTCAAGGTGTCATTGCAACTTTTGGATCTTTGCTCAACTCTTCACACACTTGCTCCGGGTATACTTGCGCAATGGGCGAAAACGCAGAATGACGTAATTTTCTATATCGAGCTTTCAACAGTCGTTATACTATCTCTGTTTTTAGGTGGACGCATCGATACCCCATATTTGGTGTACGGTTTGGCGACCGCTACTGCAGGCGATGGCTAGGCTCGGCTGTGATTGTAGACGTTTAGTGAGAGCAGCCGCACTGACACACTTACAGGTTCACTATATCAGAATTGTTGCTTGAACTTGCATAATAATTTCTCACCTTTTCCAACCTCAACCGCACTTTTTCTATATTTGTAACTTTAGCGAGCTTTCCTTCCTACGAATATGGTTAATCTTGGTGCATCAGAATGGGAATCCTGCTTTGGAGAGGTAAATCAACTTTTCAGGAGTCTTACATTTTCTTGTGGTCCTTGTTTATTTTTACTTACTCAGGTACTCTTCCCCTTACTGGGTAAGCTGTTAGACGTCTTCTCAGCCATGGATCCCATTGGAATGGAAGATACGCGAGTGCGGGCTATGCAAATAGTAGCGAAAACCTTGCTGAACCACCTCACGTAATACTTGATGACTGCTGAGTCTAACAACAAATTAATTTTTTCGTCTTTTAGTGCTCTTTCAACCCTGCCTTCATTCCCAAGTCTGTGGCTGCGTTTATTGGATTTCATGGAGAGCTATCTGCGAATAGATAGCTGTGGAAATCTAAATGAGGTGAGATTTCTCAAAGACTTTTCTCTGTCATGCTTCATGTTTGCTATCCTTGCAGGCTGTACCAGAATCACTGAAAAACATGCTGCTTGTAATGGCAAGCACTGGTCTTTTTGCATCTGTTCCCGGCTTGCATCAAATGACCGTCAGTCGAATGGGAAATGTGCTTCCGCAGTTGATTCGTGACACGTTGCCTGCGACTCCACCTCCTATGCAGCCGTGAGTTCTTCATACTTGAATCTTGGTTTTGATTATCTTTCCATAAACTTTGAATGGTCAGCGTAACACTGAGATGGTAATTTTCTAGCTAATACAAATGGTAATTTGAGCTCTTGCAGCTTTAATTCTGAATAGTCATGTAGCATATCCCTTTGATTCAACTGGCTGACGACTGGAAGGCGGGGCTTCGGCTGATTAAGGCTAGGTAATGATTAGAGAGCACGCACATGGGAGAGGCGCAGACTGCGTCGCGGGTATGAGCGGCCTTAATCAGGTCACAAAGCCCCTCCTTCCAGCTGCCTAGTCATCAGTATCAAAGGTTATCTCATCAAATCTGTGAATCAAGGGGGATGCTCCTTTTACAATATATAGACTTTTGATTTAGGCTGCAACCTGAACCTACGTCCTTGACCTCGGTAGCATCTGCAAGTCGGGTTGGGGGATCCCGAGTCCAGATCGCGCCAGCTATCCCTTCTCCTTCTGAGCTGGTGAAAACATTATAACTAATAGTACATCAGCTAGTATGCTTCACCTGTAGGAATCTGTGGCGTCAGCAACATCTGCTCCGAAACCAGTAGCTGCCGCTAGCGTGGAAGCGACGCCATCATCGACCGTACAGCCTCATCATCCTAATGATCCTGTTCACGCTGGTGACCAATCTGCAGTCCCAGCAACAGCTCCGGTGAATATACCATTGGTGAGAGCGTCTTTTTACCGGAAAAATCGCCGTCAAATTAGCTATGATTTTGGTTACACATTGCTGATATTCTGACACATTCCACCTTGGGACTGTTAGCGAATGTTGCTAACTGTTAGCGATTATTGTTAGTCGCAGTTGGTGGCGTTTCGCAGTATGTTATATGTAATCCACAAATTCAATTTCTTCCGAGAGGCGATTCAGAAAAGACGTAATCAACCAATTCAAGCTGGGTGTAACAAGTTTCAATCTTTCTGTTCTTTTCGTTGTTTCCACCACTATCTATTTCAAGGCATACTTTTTTGTGGCCTATGAAAATCTAGTTCTTGATCATTCCAAGGATTTTTGAGCAGTCTTTGCCGCTAACGTCCTCTTTATGTCTTTCATGTAATACTCGAGAATTTCAGACCGAGGTTGTTGTGTATTCTGGAGCTACATCACCAGCTTCAGCACCTTCTCCGCTCGCCGAATCACCGCCATACAGCACCGCCTCACAATACAGTTTGGCATCGTCAGGTGACATTGGTTCACTTCCTCAAGCGCAGGCGCCTGTGAGTTGCTAATTCTAACAAGCCAATTTATTTATTTGTGATCTCTGCTCACTGCTTGTTTCATGAAAATACTTGAATAATTTTTAGGCTCCACCGACGTACCAACCTCACAACCCTCTGCAAGCCATGCAACAGACGGTAACTCAGCAACATTCACATCAACAAGCGCAGATTCAAGAACAACACGTACAACAAGTACATTCACAACAACGGACACAGGAAACACCACTGCAGCAGCAACAACAGCAACAGCTACACCAGCAACAACAACAGCAACAGCAGCAGCAACAACAGCAGCAACAACATCTAACTATGCAAACCCCATCAAGAACTCCGTCGGAACCAGTACAAATACAACAAACGCAATACCATCCTGTGCAGCAAACATCATCACAATATTCTTGTCAACAATATCACCAAGAACCATCGTCGACAATGACCCCAACACCTCCTTATCCATCGTCTCAACCTCAATACCAACAGCAACAATATCAGCAGTACGCAAACTATGCCGTGAATTATAATCCGGCTGCTACTGCAGCTTATGCCCATCACCAGCAGTTTCTACAACAACAACATCAACAGTACATGCCGCAAGCAGATTTGACGAAGGCATTCGCTACTCATGGTAATTTGTTCGGTCTAATGCCAAATATTTCTGGGTTGTTCTTCATTTGATTGAGTTTTTGATTGCCTGATGTCGGCTCGTTTTTGCTCGATGAATATGGTAATCGCTATCCCCTTCATCTAGGTGATGAGTTTTGAAAAGCAGTGTCTGGGCAAGAAGTCGATTTTGAGATTTAGTGCTTACGTGCTGTGCCTACTTGATTTTGAGATTTTGCGCTGTGTCTGCTATGCTGTATCCGAAAACCCACATTGTAGATCGCGCAAACAACGAAAAAGTGCTCTAACGCAAGAGGGAAATACGGCGGGCGGGCGGGTCTTACCCACTGTGGATTCACACTCCCAGCTTTCGAAGCGATCTTCTCAGTTCCGATTTTTAGTCACAGCACTTGACAGTTAGCACTTGGCCGTTGGCCATGTAAGGGCGCTAGCAGAATCGAGAAGATTGTTCCACAAGCTGGGAGAGTGAATTCACAGCGGGGAAGACCCCGTCCACCTGCTGATTTTCCCTCATGCGTTAAAGCCCGTTTTCGCCGTTTTGGCCCTCTCCAGTTCGATTTTCGGATTCAGCATGGCGAATAGGCCCCGGGTAAGCACAAAATTTCAAAATCGACTTTCTATCTGGAACTGCCTTTAATCAGGTCGCTCTGTCACCCTAACATAGAGTTCACTAATATCGAGTTCAGAAGCTTAATTTTCCTCGTCAATTCCTCCGTCTTCCCGCTACCGCCATAGTTCAGGTGGTAGCGGGGAGGAGGAATTGACTAGAAAACCACGCTCATACTAAACTCATTATCAAGTGACACTATGTTGCACTGACAGAGCGAGTCCTGATTACCTGGAACTCAATTCATGTAGATGAGGTAGTTGGCATACCATATTCCCATATTTATAGACCTCGCCCACCTGCTGATCCCTTATGCATTAGAACCCTTTGCTGCCGTCCTCGCGCTCTGCAGTGTCGATTTTCGGAACGAGCATAGCAATAACAAAGCAATCCGACATCAGGCTGATTGAAAAAGACCTCGCTTTTCGCAGTGTCTAAAAATACTTGCTTCATCTTTATCATAAACAAAATCATGAAATTTACCATGCAAGGATTGTGCTTTCGCTTACATCCAGTTTTCTCAAAAAAATTATGCGCTTAGTGTAAGCGAAAGTTTTATACAAAATCAGTCATCTTCGCTGATTCAGTTTGAATGATTAAAGTTTCAGTTCCTCCTCAATATCCTCAGCCAATGTCCTCCATCCATTCACAGGTATGAGTAACATTTATGTTTTTTTCAGTTGACATCCTCACAATTTTAGTATTCTGTGACTAATCCTTTACCAATGCCTTCGATGCCACTGATCACATCACCACATAGTGCATTCACACAAGTGACTGATTCGGTAGGCATGACTTTTATCATTTGTATCAGAGGAAAGTTAAAGAACTCCATTTTAGACTCATCAGTCAGCGTATGTTCCTACGCATCAACATTCGTCCTATAATCCACCGACTCAGCCACCTCAGGAGAGGCCGTAGGCATTGTTTGTTGACCAGAGAAATTATTCTAGTTAGGATTGTATCTATCCACTTTGATAATTCTGTATTGTTGTCGAAGAGACTGGTTATACAAAGTCTAAATAATTTGTTTCTGCTATTCAGATCTATGATTTGGCATGTTTTGCAACAGCGAGGAGAAAGTAAAAAGTCCATAAATAAGAATTATTATAAGCTGTGATAGACGATCGATAGCTTGTATGTTTAGCTTTTTGAGTGGGAGATGTGCACAGTCAATTGTGATATGTATGTAAAATTTTATGGGATGCGGTTCCATTCTAATAAAAGTTCAAGGATTGTCCAAAGAGGTGATTTAGGGCTTATACGATTTCTTCAGTTTTTTTTTCGCATTGCAAAACATATTTGCAATTTGATCTCAGCTGCAACAATTGCTTATGTCTGTATGAAGACATTATCTTCATTGTTTTGTGATGTTTTCCATGACTTCTGTCTTGCGAGAAGTTCTTCGAACTTCTTCCTTGCGGGAAAGAAAAAACTGCTTAAGTTTCCATGCGCGTATGGGCGAGCATGCCCGAGTATCACTCGGAGCCATCCGGGTGACATTTCCGGAAGGATCCGGTGTCTTCTCCTCGATGGGATCCGACTAGTGCTTGGATTCCACCGAAATCTGCACCCCCTCCCAATCGAAACAGGTTGATTAAGTATGTTTACTGCTTTTGAACGGATGCTCAGATTCCCACATACTAGGTGGAACCGAAAGTTCTGTCACACCATTTTCAAAAAATCGTAACTTCATCTTGTCACTACAATTTTCCATTGCAAAAATACCGCTAGGAAGAGCAACTCATGTGCTTTCTAATGACACCTTGCTGTCTCTCTTCCAGGCCTTGATTGCATAGATAAAATTGTGAAAGGGAGTTAGTTTGATTTTGGAATTTTAAGGCAAGCCCGTTAAAAGTTCCAAAACTGCGCCATAAAATCCAAAACAGCAAGTATTTTAGACTTTTCGACTCCCTCCTTCTAGCTGAGCAAGACTCGTGTTGATTGAGCTGTTCTTTGAAAAGTTATGACTTTTGAGAAAAAATGGCAAAAAATCAATTTTCTTAAGAAACCAATTTTTTGGCATTATTTCTCAAAAATCATAACTTTTTGAAAAGAGATCGATCAGCGCGAATTTTGCTCAGCTAGAAAGAGGGAAACAAAAAACTTAGGTTACTGGATCCTTTGAAATCTATTGCACAGATTCAAAAGTTCTAAGGCCTTGCCTCAAAATTCCGAAATCAAACTTATTCCCTTTTAACAATTTTATCTATGCAATCAGAGGCAGTACTTTTGTAATGGAAAGTTGTAGTGAAAGGAAGGAGTTACGATTATTTGGAAAAGGTGCGACAGAACTTTTGGTTTGACCTAATATATCATGTGCACTATCAGTCCAACGCAGAAGTCTACTAATAAATCTGCTTATACTATGTGTACTATGCACACCAGCAGATAATTTACCATGTAACAACTACATCTCAATCGCTTGAGCTTATTGAGCGTAGACCATTAACCACACTTTATTCACGGCCAACGTTTTGGCGGGATCGCCTTCGTCAGAGCCTAGAAAGTAAACATAAACATTCTCTGTTTTATGTTTTCGACTTTCTAGGCTCCGACGAAGGCGATCCCACCGAAACGTTGGCCGTGAATAAAGTGTGGTTAATATCTTGGTCTATGCTCAATAAGCTCAAGCGATTATCAGCTATCGATGCGAGATAAATTACAAGGTTGAACAATAACTACATTTTAGTGTCAATGTATGTTTGCCTGTACAATAATCATATGCAAAAAAGGAGCTAAGCAGCAGTTACATTTTCCTAAATGCAACATCCTTCATTTCCGCAAATTTAGTCTGATCCCGTCTATCCCATCGATTGTCTTATATCACAGAACTTGCATCACCCAACTATTGAGATTTACTAGTGAAGGCAACTTAAACAATTAATAACATTCTTGACTATAATCTTGCAACAAGCTTGAAGTTGATTTCTATTTTCACTGTTATTGTAGAAATTTTCTCTTATTAGATTCCTGAATTGCTCGTTCAGGTTTGGTGAAGTTGGGAAAAAACGATATGACTACCATTGCCTGCTTTTCCTTGATCTAGAAATTCCTTGGACTTGCTTTCGCTTCCTACTCTCTCCTTTGAATTTTTGCTTGACACTTGTTCTTTTGAAGTTCGAACGGCAACCTTCTCAAATGCGGGTATTCCTGTTTGAAGCGATTTCTTACTACTGTTCAAAGTTTTCTTTTTCTCAGGTTGTTCTATTGATTCACGGCTTCTTACTTCTTCCTTAGACTTTCTCAAATCTGTTTGGGAATTACTCGATTGACTTTTTGCGGCATTTTCGGCAGAGACCCGGACTGCAGCATTTGTTGGCATTTCTTTTGATTGTGTTGGCTCTTCTGAGCTTTTCGCAGGAGCACTCGCATTGATTGTTCGCTCTTTCGAATTTGTTGAGAGTGGGTTCGCGGTAGCTTTCTTTCCTTCTTCGTTGTCTTCTTTTCCTTCTTCGATATCTTCCTTTTCTCGCGATTTATCCTTAGATTTTGGAATCAGCGACTGCTTAGCTTCCACTGTAGCGGCATCATAATGACCTTTTGGGGATCTTGACGCGCTCTTCGTGGTGACGCTTGTGCTCGGTCTACTCGTTGGTTTACTGTAGGAATCTGCGCGTTTGGTGGTTTCACTACTTGAACTTGAATGGCTCAGCCTTTCTAGTTTCAGAGCTTTCTGTACATACTTTACCTAAAGATTTGAAATTTTTTTAGTTGTAAAAGGCGCTACTGCATTGACTAGCATTGACTATATAGCTACATCACTCAGCTACATGCTAATCGAGGCTGAAAGGTAGTGTCCAGGCTAAGTTGGAGGTTCCGCTATTCTAATGTTATGGAAGAGAAGCGCTCTGGTCTTGCCGTGCCGCAGGTGACGAATAATAAAATAACGGTAGCCAAAGCAAGGCAAGGTATCAAGGCATAATGGCAGAATCAAACAGCTGCTACAACGCACTTTTTATTTGGAAAAGAAACGCCAGCTGCTCTTCTCCTCAGGCATCAAGACTGCAAGAGGGTATCGAAGCAACAGCGTTTTGTTGAAAAATGCTTGAGACCTTCTGTGCACTCAAAGTGGCGTTGATAACGAAACGTAATCAAATTGTATCAATGAATACACACTGTCGCAAGAAAGAGTTGAGCAAGAGTATAAAATCTGAACTAGCTAGTGATGGATGCATGTTACTCACCAAAGTCGTACCATATCTCCTTTCACTAGAGATAATAATAATAAATAAAAGAGCATTCAAATTACTCGTTTCTCAAGCTTTCGAATTATATGTAAAAGTTCGAAAAAGATTTTCTTGCTCTGAGATCTCTCAGATTTGGCTGATATTGTAGCTAGATAAAACTGCTCCTATCTCGCTTCACAGAAAAGCTAGGAAAAAAGGGACGGTCTACGTCGCCTCCTGTTCTTAGCCATCGAATAGTATACAAAGTGTTGGTGCACAAAGCTTTTTCAGTCCAAAAAAGTCTTGTTTTTGCTAACCATAGAAAGCGAGAGCGGGTGAAGCAAGTTAATACTAAATATCTCCACCTCATTTTTGGAATGCCACGAGTTTTTTTTCACTCAACAACTTATATACCTTAGAAAGCTCACGAAACGGATTCGACATAGACTGTCTCTTTTTCTCTAGCTTCCCTCCACTCAGAGATACATGGCATTTTAGCTAAAAACATGTGTTTTTGTGAAGAAATTTTTATGCAAAGAGTGGCTGAAAATGCCCAGTTGTTTAATTCTTTTACAAAGCAGGACTTCGCCAGTAAACACCTCTTCTTCTAGCTTTCCTCTTTCTTTCAGAAATGGAGCTCAAAGTGATTGCATAAAATCAGCTAATGCTGGAGTTAGATATGATTTTTTATATCTGAATTCACAGGAGAGCTGGAAAAAATGAGACGGTCTACGTCGATTCTGTATGTTCCAAGCTTCGAATGGTATGTCGACTGACAAAACATAAGCTTTCCTAAGTCAAAAATTTCCTGTTGGATGACCTTCCAAGGCCTAAGCATTGAGAAAATTATTATAATACATCTCTGTAGCACTTATTTTCCTTCTACTCCCAATCCCGTTAGACATGTAAGCTTGCGTCAGCATTCATCTAGGCCCAATTACACCCTTTACTTTTTTGGGTCAGATAGCCAAAACCCCTTTTACCTGGAGTGGACCCTGCTTCCCCTATCGCACCTATGGTTAGGACTATGAATAAGAAATTATGAAAAAATTATGTGAACTGAACTGAACTTGCGCTCAACTTTTATTGGAGTTAGGTGGCTTTCAAGCCATCTGGAAGCTACCTGAGATGGCTAGATAAAGAAATAGTCATAAAGTTTCTTCTCTTCACGCATTTTTTTTACCTTCTTTAGATAGATCTCATCTACATCTCAAACCCTACAAATTATTTCTTAAATCGCCGCGAACTCCCTACTTCCCGCGCAGTTACAGCCCCTTGAAAATTTTCAATGGCGGGCGGCAACGCTGCTCCAGGCGTGTAGCGCTACTCGCTGGATACATTATGCCGTTAATTCGGAGAAGAATATCATCGCGTTTGCTTGATGCTTCCTTGGTGTCTTTTTGTTTGCTTTCTTCCCTTTTTTTCATGTTTTATCTTCTAATATCTCATGGGATATTGTTTTTTTTTTATGTAAAGTCAAAGGAGACTTGGTTTTTCGCGATTTTTCGAAGTCAACTCGTGGCGAACCCCGGTGAATAAACTGCTGCACCTGTGATGCCGGCCTGCGCGCTAAATGCCGGCATAACTATTGCCGGCGTAATTAGCAAGTGCAGATTTTACCGCATTTTACCTGCAGCGCAAGCACATTATATTAAGCAGAAGATCTACTCGGCTGTAAATGTGTCTTTTTCTCGTAGTCAGCACACTTAAAGGCAGCGTCCAGGCAAGTCTGGACATATGGGATCTCACGTGGATAGTAATTTTGGGACCCTAACTAAGCCACTGCCCAACCGGCAGCTCAGGTAGTGCTCTAACGGCTGAGATATTCCCCTCGAAACTGGACCCCGCGATCGTATTTCGCATGGATTCATGGCGCAAAGCGTGGATCCTGGCGCGAAAGTGCCATGAATCCATGCGAATACGATCGCGGGGTCCAGTTTCGAGGGGAGTATCTCAGCCGCTAGAGCACTACCTGAGCTGCCGGTCGGGCAGTGGCTTAGTTAGGGCCCCAAATGTACTTTCCACGTAAAGTCCCCATAGTTCCAGATCTGCCTGGACGCTGCCTTTAACACCGTGTCAAGTACCTGTCCCTACTCAGACAATCACAGGCTCTCAGCGGGCCCCACCAAAAGCGTCGTTGCCTTATCGCAGCCACTGTCGCTTCCCGCTGAGAGCTTTGTCGGAGCTTTGTCGGAGCTTGTCGGAGCGGGCTCGCTGCCCGCTGAGCCCGCTCCGACGAGCCCCGACAAAACTCCGACAAAGCTCTCAACGGGAAGCGACAGTGAGGCGATGAGGCCACCGCGCTTTTGGTGGGTCTAGGCGGTGGCTTTGTGGCTGCCGGCTGAGAGCATTTGATTGTCTGAGTAGTTGGACGTCAATGCACATGTTGCACTAAGGCCCGTATGCACGTACGTCCCCGCTGGGGAGGGGAGGGGAGCTGGATTCCCAGAAGAACGATCTCCTCCGCCGAACCCCGCCATGACAGAGGGGAGGAGAGCGATTCCCTCCCCTGCACCTAAGCGGAGATGGTGTGAATGGTTTCAGAGGTATTGATCGGGCGAACCCCAGTGCATACGGGGTTCGAATGGGGGAGGGGATCCCTTCCCCTCCCCCATTCGAACCCCGTATGCGCGAATTTAACTCAATAACGCTGGGGAGGGGATCGACATCCCCTACAACGGAGTAGTGGTTCGATGATGTAGGTCAAGCCAGAGAAGCGAGTATTCTGATTTCAATCAATTATTACAAAGCATCTCGTTCAAATTGATGAAAGATTTTCTACGGGAGCCGGGTTCCTCTCTCAGCGACCTGTAGCTTGCAGTTTCAACTCTCTCTTCCATATTCGCTTCTTGTAAAGAAATCCACACATATATCTGCCAGTTTCGAATATCTGTAGAAGGTTGTGACCATTCACGAGAGTTGCGCATTCTTTATTTGACATGATAGTTTTATTTATTAAGGCTGGTACAACATATTGTAACTATCACATTATATGATAAATTGTTCTTATCTTGTTATCCTAACGTAAAACTGCTTTGAATGAATGAAAATTAGCAGACTCGCGCGTTTCTGAGTAAAGATCCTCGGAGGAATGATCCCCTCCCCATCGCTCCCCTCATGCATAGCAGGGATGGCCGCTGGGGATCATTCCCCTGGGGTAAAGGACGATATGCAGCTGATAACTACAGCGTTTATGGAGAGCTGGCACGATTTGCAGCTTCAATTATGTGTAGAAATGCTGGTTTGGTTTTTTCGGCAGCATAACGTCTTCTACCCACTCACTGCATATACATACACCTTGACTTCTATCATTGAACACCATTAAGCTGAAATGGGCAGCATGGGCGAAAATGAGCAGCATCCATGAAAACAGCTGGAATATAATGGATGTAGGAACTATTTCTTTAGTGTGACGATCGCAATCACGGCAGACGGCATTCCGCAACGACTAAATATCGCCGAGACACATTGAAGGCGAGTAGCTATCAAAAGATAAGAAAAAAGTTGCAAAAAACCGAAGCAAAATGAATTCCCCGCTCGATCTCCCCTTGTGCATAAGGGGCTCCCCCCCCCCCCCAAACACCAGGGGATCAACTCTCCAGTATTGCCTTTCTGCATACGGGGATTCGCGTGGGGGAGGGGAGCCCCAGCGGGGATCATTGCAATGGTTAAACTCACATCCCCTCCCCGCGGGGATGTACGTGCATACAGGCCTAAGACACAATAGTTTCACATTCTCAAACTCTCATAATTTTCTGAAGAATCGTTCAGTAGATGCAAAGGGTAGATCTGGAATCAGCCGCATGATACGCATCCAACAACGTACTTCATCCCAGATCGTTAGTGAGATTTGGTGCACGTCCTGATGACTGCAGTGGCGCAATGACGGTGCAGCTACAGTGGCGCAGTTTGAAGAAACCTTTGATCTTTGAAGCAAAAGATCGTCAAAAGGTTGACAAAAACAGTCTCTATTAGCAATTTAACAATATTGATGCTATGGAGGTTTTGGCGACAAAATGGAAAGGTTGAATTAGTATTCTGATAATTTCTAAAGCTGAAAAGGCAGTGTGAGCGTGCAACCTTTTCGTTCCATCCTGAAGAAAGAAAGCTGACTTATTTGTGAGTAGATTCAGTCGAAATTTTTTTATTAGTTCGGGAGAGGGGGGGGGGGAAATAATTTATATTCTGATTCTCTTGCTGTCATTCGCGTCCATATCTGAATGGTAGACCACAGCCGTTTTGAAATGAAAATGATGGGAAAGAAATTTACTCCTTGGTGTTATCTTGTCACCATACTAGGCTTGGGAATGAAAACAGAGGAGCGAATGGCTTGTGTATGGGTCGCCTTGATTCCAGCTGATGCCGAGTTCTGATCGCAAACTCAAAATTGTGCCCCAAACAAACAAAACTCTTATTTGAATCGAATCGCAATGATATGACACCAGATTGGTGTGCACATGCGCGTGAGGGAACTCCAGCAATGGCCCAGAAATTTATGAAGACCTATGTGAATGAAGCTTTGTGGGTCCCAGAATACCTTTATACGTCGTGCATGCCATTTCAAAACGATTATCTTGAATCATTACTATTACTTTACTTTCAGGTAAAGAAGACAGATTGGCGATCGTGCAGGATTTTAAATTTTGTTTTCTTTATTCTCGTCTGTAGAAAGAGTAAAATACCTTTTGAGCAGTACGAGTTTCAGCTTTCTTCTCACTAATATCGGAAATGGTTTTATGCCGAGTTCCTTTTCAAAGGCTTCTTCTAAGTTGATAGTGGACTGCTTCGAGGAGAAACCCGTGCTGCCTAAGAAATATTCTACTCTTTCTTACGACAGTAGCGAATATAGCAGGCTTACTTCAAAATCTTGCAAGATTGCTTATCTCTTCCCTTATCTGAAAATGAAAACGATAAATTTTGAGATATTTGTGTTGAAACGGCATGACGTCGTGTGAAGGTGACAAATCTTCAAAACTTAGACCGTGTATGAAGCTAAGAAGGAAAAAAAACATAAAATTATGCAAAACAAGCAGTTTGGCGTCAAATTTTAGCCACTGCATAGTTGATGTAAATACGGCACGGCGACCCCAGCGCCTCATCCGGGATTTCAAATTTGTGTGCACCAACGCACATCGCATCAAGGTGACTAAACGTATGACGTCCACTGTACTTTTGATTCGTGAAACACTTTCTGTGTCATGTTTAGCACCGAGAAATATTCGCTGGAGGTTTAATTGGCTTGCCTAGGTAGGGGGAAGGCGTGGGCGGACATTTACTGACACTCTCTTTGGGCAGAGGAAATAGGGTCTTTTGCGTAACTATGTAAAGAAAGATCATTTCTGAACGAGCTGTGCCTGACCTCATGCCCAGGCCTGCTTAACTTCTATAGATAGTGATCCGGTGGATAATGAACATATGTCGAAGAACAACCTTTCAAGGCGAGTGCAATGATGTACAGCTTGTGAGAATGAGAGAAGAGAGAAGAGCTCGGGTGAGTTCTGACAGAAATGTTCAAACGATATCTAACTGAGCTGGCCAAAGCTTACAACATGGAAAGGCAGTACTGTTTCGCTATAACTAAGGAATCGTCGAGGAACGTACTGCGTTGTGATTGTTTCGGCTTTTAATCGAGGCAAATGAAGAGATAGAGCAGTTTCTAACATGATACGATTTGCCGCCGCGACAGCGCAAAGTTCTCGCCCACACCAAATTGAAATAGACTCTACGCCTATTTCCAAGTGAGCATCTATCGCTGCCCACCTTCTCTAAGCGTCGTTTTGCGTATTCATCATGCATTGCATCCTTCCAAAATCTTGCAGTGTTGAAGAAGGCGTGATAGATTGCTGCAGATCCGAGAGCACAAAACACTTTGATAATATGTATAATACACATCACCTGGCAAAGTACTTACTTGTGGCTACCCATAACCCTTGCGCTGGTGCAGCAATCCCGTTGCAAACAAATGTTCCCAATCCATCCCAAATTCTCATCAGACTTCCACATCGGGGAGTAAAGTCCACTAGAACTGTCTGTAACCAAAAGTGATTGCCCTTTATTCGGTGTTGCTTTTTGCCCCTTGTGGGACGCAAAGGTTGACTTACAAACAAATTTGAGATCGCCATCACAGCATGGTTGTGTAGATGTTTTTGATGACGCCTTAGAGACATAGTAAGCTTATGTCTGCTTGTAGGCAACAGCATAAGATTCATCTGCAAATCATCAGTCGGCCTGTTATACCAAAGCGTGCTGTGAATCTGGGTGTTCGATAAGTAATGGAGCACTTTCATTTTATCGTATTTTCTTTCAATGAATGATGTACGTGACAGCGCATACGCTTTCTACGCAAGTGATCTTTGCCTTTAGATTTGGTTTCTGCGGCTTCCTCCAAAAATCCCTTGAGTGCCTAAAGAAGTCGAACGATTTTTTGCACATCCATTAAATTGTGCGAAGCGCTCTTTCCACCATTTTTTGGTTTTCAGCAAAAATTTGTTGGTTTTTCTAGAAAGTCAAAAATAAAAATAGTAATTTTGTCCGTTTAAGATCGTGGGCCGAAACATGGAATATCTATGGTTCGCGAAACTATCCTAGAATCTCACAGATAGGGTCGCCTTGCAAAAAGCCCATCAAAAGATTTTTGGTGCAGATAAGACTGCGCTTCTGCCAAAAAACGAGAAAGGTGCTGATCCCTATAGAGAAGTTCGTCTGTTTTGAGCATGAACAAGCGCCTAGGCGTACATCATAGACGCGTGCGACCGCCCGCGCAGCTGACCGATGTATCAATTGAAGCTGAGATAAGGCATACAAAAGAGACCGGGTAAGGAGCTAAGAGGCAGTGCAGAAAGCTGAAGAGAGCTTTGCGGGATAGTTATCGCGCTGAAAGGTGAGTTCTCTTTCTTGAACCAGCGTACAGGCAGGTTGGACATATGGAGATCTCATGTGGGAAGAATTTTTACACTATCTAAGACACTGCCAGAGCGAAACCCAGATGGTGCACTTGCGACTGAGATACTCACCTGCGGCCCAATATCGTATAAACGGATGATTTACAGCATTTTCGCATAGTTTTTAACTACATGCATCAGTTTCGCGCGGGTCCTTGCACGAAAGCATGCAATAGGATGCTGGGGTCCAGTTTGGAGGCAAATATCTCAGCCGTAAGTGAATCATGTGGCTGTCGATTGGATAGTCTAGTGGGTCCCAAAAATACTTTCCACGTAAGATTCTATGTTTAGTGCTTGAACGCTGCCTTTGAGTTTGCTATTTCCCATTCCATACCTCCAGTATAGCCCTCACATGTTGTGGTTTAAGCTCTTCAGTTGATTGGATGAATTTTCTGCTCGTGAATTGTACAGGGGCGAGAGGCAAGCAGAGTTATTGAGGAATATTAAAGCGAAAGCGTTACAGCCAGCAATGAATCTGATCGGCACAACTTCAAGGCTTTGCTTCGTGGTGCAAGCTATTTATGAAGAGAAGGAACTTGGTTGTTAGACGAAGAATCAGCGTGCATTACCCACAATCTTGAAAACATCGACGGATCCCAAGTGCCTTACGAATATGATTTATGGAAGGATCATGAACGAAGTTCCCAGTCTTGCTCAACTTTCGGAGTAACATACTCTCGGAAATGCAATTTGTCCAAAAAGTTTTCATGACAGGAGTTTGACGATAATAGACTGGAAGAGCTCATATCAAGCTGTGACTGGCCCATCGAGAAGGAACCAACGTACGATTATGACCGGCTTCTGAAAGGATTGCGATCCTGCAAAAAATGCGCCTCAATGACTTCCGAGAAGAACTTAGAAACGCATTTCGAAAACTAACAAGGAATTACTCGAAAGAAAAATATCGTTGAGGTCCGAATGCAGGCCATCTCGAGCGATTGATAGCCAACGCCAGTTGCTGAAAGCTTTGCAGAGGATCTCAGGATGTACAGGTAAGCCAAGATTCTAAAAGCAACTGAAGGAAGACAAAGTCTCAAGAAATGCCGAAGAGACCTCTGTGAATATCAAGTACCGCTCGTTGCACTATTGAACGAAGACGGGACTCCGACTTCTTCCCTATGCAAGATGGAATCTATCGCGAAGAACTTCTACTATACCAACCTCTTCCGCTCATCAACACCCGTGCCGATGCCCGTCGTTCCCACTAGAGAAGTACCACCACGAGTTCTACCTGCTGAAGTGCGCACGGCGATTTAGACCATGAAGACGTCCACGGCTCCAGGACCAGGCCATCTTTTCGTCGCACCTTTGTGAGCTGGAGAACAACGTCTACACGAGATTCTCACGTCGCATTTAACAGCTTACCTTTATAAGGAAAAGATTCCCATTCTTCAAGAACTTCAAAAACCGTCCTTCTGTTCGAGAAGGGCGAACGGGAGGATTTCTAGAACTACCGTCCAATATGCCTGCTAAGTGTGTTGTACAAGAGCTTTCAAGAGGAGTATCCTCGCTCGCATACCGCATCGGATGAAGCCCAACCCCAAGAGAAAGTTGATTTCGCAAAAAGCTCCGCTGCTTGGACCACATTTAGACGGTTTGGAAGGTCATAGAATTCTGCCGGGAGTATCGACTGCCTTTCGTCCTGAGCTTCGTCGACTGCGAGAAGGCCTTTAACGGCGTCGAAGCCAACGTCATACTGCTTGCGCCATTCGATCAAGGAGTGGATCCAGCTTACCTGAGGACGTTAGCCGACTGCTACAAGGTCTGTACAACGACGTTGCAGCTGTTCCATCGCCCCCTAACCATCCCAATCGCGAGGGGGTCCGACAAGGCGACACAACTCGCACTACTGCAAAGCAACCACTGCAGGGCCGCGGTGAAGCTGTTCACCGCGGCCTTGCAGTGGGTGATGAAGTCAGTGGACTGGGACGAGAGAGGCATACGAGTTGATGGGAGATTCCTGTCGAACCCTCGTTTTGCGGACGACATCGTTCTCTTCTCGAGCAGTGCTACTGAAGCAGAGACAATGCTGAAGGAACTAAGACAATGCTAAAGGAACTAAACGAAGTAGAAAAGAAGATAGGACTGCGAATAAATCGAAAGAAGACCCAGTTTGTGAAGGATTCCGTATGCGAAGATGCAGAAATGGAAACTGAGAAATCAGCTGGATACGATTATAGCACCTAGAACTTGTGGGTCGTGGACGCAGCCACCGACGTCAACCAAAAAGAACCGTTGCGTATGCTCTGCGGAGGTACATATGAGAACCTGGGGTCCACACTATACATGGACCAGCTGGGAAATCAGCTGCATACAATTTTCGCACCTGGAACTTGTGGATGCAGCTACCGACGTCAACCAAGAAGATTGTGGATGTCTGAAGCATGGGCAGGGAGAAATGGAAACTATTGTGATGAGGCTCGCACGTCATAAATACGGGCCATTTCAGTATTCAATAAGGGAATGGTCAGAAATCGAAGTGGCCAATTCGACAAACTGCATACCATCAGATGCAGCATAAAACGCTTAATCTAAGTCTGTCTGTACAGAGCACTTTTGTGATGATGTTATAAGCCGTTAGAGGCCATTATTTTGCTAAGAAATTGTGCATGTAAAGGGCAAACTTAACCGTACAAAATATTCTCGGCTCAGCGTTGAACCAAAACAAGCCAGTAGGTCACTTCATATGGCCCGTATCTAGAGGTGAGCTAAAAGAGCAATATGTGCCTAATTTTGTAATTCTTGTGTACGACTTTTTCGAGTAAAGCTGCTCATAACGTCGCCTACAAGGGCGCTCGCACATATGGAAGACAGATCTAAAATCAGCGTTCTATGCTGCATCGAATGGTATGTAGCTTGTTTGGATTGGCCACTTCGACCTCTGATCACTCCCTTGTGAGTAAGTATATCTTCATCATGAGTGACTGTCAATCAACGATATTTTAGTCAGTACTGACAACCTCAGACTACCGCTTGGTATACCATGGATGCTCTTTTTCAAGAAGCGCGCTGGCTGCGTTTGAAGCAATTAAAGAATTAGATTTTTAGCCCTGTAATTAATTAGCTTTCTTGCTTGAAAAAAGGCCCAAATGCCGGCATAGCTGATAGTCGAATATCGCTTCATCTAACTAACACAAAGGGTCTAGAACTTATCTTCAATTATGCTTCTGCAACTTCTGCGCGTCTGTAGTCTGAAAAATGTACTTTTTCGCAGGCCTTGGTTATTTTTTCCCAGTTTATCACTATTAACCCAGGCTGAATCGCGGGTTTAGCAGCTGCAGCCATCGCAAAATAAGAACACATCCCAAACCAGCTCCTTGCATCGCATTTTTGGTCACGAGAAGACTTGGCAGAACTTTCTTTGAAACTCAATAACTTTGCCAAGTAGCTTGTTATGCTTGTACGCACTCAGTGCATTTTTGATATATTTCGAAAAAGTGAATCAGCTTCGTATAATTTGAATTGCATAACTTTGATGTTATGCTCTTTTACGAAAGATCAGGCATCAGCTGCCTCTAGTTATTCTGAGACTGTAACAACATGATATTGAAAGCTGAAATTTTTAGAGTGTTTGATTTCAGCAACCTTGACCGCTAAGCGTTGTGTATGAACGTTTCTTCACTTATAACCACATGCTGACACGGCGGACCTTCTCCACGTACGAACCTTTTGCAATACTTGCTTCTGCATTCGTCTGAAGTTGAGTAGGTGGCTACTAGTTTTGTAGAGGGTCTCATTAATTTGCGACACTGCAAAATTATGTTCATTGCCAATTGAAGATGGATCTCACGAGTTCTTACACTTTCTTCGTGCCCTTCGTTGTGTGAGAGCAATGGTTACTGACTCGTTTGCTTGTCTGATCAAGTTCTGAATTTGACTGTGATCATGCGACAGAAAAAACGTATGCATACTTCGAGAAGCACTGAAAGTTTATCGACTTTTTCAAGTTTTTTCAGGTCCACATGATAGTTTTGTATATGTCTCGCTATGTCGTACTGATCTAAGATAGAATACCTCTGTAATAATTTTGTATTAAATGTAATCAGAATCGTTTCTTCAAGTCATACGAGGTCTAGTGAAGTTTCTTTAGCAGCCTTACGCTTCGACTTTTTTGGAGGCTGGAGTGGTAAAAGTCTAACATTAGGCACTATTTTGCCATGCATTATCAACTTAGTGCTGAATCTATCTGATTTCAGTAGCAATACGCAAAGTGAAAGTAAACCAATCTTATTTTTAACCGCCAATACACTAATGTTATTATACGCCAGTCCTTTGACTTTGAAGCGCCAATGAGCGGGAGGCGGTCAAGAGGCGCGATTTCTCCCGGTTCAGCAACATATACCTCAGTACGGTATTATGTACAGTGACCGCCAAAAAGTTGCGGACAAGCCGCCTTCCTTTCTTCATCGCTCATTTTCGAATGGAAAACAAAGATGAAAAAATGATTGGATTGCATGAGGTGATAGAGCTCTTCAAGAGCTACAACCCACACATTGCGCTTTCTGGGAAATATTTATTATAAAAATTATAAAAATCTTTTCCTAAAAAAAGTCCGGAAATGGCCGCGTCACAATGTCGCGGACATTATTTCTTTGAACGCGAAAATTTTCTTTTAGGTCTTTTCTTGGAGCAAAAACAGAAGTTTTCGGACAGATAAGCATACTATGTTGTAGAGCTCACCGAGGACAACAATCGGGTAGTAGTTACTTCCAAAAAAAACCAAGCTTGAGTTTTATTTTGCTTCTTTTCAAAAATAACTTCTAATTCCCCTTCTTAAGCCAAATTTCTTCGCATGGGAATTTTTTCAAGATATCCCAACAAAGCTAATTTAAAAAAAGGATGCCTTTTGACATCTTCTATGCATCCGACGTGTGCTATCGAGTTTCTTTGTTCAAAATGGCTCTTGAAAGTGAGTGCACATGACCCCACCTGCGTCTCACCACTGACTTGCACCGCTTTGCAGGCTTGTAGTCTGGCCGCCAGTTACTCTACGAGCCTGCAAGTAGGCTCATTCGAAAGAGCGTGAGCTCCTCGACATGAGGGTATGCAAATGAATTGAGTTTGGGAAGAACCGGAAATTTGGCGGATGGGGTAAATGCGCAGCCATAAGGCGAACGAATGGAGTGAAGGCTCTTATCAACATCAGAACAGTCTTAGGCCCGTATGCACGTACGTCCCCGCTGGGGAGGGGAGGGGAGCTGGATCCCCAGGGGAACGATCCCCTCCGCCGAACCCCGCCATGACAGAGGGAAGGGAGCGATCCCCTCCCCTGCACCTAAGCGGGGATGGTGTGAATGGTTTCAGAGGTATTGATCGAGCGAACCTTAGTGCATACGGGGTTCGAATGGAGGAGGGGATTGGAGGAGGGGATCCCTTCCCCTCCTCTACTCGAACCCCGTATGCGCGAATTTAACTCAGTAACGCGGGGGAGGGGATCGACATCCCCTACAACGGAGGAGGGGTTCGATGGTGTAGGTCAAGCCAGAGAAGCGAGTATTCTGATTCCAATCAATCATTACAAAGCATTTCGTTCAAATTGATGAAAGATTTTCTACGGGAGCCGGGTTCCTCTCTCAGCGACCTGTAGCTTGCAGTTTTAACTCTCTCTTCCATATTCGCTTTTTGTAAAGAAATCCGGACATATATCTGCCAGTTTCGAATATCTGTAGAACGTTGTGACCATTCACGAGAGTTGCGCATTTTTTAGTTGACATGATAGTTTTATCCATTAAGGCTGGTACAACATATTGTAACTATCACATTATATGATGAATTGTATCTTGTTATCCTAACGTAAAACTGCTTTGAATAAAATGAAAATTAGCAGACTCGCATGTTTCTGAGTTAAGATCCTCGGGGGAATGATCCCCTCCCCATCGCTCCCCTCGTGCATAGCAGGGAAGGCCGATGGGGATCATTCCCCTGGGGTAAAGGACGATATGCAGCTGATAGCTACAGCGTTTATGGAGAGCTGGCACGATTTGCAGCTTCAGTTATGTGTAGAAATGCTGGTTTGAATGTCCGCGGCACCCCCCCCTTTTTTTCGGCAGCATAACGTCTTCTACCCATTCACTGCATATACATACACCTTGACTTCTATCACTGAACACCTTCAAGCTGAAATGGGCAGCATGGCGAAAATGAGCAGCATCCATGAAAACAGCTGGAATATAATGGATGTAGGAAATATTTCTTTAGTGTGCCGATCGCAATCACGGCAGACGGCATTCCGCAACGATTAAATATCGCCTAGACACGTTAAAGGCGAGTAGCTATCAAAAGATAAGAAAAAAGGAATAATTACTGCAAAAAAGCGGAAGCAAAATGAATTCCCCGCTCGATCTCCCCTTCTGCATAAGGGGGCTCCCCTCCCCTAAGTACCAGGGGATCCCCTCTCCGGTATTGCCTTTCTGCATACGGGGATTCGCGTGGGGAAGGGAGGGGAGCCCCAGCGGGGATCATTGCAATGGTTAAACTCACATCCCCTCCCCGCGGGGATGTACGTGCATACTGGCCTTAGAGCTCCAAAATGGGTCTATTGCAAGAAAATTAACGGTATTAAACTTCCAGGATGGCACTGATGGCGAAAGGAGCTTTGCTCAACTTTAGCTTAACACGTTTAGGACCGCGAAATCGCGCGCGGCGAAAAAGAGTGCACTTTCAGCCATTAGCCAACAAAGGGACCTTATTTCGTAGACTGTGTGCTACATCTGCAACCAGCTTGTCAAATAAGTTCCATACCCGAAGTTCTGAGTGAATTTAAAGTGTTTAAATTTTGTCGCTTGAGAAGGATTTCTGTGCTTTCCTGAATGATAGGAACAAGGACTCAGTTACTAATAGTATCCAAAAGTATCTATGTTGTAGACGTACACATCAGTATTAAAAGTACGGTTTTTCTCTTTGATATCGAAGCAAAGAGAAGTTGCGACGTCGCACACGTCGTTCGCGTTGCCGCACTTCGTTGCAACTGTTGTTTGATTTGCGCTCATATCTCCTAAACAAGTATCGGCGGCGCAACTCTAAAGAATCATTCGAAAAGTAGAAGCTCAGGTCTTTGATTTGATAACCTTGGACTAAAAGAAACTTCCTGTAAACGTCAAAAAGATCTTCCAAAGCAGCGTGCTGCACCATGTGCAGCACCGGTCCGAAACGTGTTAAAAATCCTCAACCTACAACTGAAGCTGCGCTTTATCACCCCATCCGCCAAATTTTCGGTTCTTCTCAAACTCAATTCATTTGCATACAGTCATGCCGAGGAACTCACGCTCTTTCGAATGAGCCTACTTGCAGGCTCGTAGAGTGACTGGCGGCCAAGCTACAGGTCCGCAAAGCGGTGCAAGTCAGTGGTGAGATGCAGGTGGGGTCATGTGCACTCACTGTCAAGAGCCATTTTCAGCAAAGAAACTCGATAGCACACGTCGGATGCATAGAAGATGTCAAAAGGCATCCTTTTTTTAAATTAGCTTTGCTGGGATATCTTGAAAAGATTCCCATGCGAAGAAATTTGGCTTAAGAAGGGGAATTAGAAGTTATTTTTGAAAAAAAAGCAAAATAGAGTTCAAGCTTGGATTTTTTTGGAAGTAACTACTACCCGATTGTTGTCCTCGGTGAGCTCTACAACATAGTATGCTTATCTGTCCGAAAACTTCTGTTTTTGCTCCAAGAAAAGATCTAAAAGAAAATTTTCGCGTTCAAAGAAATAATGTCCGCGACATTGTGACGCGGCCATTTCCGGACTTTTTTTAGGAAAAGATTTTTAAAATTTTATAGTAAACATTTTCCAGAAAGCGCAATGTGTGGGTTGTAGCTCTTGAAGAGCTCTATCAAATCACGCAATCCAATCATTTTATCATCTTTGTTTTCCATCCGAAAATGAGCGATGAAAAAAGGAAGGCGGCTTGTCCGCAACTTTTTGACGGTCACTGTATGTCTCTAAAAACACAGCGCTCTGGCTTACGAGCTGTGCAAAGCTACCGCTTGTTGGGTTTGACAACTTCTGCTGAAAAATACCGAAATATTTTTGTATCTTCAAACAATTCTATTGTTTTTGACCTTCCTATTTCGTTACAAATATATTTCAAGATTATAACATTGAACAAAAACGCTCCTCTCTGATATATCTCTTTGAAACCTTGATTTGCTCAACAATAAAAATCGCTTCTCACATACACCAACCACCAATAAGCTAAAGAACTCATAGGTGCGTAACACTACTATTACGGCTCACTTAGCGAGCAAGATGTCACTCGCGATAGCCAAACACTTTTCTGTTCATCGATGGCTTTCACTGCATCACGCATTGAGAGTTTTCCCCACAGATGTGTTAATCTTAGTCCAAAGTCATGCAATCAGTTCCACCATTTTCATCACCATGCTGTTTTGCTTACGTTCGCCGAGTGATGAATTTAATCACGTGTCTATTGGCTAAATGTTTTCTAAGGTCTGTATGCACGTACAACCCCGCTGGGGAGGGGAGCGGAACTGGATCCTTAGGAAAACGATACCCTTCAGTGAACCCCGCTATGACAGAGGGGAGGGGAGCGACCTCCTCCCATGCACCTATAGCGGGGATGGCGTGATTGCGGTAGTCGCTTCTACCTCACGGCTACTAATACCTCGTCAAAAAAGTTACTTTGGTCAGTTCTTGTGCACCAGAATGGCTTTGGAACAAAATATACAAGAATACTTATTTTGCGTGCCTTTGTCCCTTTCTCACATTCTCCATTCACCCCTCCCATTATATCTGTCTGTTTCGCTCTTTTTCATTTCCACATTACTGGTTCTAAGGTTAAGTGGTGTAAGTAGTGAGAGTGTTTTGAAGTGATGCGTGTCAAGCAATTCATGTTATATTCCCTCGCATTTATGTTTGACTGCACTCCTATAAAACAATTCGTAAGTGTGCAGCTTTTTGTGGTTTCTTCCAACGTTTACCAGTGCGGTACTCTTTGCTGCCTCACATTCTGTACTTAATTTCAAAGGTATCGATCGGACAAATCCCGGTGGTGGGGATCCCTTCTCTTCCCCTCCCCGTATGCGAGAATGTAGCTCGACGACGCGGGGGAGGGGATCGACATCCCTGCAATGGAGTAGAAGTTTGATGGTGTAGATCATGCCCAGAGAAGCAAATATTCTGGTTGCAACCAGTTGTTACAAAATATTTCGCTCAACTTGATGAAAGCATTTTCTTCGAAAGCTGGTTTCCTTTCTCGGCGACCTGCGGCTTGCAATCTTATCTCCCCCTTCTATATTCGCTTCTTGAAAAGAAATCCGAGCATATAATTGCTGTCAAATTCGAATATTTGTAGGAGTTCTTGAAAATTCACGAAATTTGCGCATTTTTCATATAACATGATAATTTTAGCCATATAGGCTAATCAAACACATTGTTAACTTTCATATTTCCTGACAATTTGGCTTTATTTTGATATTTTAACATAAGCTGCCTTGAAAAAATCTAGGAAGTAGCCGATTTGCCTATTTTTGAGTACAAATCCCAGGAGAGTAATCCCCTCCCTAGCGTTCCCCTCCCATAGCAGGGAAGGCAGCTGGGGATCATTTCCCTGGGGGAATGGACGGCGGTATGTCGCTAATAGCTGCATGAGCGAAAGTGAGCAACATCCAATAAAAAACAGCAGGAATATCTTGGGCATAGGAAATATTTTTTGGTGCGCCGAGCGCAATCACGGCAGACGGCATTCCGCAATGACTAAAGTATTGCCGATGACATGCTGGGGCCGAGTAGCAACCAAAAGATGAGAAAAGAGGAACAATTACGCTAAAAGGACTGAAGCGAAATGATTTCCCCGCTCGATTCCCCTTCTGCAGAAGGGGGGCTCCCTTCCCCTACTCTCAGGGGATCCCTTCCCCGATATTGTCGTTGTGCATACGGAGGTTCGCGTAAGGAAGGGAGGGGAGCCCCAGCGGGGATCATTTCCATGGTTAAACGCACATCCCCTCCCCGCGCAGAGCATACGGGCCTAAGTCTGTCGCTATGTGGTCTCCCAGCTTCCGTGTAGGAATCGCTTTATGTCATACTTCAATAAATTCCGCAATGTTGAAGACCGCGCATAATTAGGAGTGTTTCGAAGTAGATGTAGTACATGTTGCGCCTCTGAAAAAGCCGGGAGACCACTTGAGTCACTTGAGTCGTCTTCTATCGACTAGCTCAACTCAAAGTTGAGCTAATCGATAGAAGACGTGGCAGCTTGAATGCACCATACGGGAACCACAAGCATAAACAGCGTGGTGATCAGGATTATGGTAATGAATGCATGATTTGTCTTACGAGATTTGACATCGCGGAGAACTTGCAAGCATTTTGGATCCCGAAGAGAAACCCACTGATGAACAGAACAGAAAGAATGTTCGACAATTATGAACGACTTCTTGCCGTTTAGACGCTTTGTGTGCTGTAAGTCAGTATTCGTTAGAGGCACCGTCCACCCAAAATGGAGGTTGGCAAGATTATGATGGCATACTAGTGTGGGCCCCCATACTAGACAAACCCCCAAGCTTCGCCGCAAAAGACTGCTTCTGAAGCGAGAAATCCGCTCCGGAATTCGCCCACTTTTGTTACTTCCGGAGCGGATTTCTCGCTTCAGAAGCAGTCTTTTGCGGCGAAACTTGGGGGTTTGTCTAGTATGGGGGCCCACACTAGTATGCCATCATAATCTCGCCAACCTCCATTTTGGGTGGACGGTGCCTTTAAGGTGTTCTATAGAGTACAGTATGCGGTCAGAATCTCTCACCACTTCAGTTCCTTGAAAACGGAATCAAAGTCAAGGCTGCTTTCTAAGAAAGAAAGATTTACAAACATGTTTATGTGACATTAAAGGCAGCGGCTCGGCAGGATTTCGTTTTCCAGTTCTTCACGTTTTCGGAGCCTTCTCGCCATGAGAAACCCATATCTGGGCTTTTCAGCGCATGAAAATGGCAAAATGCCTTTTTCCAAAGCCCTCCAGGTCAGCCTTTAGTGCAGAAGTGACTGGGGCTTAGAACGAAAAAGGCGGGCCGCGGCTTTTTCCGGCGTATCTACTGAATGCGGACTAAAGCTTCGGAAAAAGCGCATTTTTGCTATTTTCATGCGCTGAAAAGCCCAGACATGGGTTCCTCATGACGAGAAGAATCCGAAAAGGTGAAGAACTAGAGAATGAAATTCTGCCGGGCCGCTGCCTTTAAGCCTATTCAAGAAAATTTGTAAAACTCGCCTCCCTAAATTCATCCTCAGCCATAATAAGAGCGCCATTCAAAGATTCGAAAAATGTGTAACCATTTTTACACTTATAGAAGATATCACTAAATTTGCTCTCAGTCAAGTTCAAAAAAACTTCAATTGTACTCACTAATATGTGTGTCGCACTTTCTGTGAACCAACAGGAATGATGAACTCAATGTTTGAAAGGGCCTATGCGGCACTTAGTCCAAGACAAATTTCATGTGATATTCGTAAGTGTTCAACTTACTTGAAATAGTCGTAGATCACTGTCCATGAACAAACCAGCACACAGAGACATGGCAACAAAAGCAAGGAGAAAACAGGCACTGAATATTTTACAAGTGTCTAAGCGCAGACTTTTTGTTGAGAAGAGGAGCTTGAAGGATTGGAAATCAAAGTACAGCCTTATCATCTTCTGCCAGATGATTTAAGGAGCGGTGGATGCATTTGTTGGAGAGAATAAAAATAACATCTTACACGGGATCTAAGATCATTAATCTTCATAAGACCGTAGATTTTTTGAACGGAGATACGAATTTTTGTTAATTATTCGAACTTTTTAGATTCCGTCTTCAAACTCTACATGGATTAAACTTGTGCGGAAGCGGTAACGCCATTTCAAAAAGGCTTTGCTCTATCGAATGATGTCCCATACACGTCTTGGAAGATTTTCGTGAGAAGCGAAATTCTTTTTTTTTTCAACCTGATACTAATCAAAATGTCAGCAAGATTAACGTATTACTCGATTACCAAGTCCTTCCTTTTGACTCCTTAGTACGATTCCCAGTTGTGGCGTGCCACACCTTTCGATCCTATTATGCTTTTCAATTTTCGACTTATAAAATGCAGAAGCTCTCGTCGAAAAATGCAAGTCTTTTTGATTATTGTCTCCGCTTGATGTTATAAAATCTTTTTGCATTTTCATTTTCGTCATCAAATGCCCCGTAATGCATGGAACTCATTTAGTTCGCCGGTTGCCAAGGATCGAAAAAATGTACTAAAGTGCATTACTTACGCAGCCATAATGCAAATTAATGATCCGACCACCATAGCAAGATATCCAACGCTTGTAGCAGCGGTAAACATTACTCCTCTTACACATATAGCATTGTAATGATATCTTTTGTTATAGAACAAAAATGTCCAACTGAAAGAAGAAGAATAAGCTTGAAAATGCTGCTTTAGGTGGATGGTAAAATATCACATTACCTTGCTATTATTGCGAGCCCAAAAATCGAGAAACAGACCAAAGCGAGCGGAAGAATGTGTGTATAGCCCAGCATATCGCCAACGCGACGTGCATAATCCTTAATGACTCAAACGATTTCATTGACTTGATTATTGAGCTCTGCTTTTCACCATGAATATGAAAACGTCAGCTAGTTCTGTTTGGAGCTGATTGGTCGCGTTCGTCATAAAAACTGGTACCTACAATTTTATGCAATCATTTTTTTCGAAAACTGTCTAATATAATATAAGCATAGACCTCGAACCTCGCTCAGAAATTCCCCAGTTTTTACCATAGCGGTATGAGCTTGATATACTGCTATGAAGGTACGATTAGCGCTATCGTAGACCCAAAAATAATAAGAATCACCTGAAGTTTTAAGTTACAAACCAATCAAACCTGCTTCATAAAAAATTGCGAGGTGTCTAGTACGTCAATGACCCACTGACTGATCACACGCATCGATGGTACCACCGAGGACTAAATATGAGTATTCTGAGGGAAAGTCCAAGAGGAGCCTAATAATCACCAAATTACTATGTAATTGAGCGAATTGGGGCATGACACTTTTCAATAAATCCCTGAGTTCTAAGATGTCCGGAGCGATTTGCAATGCAAATGCGTTCATCTGCAGAATATACTTTAGTACTACTTTAGCAAAAGTTTTCGCCCCATCAGCAAAGGCTAACAAATGATTTGATCACTACTTTTCTTAAATCAACCAACATTTTATAATTTCTCGCCTCAGCTTTGTGGAGTGCTCAGAAATTTGATTGTAACTCTTGAGATGAAGTCAAGGGTTATGTTTGTGCTGCATATTTTTAGAAAATCCCAAAAGAATTTTTTGCAATCAATAGTAAGAATTTCTTAACTGCGGTATACAAAAGAAAACCGCGAGGGTGCATAACGTTTATTTATCTATGAAAATTGCAGTTTGGCTTTCATAACAGAAGCTACTTCACTTGCAAGTGCTTAAAAAATCGAGAATCTCCAAATAATGTTTCTCACCTTCTTCATTGAGTCTATATCAATCATATCCGTTGCGTTTTTTAGTTGTTCAATTAATACTGTAGCCTCCTTCAAAGCTTTTGTTTTGAATGTTGTATGCTCCTTCTTGTTGATGCAGTGCAAATTTTTTAAAAGCACATCATTGAATCTATGCAGATCTATAATTATAAAAATTTGATGATTTCTTTCTGATCAGTAATTACAAAAATCTGAATATTTTTTCAAAATTTGAAGACCAGTTGATTTCAAAATCGTACTTCTTTACGATCATTCGAAAATGAAAAGTACAACAATTCGTATTATTTGCTGGTTATGATCACTGACCGCATGCCACATTTTGAAAGAGCAGATCCGAATAGGTTATTATTACCTCTCCAGTGGTGGAGTATATGACCATTCTGTGCAACAAGTTTGCGGAGTGCTTTTTCGTTGTCTCTTGAGCACCAGGAATGATATCCACGAAAGTCCCCGCGAAATGGGCTTTTCGTGCGAATAAAATGGACTTAGTCCATGCGGTGCGATAAGATATCGCATTCGCGAATCCATGCATTCCATACAAAACTATCTACTTCAGCAAACCCTTCTCCAACTTGTCTCAACCTGTTTGCTCACTCTTGCAGACCCATTTCCACCAAGTGGTCGGTATCTGACTAGGCTAACCTAACATTACTATGTAGTCACATGGATATTCTACAGAGCTTCTGAGTAATTATACTGAAACGCAAGTTTTTTGTATTTTTGAATACAAATCATGAATTTAGTATGGCTTGATGATTTGAAGAGTTATCAAAGTTTATTTGATTTACATAGGAATTTTCGCATCGACCTGATATTTGGGAGCGTTTGAGTTTGTTAGCGAATATTTTGGTGATTTTGACCTTCTTCCATGGTTTTTATAGCTTTTGTATGAGTTTAGAAAGAGACACTTATTTCGAACTTCAAAATAGACATGAAACGTTTTCCACTCACTGGTTACCTTAGAATAGGCTAAGGAACAAATTCTCAAACAATCGCCATCAAAAATATGCAAAAAGGTAAAAAATGGGCTTAGTCCCAGCTCATCTTGCTGCTGGAAGTAAAATGGGCTTTCAAGTCCATTTAAAATGGAGGTAAATCCCATTTTGCCCCATTCTAAATGGACTTTTCGCATGATTCTTTCGCAAGCGAGAGCTCAAGTAGGGTTGAATCATTTTCATCACACCGCTTTGCCTCGTGGTTGCGATGAGATAAAAATTGGATTTCGACCAGTTTCTACCGCGAACGAATAAAATGGGGCTTTAAAGTCCATTTTCCTCCATTATGGACTTTCGTGGATATCACTCCAAGGAGTGCTTGAGGAGCGTCCTTCTCTTAAAGGCAGTGTCGAGGCAAATCTGGTTAGCTCTTTTGCCTGGAAATTGATGAGGGGGTCCTAACTAAAGCACTGCCCAAGGGGCAGCGCAAATTATTCAATCACGGCTGAGAAATCCGTCCCCGCGTGCCTGCGCCGTGACCGTAACACTTAGCATGGATCCCAGCGCGAACGTAATGTCAATGTGTGAGAGAAGCGTTTTCGGGTTACGGTCACGGCGCAGGCGCGGAGTTTTTGGGGCCGGATTTCTCAGCCGTGAATGAACAATTTGCGCTGCCCTTTGAGCATTGCCTTAGTTAGAACCCCCTCATCAGTTTATAGGCGAAAAACCTATGCGCCCAGATTTACCTGGACACTGTCTTTAATTTCAATCATGCTCCATTGAGTGCAAACTATGTAAGCCGCGTTTGAACAATCAATTTCCAAACGGTCGGCTGCTCACTCAATGCTTACTTGGCAACTTTTGCGCATAAAAGTGACACGGAAATTGTGGAAAACTACTGAAAGTACGCAAAGTGTAAATGAAAAAGTAGGCTCGAGAATATGTTTCTTGATTGCTTTTCTTACATTTCCTGTCTCTCGCGCTTTAGTACAACTAATCCTACAACATCTTTACTCCTTCTTCGTCCCGCGGAATAATAGGCAAGCGCCCTCTGGAGCTAAGAGTTCCGCTGAAGCAGATTGACCTCGTTTTGATTTGAGCCATCGCATACCCCTATTGCGAAATCAAGGTGTTTGTGTTCTTGAGAATGTGTTGAACAATTTTTACTTTTTTCGCTTTTTAAGCATTACTTACCGCTATTTAAAGTAAGCAATTGCGTTGGCAAAAGTGCTACACCGCGACGAAATTCGGAAAGACTTTCATGGAAAATATACATGCTTATGAGAGATGTGAAAACACATATGAGAAAAGACATGCCCGCACAGATTACTGCCTGGCAAGTTACTTCCTTACTCTGTAAATTTATTTGAACATATCAAGTTGTTTGAGCGGTAGATGTACCTTTCTAGCACATAGTGTTCGCCATATAAAGTGCAGTACTGCTAAAAATAGTAGTGCGATAAACAGTGAAACCCACAACAAAAATACAGCAAATACAGCAGGCTGGAAATTAATATAGACCGTCATAAAAATTGAAAACTTTTGAAAAACTGACATTTTCCAATACGCTGCCGAGTATAATATATTCAATTTTGAGTGGATCACTGGTCACTTTTCCTATTCTCTAAAAGAAGATAAGATAAGATTCAATTAGAGAGGTAGATAACCCTGTGAACACAAATGGAAGAAATGCGGAGCTTACAAGAACTTCTGAGCCTTAGCTTTCCGAAGAATATACAGGCTCGCAATAGAGAATGTCATTTTTGAACCAATCCAGACAGGATTATTTACACATAACGTTGAATTGCGAAAGTTCGTTAAATTGTCAAAGTTTTTGAAAAGTATCAATGCTATCGCGTACTGACTTGCTTTCTTCTAGCCGAACTGATCGATCAATGATGTTTATCCAAAAGTGAAATCGTTTGGCGATGGTTGTACTAGACAGTGTCTAATTCAAAGTTACCAAAGGATGAGCGTGCAATTACACTACCATGGGCGTGCCTTTTTGGAGCCTTTCAGCTTGACAATACGCTGCAGTGCGCGGGGACTTGGTAGCTGCAGCAACACTGTTTTCTTCTTAGATATTATATTTTAGGGATCCAGTCGTTGATCCTTTCTGGAAGGTTCTCCCGATATTCGGACATCCTGTGTTCTACTTTAATAAACACTGAAAGGTGAAGAAAAAATTAGTGTAGGCATATAATTAGATTACTCTCCCTTTTTTCCTACGAGACATTCATTTTCAAAGGCGTAGGTGAAAGGGTATGCTTTGCTCATAAGCAGTGGTGACCATCATGTATTTTCTTAGTGAGACCGCTATTTTCCGAGTTAGACCACACGAATGTTTATTTTAGCACTCCTGCATGGTGTCCCTGATGTAGGAGTGTTAAAGTGATCATCCTCCTACACGCAATCACAATGATATCCACCACTGCAACTACGAAGAATCATTCTTTCTTCTAACTTTGCCCGTTATGATGGTCTCACATAGACATTAGGAGTAATTGCTTGAAGTGAAAAATAAGAAGCAAAAACTATATAAATTGCTTAGCGAACAAAAGGGATTAAGTGACAGGGATGCTGCGACTACCACGTCCACGCGCGCTGCAGAGTACTATAGTACTCTAGTACTTAAGCTGAAAATGCGCTAAGAAGGCACTAACACGACGGTGTCATTGCACGAGTCGGGATGTCGACGGATATCCTCTAGCTGCCTTTTGGTCTTTAAAGCAGGCTCAAATCAGCTGGCAAAGTGGAAATAAAAATCTAAGTTGGAGCGATAAAGACATGATCTCTTTGTCTCTCCTCAGTTTTCTTAACTTTTCCTCTTCTTCCTCCCTGCTCCTGTGGCCGTATTCATCATTGATACCTTGAGGTAAATTCTACCTCCAGGTAGTTTTATCACTCATTATCAGCAAGTATCCGTTTTCACAAGTACCTTGAGGTAAATTCTCAATGTAATTTTGCTGATAATGAGTGATAAAACTACCTGGAGGTAGAATTTACCTCAAGGTATCAGTGATAAATACGGCCACTGGTCTAAATGCACGCCGCAGTGCTCTTGCGGTAGCCTTGTTTTTCCTGGCTACCTTGCTTTGGAACCCTATATTCTGGTTATCACGAAAAGTTCATGACATTACCGCGCCCATTTACATGACTGTCGCACAATGACACGAAAAAGATAGTATTCTTCATCTAAATGCAAGCAAACAAACTGTCAAATCGACAAAGCCTCAAAAATCGCCACAAAAAGTAATCTGAGAAGAGTTGCGGTCGAAAACATATGTGCATGAAGTTTCAGCTGAAAAGGTACGATTTTTACTTGGAACGTGCATCTTAAGGATATTGAGTTCTTACATCTGCACAGATTGATTCATCCAGCACTAACATCCACTCACAAACTTTCTCAGTCTCCCTTCGACTATAGTCATATTGGGCAACTAGTGTGTTATGGTGGCATGTTTAACCGTTTGAGTCGGTCATCGGGTCTAGTCCATAAACTTGGGGGTTTTAGAAACCAGTGATTCACCTCTGCTTCGCAGAGGTTCGCACTGGTTATACAATTGAAACTCACCACGCAATGCCGATTATCACGAATAAAATGTAAACAACTCATTTTGAAAGCTTTTTCATATGAAAGCGGTGATTTCGCTTGGATGAAACTTTTCGCAGAAGAACGAACGCAAAAGTATAGATTTTTAGTTGTGGAAACGGTGTGTGAGCGTTATTTTATGATTGTTACAGTTCTTTATTGACGGCTAACGTTTCGTATTCCATATTCCATCACCTTGGCTCAAGAAGTTGCGGCGTCAACGTCTATGCTGTGCGTGAGCGCGCATCCGGGGCCCTGGGGTCACGTCGGGGCAGTGGCGTACCCAGGATTTCGGCTTGGGGGGGGGGGGGGCGCGACAAAAATTTTTTTCTAACGAAGGTGCGTAGCGTTAGACGCGCACTCCGAAAAAATATTTGGGGTGCTTCTCAAAACTTTTACGAGTCCCCGACCCCTAAAATCTGGAGAAAGGGGGCGTGGCGTTAGCCACGCCCGCGAAAAAATTTTTTTTACAAGGCTAATTCGAAATTTTAAAAATTTTTAAAAATTATTTTAATTATTTACAAAAATAAACAAGTCACTTGCACATTTTTATAACCCAAATAAGTAACTTTCAAAAATTTCGCGACCAATTCTCGGGGGGGGGGGGGGAGGCGCCCCCCCCCTCGGTACGCCATTGCGTCGGGGTAGAGCTCGTAGTGCGAGCGGTACCGCTGAGATCCCCTTCTGCTTACCGTTCATCTCCGATGAGCTGAGCAATGCAGTGCGGCGATGCGTACAACACGCGGATTTGCAAGGCATGATAAAGTGGTCGATATCCCTCCAGCTAATCTCAAATGGCAACCTGTTCGCAACCGCGCTTATGATCGTACTTGCCCTACTCCCAATTGTGTGGTCTGCCCATTTGGTAAAGAAGGCGATTGTATGCAGTCCGGGGCCATTTATCTTATGACATGTCTTTCATGCGGAGACCATACATCGGCGAAACAGGGCGCCCACTTTGTTGTCGCGTAAAGCAGCATGTGGATGGTTTGGAAAAGTCAAGAACAGCTACGCCGCTCGGGAAACACCGTATAGTAGGTGATAACAATTCTAAGGTACAAGTTGCAGTAAGAATCTTGTTCGCATGAACCCGAGATCCTCGCTCGCAAAACGTTGGAGGCTTTTGGATCAATGCTAAAAACCCAAAATTGAATAGAAAGGAAGGGTGTATCGCCATCACGCAGGAACTCGCACCTTATTACTCCCTATGCGGATCTGAATATGAGGTCAGGTCATCACGGCACATATAAAAGAGCTGAGGCCTAATCTTGTATATAGGTGGTCTTCTGACTTCCGCTATCTGTTATCATCTAAGGCTGGGTTCATACTGATTCGTTTTGGAACTGTTCCCGCACAGTTATCGCACTGTGCTGGAACTGTGCGGGAACAATTCCGGAACTGTGCTGCATGTGTAGGAAAAGCGCAAAACTCATCGCAGCGCCAGTCGGCCAAGTTCGGCCGCCCGCCCCATCTTAGCCGCCCACGAAGAGGGTATAAAAAAAAATGCCCCGCCCTTCCCAGCTCGCTCGTAGTTCAGCACGCCAGCTCCGGCCGGTCTCACAACCATCATGCTGAGGTGAGCCTCCCCCCCCTATTCATTTACTTCCCCTTTCTTTTAATTGTTCTTTACATCCTTATATTATCTGTAAGGTATATCTCCGTGTCTCCTTTACATTCTCGATATATTCCAATATGTCTTTTGTATTTTTATGTAATGATAAAATCTTAGTAATTACTTGTGTGCTGTAGAGAGAAGGAGTGGCTTAAAGAGAGGTCATATATGTAAGCGTTACTGGACAAAGTCGTTCTAACAAACATAAATTTTTATTTTATCACACATGCGCTGCAGCCGCTCTGCACCGTTTTGAACGGCCGTTCTCAACGGTTTTTCTTTCAGATTTCTCTCATTTTGGCCTTATTCCTCCACCCCGCTTCCCTTCTTGATCAGCAGATTCGAACTCGAAGCGGGGTTGAAGAATGAGCGCTTTTCTGCTCTGCTTTTGCGACAAAACGTGTGTTCTTATGCTCGTCCATCCTCTCTTCGTGATTTTTGCTCAGACTTACTTCATGTGTTCTAGAAAGGCGCTGCGTAGTCTAGCATATGTATTGAAATTGATATAGACAAATCTCTAGAACACATGGAGTAGGCCTGCACAAAAATGGCAGAGAAGATGGACGAGCGCACGAAGTCCATCTTCCCGGATACATCGAGCAGAACAGCGTTCGTTCGCAGCTTTTCTCATCACAAGGAGAAGCAGGGTAGAAGAAAGAAAAGAGAAGCAAATGGAAAAAGAAAAAGGGCTGAGAACGCTCAAAAACGAAATTAATCAAAAACAAGAAACAAGTCCCAATTCATGCAAATTCAGAATTGCTCCTGCTCCCTAATTCATGACAGATGGCTACGAAAACTACGTAAAAAAACTTAATTTTCCTCGTCAATTCCTCCGTCTTCCCGCTACCGCCATAGTTCAGGTGGTAGCGGGGAGGAGGAATTGACTAGAAAACCACGCTCATACTAAACTCATTATCAAGTGACACTATGTTGCACTGACAGAGCGAGTCCTGATTACCTGGAACTCAATTCATGTAGATGAGGTAGTTGGCATACCATATTCCCATATTTATAGACCTCGCCCACCTGCTGATCCCTTATGCATTAGAACCCTTTGCTGCCGTCCTCGCGCTCTGCAGTGTCGATTTTCGGAACGAGCATAGCAATAACAAAGCAATCCGACATCAGGCTGATTGAAAAAGACCTCGCTTTTCGCAGTGTCTAAAAATACTTGCTTCATCTTTATCATAAACAAAATCATGAAATTTACCATGCAAGGATTGTGCTTTCGCTTACATCCAGTTTTCTCAAAAAAATTATGCGCTTAGTGTAAGCGAAAGTTTTATACAAAATCAGTCATCTTCGCTGATTCAGTTTGAATGATTAAAGTTTCAGTTCCTCCTCAATATCCTCAGCCAATGTCCTCCATCCATTCACAGGTATGAGTAACATTTATGTTTTTTTCAGTTGACATCCTCACAATTTTAGTATTCTGTGACTAATCCTTTACCAATGCCTTCGATGCCACTGATCACATCACCACATAGTGCATTCACACAAGTGACTGATTCGGTAGGCATGACTTTTATCATTTGTATCAGAGGAAAGTTAAAGAACTCCATTTTAGACTCATCAGTCAGCGTATGTTCCTACGCATCAACATTCGTCCTATAATCCACCGACTCAGCCACCTCAGGAGAGGCCGTAGGCATTGTTTGTTGACCAGAGAAATTATTCTAGTTAGGATTGTATCTATCCACTTTGATAATTCTGTATTGTTGTCGAAGAGACTGGTTATACAAAGTCTAAATAATTTGTTTCTGCTATTCAGATCTATGATTTGGCATGTTTTGCAACAGCGAGGAGAAAGTAAAAAGTCCATAAATAAGAATTATTATAAGCTGTGATAGACGATCGATAGCTTGTATGTTTAGCTTTTTGAGTGGGAGATGTGCACAGTCAATTGTGATATGTATGTAAAATTTTATGGGATGCGGTTCCATTCTAATAAAAGTTCAAGGATTGTCCAAAGAGGTGATTTAGGGCTTATACGATTTCTTCAGTTTTTTTTTTCGCATTGCAAAACATATTTGCAATTTGATCTCAGCTGCAACAATTGCTTATGTCTGTATGAAGACATTATCTTCATTGTTTTGTGATGTTTTCCATGACTTCTGTCTTGCGAGAAGTTCTTCGAACTTCTTCCTTGCGGGAAAGAAAAAACTGCTTAAGTTTCCATGCGCGTATGGGCGAGCATGCCCGAGTATCACTCGGAGCCATCCGGGTGACATTTCCGGAAGGATCCGGTGTCTTCTCCTCGATGGGATCCGACTAGTGCTTGGATTCCACCGAAATCTGCACCCCCTCCCAATCGAAACAGGTTGATTAAGTATGTTTACTGCTTTTGAACGGATGCTCAGATTCCCACATACTAGGTGGAACCGAAAGTTCTGTCACACCATTTTCAAAAAATCGTAACTTCATCTTGTCACTACAATTTTCCATTGCAAAAATACCGCTAGGAAGAGCAACTCATGTG
This sequence comes from Cylicocyclus nassatus, assembly GCA_958299035.1. Classification (NCBI taxonomy): domain Eukaryota; kingdom Metazoa; phylum Nematoda; class Chromadorea; order Rhabditida; family Strongylidae; genus Cylicocyclus; species Cylicocyclus nassatus. The sequence goes on from CATQJL010000223.1 coordinate 18,014,975, forward strand.
CTTTCTAATGACACCTTGCTGTCTCTCTTCCAGGCCTTGATTGCATAGATAAAATTGTGAAAGGGAGTTAGTTTGATTTTGGAATTTTAAGGCAAGCCCGTTAAAAGTTCCAAAACTGCGCCATAAAATCCAAAACAGCAAGTATTTTAGACTTTTCGACTCCCTCCTTCTAGCTGAGCAAGACTCGTGTTGATTGAGCTGTTCTTTGAAAAGTTATGACTTTTGAGAAAAAATGGCAAAAAATCAATTTTCTTAAGAAACCAATTTTTTGGCATTATTTCTCAAAAATCATAACTTTTTGAAAAGAGATCGATCAGCGCGAATTTTGCTCAGCTAGAAAGAGGGAAACAAAAAACTTAGGTTACTGGATCCTTTGAAATCTATTGCACAGATTCAAAAGTTCTAAGGCCTTGCCTCAAAATTCCGAAATCAAACTTATTCCCTTTTAACAATTTTATCTATGCAATCAGAGGCAGTATTTTTGTAATGGAAAGTTGTAGTGAAAGGAAGGAGTTACGATTATTTGGAAAAGGTGCGACAGAACTTTTGGTTTGACCTAATATATCATGTGCACTATCAGTCCAACGCAGAAGTCTACTAATAAATCTGCTTATACTATGTGTACTATGCACACCAGCAGATAATTTACCATGTAACAACTACATCTCAATCGCTTGAGCTTATTGAGCGTAGACCATTAACCACACTTTATTCACGGCCAACGTTTTGGCGGGATCGCCTTCGTCAGAGCCTAGAAAGTAAACATAAACATTCTCTGTTTTATGTTTTCGACTTTCTAGGCTCCGACGAAGGCGATCCCACCGAAACGTTGGCCGTGAATAAAGTGTGGTTAATATCTTGGTCTATGCTCAATAAGCTCAAGCGATTATCAGCTATCGATGCGAGATAAATTACAAGGTTGAACAATAACTACATTTTAGTGTCAATGTATGTTTGCCTGTACAATAATCATATGCAAAAAAGGAGCTAAGCAGCAGTTACATTTTCCTAAATGCAACATCCTTCATTTCCGCAAATTTAGTCTGATCCCGTCTATCCCATCGATTGTCTTATATCACAGAACTTGCATCACACAACTATTGAGATTTACTAGTGAAGGCAACTTAAACAATTAATAACATTCTTGACTATAATCTTGCAACAAGCTTGAAGTTGATTTCTATTTTCACTGTTATTGTAGAAATTTTCTCTTATTAGATTCCTGAATTGCTCGTTCAGGTTTGGTGAAGTTGGGAAAAAACGATATGACTACCATTGCCTGCTTTTCCTTGATCTAGAAATTCCTTGGACTTGCTTTCGCTTCCTACTCTCTCCTTTGAATTTTTGCTTGACACTTGTTCTTTTGAAGTTCGAACGGCAACCTTCTCAAATGCGGGTATTCCTGTTTGAAGCGATTTCTTACTACTGTTCAAAGTTTTCTTTTTCTCAGGTTGTTCTATTGATTCACGGCTTCTTACTTCTTCCTTAGACTTTCTCAAATCTGTTTGGGAATTACTCGATTGACTTTTTGCGGCATTTTCGGCAGAGACCCGGACTGCAGCATTTGTTGGCATTTCTTTTGATTGTGTTGGCTCTTCTGAGCTTTTCGCAGGAGCACTCGCATTGATTGTTCGCTCTTTCGAATTTGTTGAGAGTGGGTTCGCGGTAGCTTTCTTTCCTTCTTCGTTGTCTTCTTTTCCTTCTTCGATATCTTCCTTTTCTCGCGATTTATCCTTAGATTTTGGAATCAGCGACTGCTTAGCTTCCACTGTAGCGGCATCATAATGACCTTTTGGGGATCTTGACGCGCTCTTCGTGGTGACGCTTGTGCTCGGTCTACTCGTTGGTTTACTGTAGGAATCTGCGCGTTTGGTGGTTTCACTACTTGAACTTGAATGGCTCAGCCTTTCTAGTTTCAGAGCTTTCTGTACATACTTTACCTAAAGATTTGAAATTTTTTTAGTTGTAAAAGGCGCTACTGCATTGACTAGCATTGACTATATAGCTACACCACTCAGCTACATGCTAATCGAGGCTGAAAGGTAGTGTCCAGGCTAAGTTGGAGGTTCCGCTATTCTAATGTTATGGAAGAGAAGCGCTCTGGTCTTGCCGTGCCGCAGGTGACGAATAATAAAATAACGGTAGCCAAAGCAAGGCAAGGTATCAAGGCATAATGGCAGAATCAAACAGCTGCTACAACGCACTTTTTATTTGGAAAAGAAACGCCAGCTGCTCTTCTCCTCAGGCATCAAGACTGCAAGAGGGTATCGAAGCAACAGCGTTTTGTTGAAAAATGCTTGAGACCTTCTGTGCACTCAAAGTGGCGTTGATAACGAAACGTAATCAAATTGTATCAATGAATACACACTGTCGCAAGAAAGAGTTGAGCAAGAGTATAAAATCTGAACTAGCTAGTGATGGATGCATGTTACTCACCAAAGTAGTACCATATCTCCTTTCACTAGAGATAATAATAATAAATAAAAGAGCATTCAAATTACTCGTTTCTCAAGCTTTCGAATTATATGTAAAAGTTCGAAAAAGATTTTCTTGCTCTGAGATCTCTCAGATTTGGCTGATATTGTAGCTAGATAAAACTGCTCCTATCTCGCTTCACAGAAAAGCTAGGAAAAAAGGGACGGTCTACGTCGCCTCCTGTTCTTAGCCATCGAATAGTATACAAAGTGTTGGTGCACAAAGCTTTTTCAGTCCAAAAAAGTCTTGTTTTTGCTAACCATAGAAAGCGAGAGCGGGTGAAGCAAGTTAATACTAAATATCTCCACCTCATTTTTGGAATGCCACGAGTTTTTTTTCACTCAACAACTTATATACCTTAGAAAGCTCACGAAACGGATTCGACATAGACTGTCTCTTTTTCTCTAGCTTCCCTCCACTCAGAGATACATGGCATTTTAGCTAAAAACATGTGTTTTTGTGAAGAAATTTTTATGCAAAGAGTGGCTGAAAATGCCCAGTTGTTTAATTCTTTTACAAAGCAGGACTTCGCCAGTAAACACCTCTTCTTCTAGCTTTCCTCTTTCTTTCAGAAATGGAGCTCAAAGTGATTGCATAAAATCAGCTAATGCTGGAGTTAGATATGATTTTTTATATCTGAATTCACAGGAGAGCTGGAAAAAATGAGACGGTCTACGTCGATTCTGTATGTTCCAAGCTTCGAATGGTATGTCGACTGACAAAACATAAGCTTTCCTAAGTCAAAAATTTCCTGTTGGATGACCTTCCAAGGCCTAAGCATTGAGAAAATTATTATAATACATCTCTGTAGCACTTATTTTCCTTCTACTCCCAATCCCGTTAGACATGTAAGCTTGCGTCAGCATTCATCTAGGCCCAATTACACCCTTTACTTTTTTGGGTCAGATAGCCAAAACCCCTTTTACCTGGAGTGGACCCTGCTTCCCCTATCGCACCTATGGTTAGGACTATGAATAAGAAATTATGAAAAAATTATGTGAACTGAACTGAACTTGCGCTCAACTTTTATTGGAGTTAGGTGGCTTTCAAGCCATCTGGAAGCTACCTGAGATGGCTAGATAAAGAAATAGTCATAAAGTTTCTTCTCTTCACGCATTTTTTTTACCTTCTTTAGATAGATCTCATCTACATCTCAAACCCTACAAATTATTTCTTAAATCGCCGCGAACTCCCTACTTCCCGCGCAGTTACAGCCCCTTGAAAATTTTCAATGGCGGGCGGCAACGCTGCTCCAGGCGTGTAGCGCTACTCGCTGGATACATTATGCCGTTAATTCGGAGAAGAATATCATCGCGTTTGCTTGATGCTTCCTTGGTGTCTTTTTGTTTGCTTTCTTCCCTTTTTTTCATGTTTTATCTTCTAATATCTCATGGGATATTGTTTTTTTTTTATGTAAAGTCAAAGGAGACTTGGTTTTTCGCGATTTTTCGAAGTCAACTCGTGGCGAACCCCGGTGAATAAACTGCTGCACCTGTGATGCCGGCCTGCGCGCTAAATGCCGGCATAACTATTGCCGGCGTAATTAGCAAGTGCAGATTTTACCGCATTTTACCTGCAGCGCAAGCACATTATATTAAGCAGAAGATCTACTCGGCTGTAAATGTGTCTTTTTCTCGTAGTCAGCACACTTAAAGGCAGCGTCCAGGCAAGTCTGGACATATGGGATCTCACGTGGATAGTAATTTTGGGACCCTAACTAAGCCACTGCCCAACCGGCAGCTCAGGTAGTGCTCTAACGGCTGAGATATTCCCCTCGAAACTGGACCCCGCGATCGTATTTCGCATGGATTCATGGCGCAAAGCGTGGATCCTGGCGCGAAAGTGCCATGAATCCATGCGAATACGATCGCGGGGTCCAGTTTCGAGGGGAGTATCTCAGCCGCTAGAGCACTACCTGAGCTGCCGGTCGGGCAGTGGCTTAGTTAGGGCCCCAAATGTACTTTCCACGTAAAGTCCCCATAGTTCCAGATCTGCCTGGACGCTGCCTTTAACACCGTGCCAAGTACCTGTCCCTACTCAGACAATCACAGGCTCTCAGCGGGCCCCACCAAAAGCGTCGTTGCCTTATCGCAGCCACTGTCGCTTCCCGCTGAGAGCTTTGTCGGAGCTTTGTCGGAGCTTGTCGGAGCGGGCTCGCTGCCCGCTGAGCCCGCTCCGACGAGCCCCGACAAAACTCCGACAAAGCTCTCAACGGGAAGCGACAGTGAGGCGATGAGGCCACCGCGCTTTTGGTGGGTCTAGGCGGTGGCTTTGTGGCTGCCGGCTGAGAGCATTTGATTGTCTGAGTAGTTGGACGTCAATGCACATGTTGCACTAAGGCCCGTATGCACGTACGTCCCCGCTGGGGAGGGGAGGGGAGCTGGATTCCCAGAAGAACGATCTCCTCCGCCGAACCCCGCCATGACAGAGGGGAGGAGAGCGATTCCCTCCCCTGCACCTAAGCGGAGATGGTGTGAATGGTTTCAGAGGTATTGATCGGGCGAACCCCAGTGCATACGGGGTTCGAATGGGGGAGGGGATCCCTTCCCCTCCCCCATTCGAACCCCGTATGCGCGAATTTAACTCAATAACGCTGGGGAGGGGATCGACATCCCCTACAACGGAGTAGTGGTTCGATGATGTAGGTCAAGCCAGAGAAGCGAGTATTCTGATTTCAATCAATTATTACAAAGCATCTCGTTCAAATTGATGAAAGATTTTCTACGGGAGCCGGGTTCCTCTCTCAGCGACCTGTAGCTTGCAGTTTCAACTCTCTCTTCCATATTCGCTTCTTGTAAAGAAATCCACACATATATCTGCCAGTTTCAAATATCTGTAGAAGGTTGTGACCATTCACGAGAGTTGCGCATTCTTTATTTGACATGATAGTTTTATTTATTAAGGCTGGTACAACATATTGTAACTATCACATTATATGATAAATTGTTCTTATCTTGTTATCCTAACGTAAAACTGCTTTGAATGAATGAAAATTAGCAGACTCGCGCGTTTCTGAGTAAAGATCCTCGGAGGAATGATCCCCTCCCCATCGCTCCCCTCATGCATAGCAGGGATGGCCGCTGGGGATCATTCCCCTGGGGTAAAGGACGATATGCAGCTGATAACTACAGCGTTTATGGAGAGCTGGCACGATTTGCAGCTTCAATTATGTGTAGAAATGCTGGTTTGGTTTTTTCGGCAGCATAACGTCTTCTACCCACTCACTGCATATACATACACCTTGACTTCTATCATTGAACACCATTAAGCTGAAATGGGCAGCATGGGCGAAAATGAGCAGCATCCATGAAAACAGCTGGAATATAATGGATGTAGGAACTATTTCTTTAGTGTGACGATCGCAATCACGGCAGACGGCATTCCGCAACGACTAAATATCGCCGAGACACATTGAAGGCGAGTAGCTATCAAAAGATAAGAAAAAAGTTGCAAAAAACCGAAGCAAAATGAATTCCCCGCTCGATCTCCCCTTGTGCATAAGGGGCTCCCCCCCCCCCCAAACACCAGGGGATCAACTCTCCAGTATTGCCTTTCTGCATACGGGGATTCGCGTGGGGGAGGGGAGCCCCAGCGGGGATCATTGCAATGGTTAAACTCACATCCCCTCCCCGCGGGGATGTACGTGCATACAGGCCTAAGACACAATAGTTTCACATTCTCAAACTCTCATAATTTTCTGAAGAATCGTTCAGTAGATGCAAAGGGTAGATCTGGAATCAGCCGCATGATACGCATCCAACAACGTACTTCATCCCAGATCGTTAGTGAGATTTGGTGCACGTCCTGATGACTGCAGTGGCGCAATGACGGTGCAGCTACAGTGGCGCAGTTTGAAGAAACCTTTGATCTTTGAAGCAAAAGATCGTCAAAAGGTTGACAAAAACAGTCTCTATTAGCAATTTAACAATATTGATGCTATGGAGGTTTTGGCGACAAAATGGAAAGGTTGAATTAGTATTCTGATAATTTCTAAAGCTGAAAAGGCAGTGTGAGCGTGCAACCTTTTCGTTCCATCCTGAAGAAAGAAAGCTGACTTATTTGTGAGTAGATTCAGTCGAAATTTTTTTATTAGTTCGGGAGAGGGGGGGGGGAAATAATTTATATTCTGATTCTCTTGCTGTCATTCGCGTCCATATCTGAATGGTAGACCACAGCCGTTTTGAAATGAAAATGATGGGAAAGAAATTTACTCCTTGGTGTTATCTTGTCACCATACTAGGCTTGGGAATGAAAACAGAGGAGCGAATGGCTTGTGTATGGGTCGCCTTGATTCCAGCTGATGCCGAGTTCTGATCGCAAACTCAAAATTGTGCCCCAAACAAACAAAACTCTTATTTGAATCGAATCGCAATGATATGACACCAGATTGGTGTGCACATGCGCGTGAGGGAACTCCAGCAATGGCCCAGAAATTTATGAAGACCTATGTGAATGAAGCTTTGTGGGTCCCAGAATACCTTTATACGTCGTGCATGCCATTTCAAAACGATTATCTTGAATCATTACTATTACTTTACTTTCAGGTAAAGAAGACAGATTGGCGATCGTGCAGGATTTTAAATTTTGTTTTCTTTATTCTCGTCTGTAGAAAGAGTAAAATACCTTTTGAGCAGTACGAGTTTCAGCTTTCTTCTCACTAATATCGGAAATGGTTTTATGCCGAGTTCCTTTTCAAAGGCTTCTTCTAAGTTGATAGTGGACTGCTTCGAGGAGAAACCCGTGCTGCCTAAGAAATATTCTACTCTTTCTTACGACAGTAGCGAATATAGCAGGCTTACTTCAAAATCTTGCAAGATTGCTTATCTCTTCCCTTATCTGAAAATGAAAACGATAAATTTTGAGATATTTGTGTTGAAACGGCATGACGTCGTGTGAAGGTGACAAATCTTCAAAACTTAGACCGTGTATGAAGCTAAGAAGGAAAAAAAAACATAAAATTATGCAAAACAAGCAGTTTGGCGTCAAATTTTAGCCACTGCATAGTTGATGTAAATACGGCACGGCGACCCCAGCGCCTCATCCGGGATTTCAAATTTGTGTGCACCAACGCACATCGCATCAAGGTGACTAAACGTATGACGTCCACTGTACTTTTGATTCGTGAAACACTTTCTGTGTCATGTTTAGCACCGAGAAATATTCGCTGGAGGTTTAATTGGCTTGCCTAGGTAGGGGGAAGGCGTGGGCGGACATTTACTGACACTCTCTTTGGGCAGAGGAAATAGGGTCTTTTGCGTAACTATGTAAAGAAAGATCATTTCTGAACGAGCTGTGCCTGACCTCATGCCCAGGCCTGCTTAACTTCTATAGATAGTGATCCGGTGGATAATGAACATATGTCGAAGAACAACCTTTCAAGGCGAGTGCAATGATGTACAGCTTGTGAGAATGAGAGAAGAGAGAAGAGCTCGGGTGAGTTCTGACAGAAATGTTCAAACGATATCTAACTGAGCTGGCCAAAGCTTACAACATGGAAAGGCAGTACTGTTTCGCTATAACTAAGGAATCGTCGAGGAACGTACTGCGTTGTGATTGTTTCGGCTTTTAATCGAGGCAAATGAAGAGATAGAGCAGTTTCTAACATGATACGATTTGCCGCCGCGACAGCGCAAAGTTCTCGCCCACACCAAATTGAAATAGACTCTACGCCTATTTCCAAGTGAGCATCTATCGCTGCCCACCTTCTCTAAGCGTCGTTTTGCGTATTCATCATGCATTGCATCCTTCCAAAATCTTGCAGTGTTGAAGAAGGCGTGATAGATTGCTGCAGATCCGAGAGCACAAAACACTTTGATAATATGTATAATACACATCACCTGGCAAAGTACTTACTTGTGGCTACCCATAACCCTTGCGCTGGTGCAGCAATCCCGTTGCAAACAAATGTTCCCAATCCATCCCAAATTCTCATCAGACTTCCACATCGGGGAGTAAAGTCCACTAGAACTGTCTGTAACCAAAAGTGATTGCCCTTTATTCGGTGTTGCTTTTTGCCCCTTGTGGGACGCAAAGGTTGACTTACAAACAAATTTGAGATCGCCATCACAGCATGGTTGTGTAGATGTTTTTGATGACGCCTTAGAGACATAGTAAGCTTATGTCTGCTTGTAGGCAACAGCATAAGATTCATCTGCAAATCATCAGTCGGCCTGTTATACCAAAGCGTGCTGTGAATCTGGGTGTTCGATAAGTAATGGAGCACTTTCATTTTATCGTATTTTCTTTCAATGAATGATGTACGTGACAGCGCATACGCTTTCTACGCAAGTGATCTTTGCCTTTAGATTTGGTTTCTGCGGCTTCCTCCAAAAATCCCTTGAGTGCCTAAAGAAGTCGAACGATTTTTTGCACATCCATTAAATTGTGCGAAGCGCTCTTTCCACCATTTTTTGGTTTTCAGCAAAAATTTGTTGGTTTTTCTAGAAAGTCAAAAATAAAAATAGTAATTTTGTCCGTTTAAGATCGTGGGCCGAAACATGGAATATCTATGGTTCGCGAAACTATCCTAGAATCTCACAGATAGGGTCGCCTTGCAAAAAGCCCATCAAAAGATTTTTGGTGCAGATAAGACTGCGCTTCTGCCAAAAAACGAGAAAGGTGCTGATCCCTATAGAGAAGTTCGTCTGTTTTGAGCATGAACAAGCGCCTAGGCGTACATCATAGACGCGTGCGACCGCCCGCGCAGCTGACCGATGTATCAATTGAAGCTGAGATAAGGCATACAAAAGAGACCGGGTAAGGAGCTAAGAGGCAGTGCAGAAAGCTGAAGAGAGCTTTGCGGGATAGTTATCGCGCTGAAAGGTGAGTTCTCTTTCTTGAACCAGCGTACAGGCAGGTTGGACATATGGAGATCTCATGTGGGAAGAATTTTTACACTATCTAAGACACTGCCAGAGCGAAACCCAGATGGTGCACTTGCGACTGAGATACTCACCTGCGGCCCAATATCGTATAAACGGATGATTTACAGCATTTTCGCATAGTTTTTAACTACATGCATCAGTTTCGCGCGGGTCCTTGCACGAAAGCATGCAATAGGATGCTGGGGTCCAGTTTGGAGGCAAATATCTCAGCCGTAAGTGAATCATGTGGCTGTCGATTGGATAGTCTAGTGGGTCCCAAAAATACTTTCCACGTAAGATTCTATGTTTAGTGCTTGAACGCTGCCTTTGAGTTTGCTATTTCCCATTCCATACCTCCAGTATAGCCCTCACATGTTGTGGTTTAAGCTCTTCAGTTGATTGGATGAATTTTCTGCTCGTGAATTGTACAGGGGCGAGAGGCAAGCAGAGTTATTGAGGAATATTAAAGCGAAAGCGTTACAGCCAGCAATGAATCTGATCGGCACAACTTCAAGGCTTTGCTTCGTGGTGCAAGCTATTTATGAAGAGAAGGAACTTGGTTGTTAGACGAAGAATCAGCGTGCATTACCCACAATCTTGAAAACATCGACGGATCCCAAGTGCCTTACGAATATGATTTATGGAAGGATCATGAACGAAGTTCCCAGTCTTGCTCAACTTTCGGAGTAACATACTCTCGGAAATGCAATTTGTCCAAAAATTTTTCATGACAGGAGTTTGACGATAATAGACTGGAAGAGCTCATATCAAGCTGTGACTGGCCCATCGAGAAGGAACCAACGTACGATTATGACCGGCTTCTGAAAGGATTGCGATCCTGCAAAAAATGCGCCTCAATGACTTCCGAGAAGAACTTAAAACGCATTTCGAAAACTAACAAGGAATTACTCGAAAGAAAAATATCGTTGAGGTCCGAATGCAGGCCATCTCGAGCGATTGATAGCCAACGCCAGTTGCTGAAAGCTTTGCAGAGGATCTCAGGATGTACAGGTAAGCCAAGATTCTAAAAGCAACTGAAGGAAGACAAAGTCTCAAGAAATGCCGAAGAGACCTCTGTGAATATCAAGTACCGCTCGTTGCACTATTGAACGAAGACGGGACTCCGACTTCTTCCCTATGCAAGATGGAATCTATCGCGAAGAACTTCTACTATACCAACCTCTTCCGCTCATCAACACCCGTGCCGATGCCCGTCGTTCCCACTAGAGAAGTACCACCACGAGTTCTACCTGCTGAAGTGCGCACGGCGATTTAGACCATGAAGACGTCCACGGCTCCAGGACCAGGCCATCTTTTCGTCGCACCTTTGTGAGCTGGAGAACAACGTCTACACGAGATTCTCACGTCGCATTTAACAGCTTACCTTTATAAGGAAAAGATTCCCATTCTTCAAGAACTTCAAAAACCGTCCTTCTGTTCGAGAAGGGCGAACGGGAGGATTTCTAGAACTACCGTCCAATATGCCTGCTAAGTGTGTTGTACAAGAGCTTTCAAGAGGAGTATCCTCGCTCGCATACCGCATCGGATGAAGCCCAACCCCAAGAGAAAGTTGATTTCGCAAAAAGCTCCGCTGCTTGGACCACATTTAGACGGTTTGGAAGGTCATAGAATTCTGCCGGGAGTATCGACTGCCTTTCGTCCTGAGCTTCGTCGACTGCGAGAAGGCCTTTAACGGCGTCGAAGCCAACGTCATACTGCTTGCGCCATTCGATCAAGGAGTGGATCCAGCTTACCTGAGGACGTTAGCCGACTGCTACAAGGTCTGTACAACGACGTTGCAGCTGTTCCATCGCCCCCTAACCATCCCAATCGCGAGGGGGTCCGACAAGGCGACACAACTCGCACTACTGCAAAGCAACCACTGCAGGGCCGCGGTGAAGCTGTTCACCGCGGCCTTGCAGTGGGTGATGAAGTCAGTGGACTGGGACGAGAGAGGCATACGAGTTGATGGGAGATTCCTGTCGAACCCTCGTTTTGCGGACGACATCGTTCTCTTCTCGAGCAGTGCTACTGAAGCAGAGACAATGCTGAAGGAACTAAGACAATGCTAAAGGAACTAAACGAAGTAGAAAAGAAGATAGGACTGCGAATAAATCGAAAGAAGACCCAGTTTGTGAAGGATTCCGTATGCGAAGATGCAGAAATGGAAACTGAGAAATCAGCTGGATACGATTATAGCACCTAGAACTTGTGGGTCGTGGACGCAGCCACCGACGTCAACCAAAAAGAACCGTTGCGTATGCTCTGCGGAGGTACATATGAGAACCTGGGGTCCACACTATACATGGACCAGCTGGGAAATCAGCTGCATACAATTTTCGCACCTGGAACTTGTGGATGCAGCTACCGACGTCAACCAAGAAGATTGTGGATGTCTGAAGCATGGGCAGGGAGAAATGGAAACTATTGTGATGAGGCTCGCACGTCATAAATACGGGCCATTTCAGTATTCAATAAGGGAATGGTCAGAAATCGAAGTGGCCAATTCGACAAACTGCATACCATCAGATGCAGCATAAAACGCTTAATCTAAGTCTGTCTGTACAGAGCACTTTTGTGATGATGTTATAAGCCGTTAGAGGCCATTATTTTGCTAAGAAATTGTGCATGTAAAGGGCAAACTTAACCGTACAAAATATTCTCGGCTCAGCGTTGAACCAAAACAAGCCAGTAGGTCACTTCATATGGCCCGTATCTAGAGGTGAGCTAAAAGAGCAATATGTGCCTAATTTTGTAATTCTTGTGTACGACTTTTTCGAGTAAAGCTGCTCATAACGTCGCCTACAAGGGCGCTCGCACATATGGAAGACAGATCTAAAGTCAGCGTTCTATGCTGCATCGAATGGTATGTAGCTTGTTTGGATTGGCCACTTCGACCTCTGATCACTCCCTTGTGAGTAAGTATATCTTCATCATGAGTGACTGTCAATCAACGATATTTTAGTCAGTACTGACAACCTCAGACTACCGCTTGGTATACCATGGATGCTCTTTTTCAAGAAGCGCGCTGGCTGCGTTTGAAGCAATTAAAGAATTAGATTTTTAGCCCTGTAATTAATTAGCTTTCTTGCTTGAAAAAAGGCCCAAATGCCGGCATAGCTGATAGTCGAATATCGCTTCATCTAACTAACACAAAGGGTCTAGAACTTATCTTCAATTATGCTTCTGCAACTTCTGCGCGTCTGTAGTCTGAAAAATGTACTTTTTCGCAGGCCTTGGTTATTTTTTCCCAGTTTATCACTATTAACCCAGGCTGAATCGCGGGTTTAGCAGCTGCAGCCATCGCAAAATAAGAACACATCCCAAACCAGCTCCTTGCATCGCATTTTTGGTCACGAGAAGACTTGGCAGAACTTTCTTTGAAACTCAATAACTTTGCCAAGTAGCTTGTTATGCTTGTACGCACTCAGTGCATTTTTGATATATTTCGAAAAAGTGAATCAGCTTCGTATAATTTGAATTGCATAACTTTGATGTTATGCTCTTTTACGAAAGATCAGGCATCAGCTGCCTCTAGTTATTCTGAGACTGTAACAACATGATATTGAAAGCTGAAATTTTTAGAGTGTTTGATTTCAGCAACCTTGACCGCTAAGCGTTGTGTATGAACGTTTCTTCACTTATAACCACATGCTGACACGGCGGACCTTCTCCACGTACGAACCTTTTGCAATACTTGCTTCTGCATTCGTCTGAAGTTGAGTAGGTGGCTACTAGTTTTGTAGAGGGTCTCATTAATTTGCGACACTGCAAAATTATGTTCATTGCCAATTGAAGATGGATCTCACGAGTTCTTACACTTTCTTCGTGCCCTTCGTTGTGTGAGAGCAATGGTTACTGACTCGTTTGCTTGTCTGATCAAGTTCTGAATTTGACTGTGATCATGCGACAGAAAAAACGTATGCATACTTCGAGAAGCACTGAAAGTTTATCGACTTTTTCAAGTTTTTTCAGGTCCACATGATAGTTTTGTATATGTCTCGCTATGTCGTACTGATCTAAGATAGAATACCTCTGTAATAATTTTGTATTAAATGTAATCAGAATCGTTTCTTCAAGTCATACGAGGTCTAGTGAAGTTTCTTTAGCAGCCTTACGCTTCGACTTTTTTGGAGGCTGGAGTGGTAAAAGTCTAACATTAGGCACTATTTTGCCATGCATTATCAACTTAGTGCTGAATCTATCTGATTTCAGTAGCAATACGCAAAGTGAAAGTAAACCAATCTTATTTTTAACCGCCAATACACTAATGTTATTATACGCCAGTCCTTTGACTTTGAAGCGCCAATGAGCGGGAGGCGGTCAAGAGGCGCGATTTCTCCCGGTTCAGCAACATATACCTCAGTACGGTATTATGTACAGTGACCGCCAAAAAGTTGCGGACAAGCCGCCTTCCTTTCTTCATCGCTCATTTTCGAATGGAAAACAAAGATGAAAAAATGATTGGATTGCATGAGGTGATAGAGCTCTTCAAGAGCTACAACCCACACATTGCGCTTTCTGGGAAATATTTATTATAAAAATTATAAAAATCTTTTCCTAAAAAAAGTCCGGAAATGGCCGCGTCACAATGTCGCGGACATTATTTCTTTGAACGCGAAAATTTTCTTTTAGGTCTTTTCTTGGAGCAAAAACAGAAGTTTTCGGACAGATAAGCATACTATGTTGTAGAGCTCACCGAGGACAACAATCGGGTAGTAGTTACTTCCAAAAAAAACCAAGCTTGAGGTTTATTTTGCTTCTTTTCAAAAATAACTTCTAATTCCCCTTCTTAAGCCAAATTTCTTCGCATGGGAATTTTTTCAAGATATCCCAACAAAGCTAATTTAAAAAAAGGATGCCTTTTGACATCTTCTATGCATCCGACGTGTGCTATCGAGTTTCTTTGTTCAAAATGGCTCTTGAAAGTGAGTGCACATGACCCCACCTGCGTCTCACCACTGACTTGCACCGCTTTGCAGGCTTGTAGTCTGGCCGCCAGTTACTCTACGAGCCTGCAAGTAGGCTCATTCGAAAGAGCGTGAGCTCCTCGACATGAGGGTATGCAAATGAATTGAGTTTGGGAAGAACCGGAAATTTGGCGGATGGGGTAAATGCGCAGCCATAAGGCGAACGAATGGAGTGAAGGCTCTTATCAACATCAGAACAGTCTTAGGCCCGTATGCACGTACGTCCCCGCTGGGGAGGGGAGGGGAGCTGGATCCCCAGGGGAACGATCCCCTCCGCCGAACCCCGCCATGACAGAGGGAAGGGAGCGATCCCCTCCCCTGCACCTAAGCGGGGATGGTGTGAATGGTTTCAGAGGTATTGATCGAGCGAACCTTAGTGCATACGGGGTTCGAATGGAGGAGGGGATTGGAGGAGGGGATCCCTTCCCCTCCTCTACTCGAACCCCGTATGCGCGAATTTAACTCAGTAACGCGGGGGAGGGGATCGACATCCCCTACAACGGAGGAGGGGTTCGATGGTGTAGGTCAAGCCAGAGAAGCGAGTATTCTGATTCCAATCAATCATTACAAAGCATTTCGTTCAAATTGATGAAAGATTTTCTACGGGAGCCGGGTTCCTCTCTCAGCGACCTGTAGCTTGCAGTTTTAACTCTCTCTTCCATATTCGCTTTTTGTAAAGAAATCCGGACATATATCTGCCAGTTTCGAATATCTGTAGAACGTTGTGACCATTCACGAGAGTTGCGCATTTTTTAGTTGACATGATAGTTTTATCCATTAAGGCTGGTACAACATATTGTAACTATCACATTATATGATGAATTGTATCTTGTTATCCTAACGTAAAACTGCTTTGAATAAAATGAAAATTAGCAGACTCGCATGTTTCTGAGTTAAGATCCTCGGGGGAATGATCCCCTCCCCATCGCTCCCCTCGTGCATAGCAGGGAAGGCCGATGGGGATCATTCCCCTGGGGTAAAGGACGATATGCAGCTGATAGCTACAGCGTTTATGGAGAGCTGGCACGATTTGCAGCTTCAGTTATGTGTAGAAATGCTGGTTTGAATGTCCGCGGCACCCCCCCCCCTTTTTTTCGGCAGCATAACGTCTTCTACCCATTCACTGCATATACATACACCTTGACTTCTATCACTGAACACCTTCAAGCTGAAATGGGCAGCATGGCGAAAATGAGCAGCATCCATGAAAACAGCTGGAATATAATGGATGTAGGAAATATTTCTTTAGTGTGCCGATCGCAATCACGGCAGACGGCATTCCGCAACGATTAAATATCGCCTAGACACGTTAAAGGCGAGTAGCTATCAAAAGATAAGAAAAAAGGAATAATTACTGCAAAAAAGCGGAAGCAAAATGAATTCCCCGCTCGATCTCCCCTTCTGCATAAGGGGGCTCCCCTCCCCTAAGTACCAGGGGATCCCCTCTCCGGTATTGCCTTTCTGCATACGGGGATTCGCGTGGGGAAGGGAGGGGAGCCCCAGCGGGGATCATTGCAATGGTTAAACTCACATCCCCTCCCCGCGGGGATGTACGTGCATACTGGCCTTAGAGCTCCAAAATGGGTCTATTGCAAGAAAATTAACGGTATTAAACTTCCAGGATGGCACTGATGGCGAAAGGAGCTTTGCTCAACTTTAGCTTAACACGTTTAGGACCGCGAAATCGCGCGCGGCGAAAAAGAGTGCACTTTCAGCCATTAGCCAACAAAGGGACCTTATTTCGTAGACTGTGTGCTACATCTGCAACCAGCTTGTCAAATAAGTTCCATACCCGAAGTTCTGAGTGAATTTAAAGTGTTTAAATTTTGTCGCTTGAGAAGGATTTCTGTGCTTTCCTGAATGATAGGAACAAGGACTCAGTTACTAATAGTATCCAAAAGTATCTATGTTGTAGACGTACACATCAGTATTAAAAGTACGGTTTTTCTCTTTGATATCGAAGCAAAGAGAAGTTGCGACGTCGCACACGTCGTTCGCGTTGCCGCACTTCGTTGCAACTGTTGTTTGATTTGCGCTCATATCTCCTAAACAAGTATCGGCGGCGCAACTCTAAAGAATCATTCGAAAAGTAGAAGCTCAGGTCTTTGATTTGATAACCTTGGACTAAAAGAAACTTCCTGTAAACGTCAAAAAGATCTTCCAAAGCAGCGTGCTGCACCATGTGCAGCACCGGTCCGAAACGTGTTAAAAATCCTCAACCTACAACTGAAGCTGCGCTTTATCACCCCATCCGCCAAATTTTCGGTTCTTCTCAAACTCAATTCATTTGCATACAGTCATGCCGAGGAACTCACGCTCTTTCGAATGAGCCTACTTGCAGGCTCGTAGAGTGACTGGCGGCCAAGCTACAGGTCCGCAAAGCGGTGCAAGTCAGTGGTGAGATGCAGGTGGGGTCATGTGCACTCACTGTCAAGAGCCATTTTCAGCAAAGAAACTCGATAGCACACGTCGGATGCATAGAAGATGTCAAAAGGCATCCTTTTTTTAAATTAGCTTTGCTGGGATATCTTGAAAAGATTCCCATGCGAAGAAATTTGGCTTAAGAAGGGGAATTAGAAGTTATTTTTGAAAAAAAAGCAAAATAGAGTTCAAGCTTGGATTTTTTTGGAAGTAACTACTACCCGATTGTTGTCCTCGGTGAGCTCTACAACATAGTATGCTTATCTGTCCGAAAACTTCTGTTTTTGCTCCAAGAAAAGATCTAAAAGAAAATTTTCGCGTTCAAAGAAATAATGTCCGCGACATTGTGACGCGGCCATTTCCGGACTTTTTTTAGGAAAAGATTTTTAAAATTTTATAGTAAACATTTTCCAGAAAGCGCAATGTGTGGGTTGTAGCTCTTGAAGAGCTCTATCAAATCACGCAATCCAATCATTTTATCATCTTTGTTTTCCATCCGAAAATGAGCGATGAAAAAAGGAAGGCGGCTTGTCCGCAACTTTTTGACGGTCACTGTATGTCTCTAAAAACACAGCGCTCTGGCTTACGAGCTGTGCAAAGCTACCGCTTGTTGGGTTTGACAACTTCTGCTGAAAAATACCGAAATATTTTTGTATCTTCAAACAATTCTATTGTTTTTGACCTTCCTATTTCGTTACAAATATATTTCAAGATTATAACATTGAACAAAAACGCTCCTCTCTGATATATCTCTTTGAAACCTTGATTTGCTCAACAATAAAAATCGCTTCTCACATACACCAACCACCAATAAGCTAAAGAACTCATAGGTGCGTAACACTACTATTACGGCTCACTTAGCGAGCAAGATGTCACTCGCGATAGCCAAACACTTTTCTGTTCATCGATGGCTTTCACTGCATCACGCATTGAGAGTTTTCCCCACAGATGTGTTAATCTTAGTCCAAAGTCATGCAATCAGTTCCACCATTTTCATCACCATGCTGTTTTGCTTACGTTCGCCGAGTGATGAATTTAATCACGTGTCTATTGGCTAAATGTTTTCTAAGGTCTGTATGCACGTACAACCCCGCTGGGGAGGGGAGCGGAACTGGATCCTTAGGAAAACGATACCCTTCAGTGAACCCCGCTATGACAGAGGGGAGGGGAGCGACCTCCTCCCATGCACCTATAGCGGGGATGGCGTGATTGCGGTAGTCGCTTCTACCTCACGGCTACTAATACCTCGTCAAAAAAGTTACTTTGGTCAGTTCTTGTGCACCAGAATGGCTTTGGAACAAAATATACAAGAATACTTATTTTGCGTGCCTTTGTCCCTTTCTCACATTCTCCATTCACCCCTCCCATTATATCTGTCTGTTTCGCTCTTTTTCATTTCCACATTACTGGTTCTAAGGTTAAGTGGTGTAAGTAGTGAGAGTGTTTTAAAGTGATGCGTGTCAAGCAATTCATGTTATATTCCCTCGCATTTATGTTTGACTGCACTCCTATAAAACAATTCGTAAGTGTGCAGCTTTTTGTGGTTTCTTCCAACGTTTACCAGTGCGGTACTCTTTGCTGCCTCACATTCTGTACTTAATTTCAAAGGTATCGATCGGACAAATCCCGGTGGTGGGGATCCCTTCTCTTCCCCTCCCCGTATGCGAGAATGTAGCTCGACGACGCGGGGGAGGGGATCGACATCCCTGCAATGGAGTAGAAGTTTGATGGTGTAGATCATGCCCAGAGAAGCAAATATTCTGGTTGCAACCAGTTGTTACAAAATATTTCGCTCAACTTGATGAAAGCATTTTCTTCGAAAGCTGGTTTCCTTTCTCGGCGACCTGCGGCTTGCAATCTTATCTCCCCCTTCTATATTCGCTTCTTGAAAAGAAATCCGAGCATATAATTGCTGTCAAATTCGAATATTTGTAGGAGTTCTTGAAAATTCACGAAATTTGCGCATTTTTCATATAACATGATAATTTTAGCCATATAGGCTAATCAAACACATTGTTAACTTTCATATTTCCTGACAATTTGGCTTTATTTTGATATTTTAACATAAGCTGCCTTGAAAAAATCTAGGAAGTAGCCGATTTGCCTATTTTTGAGTATAAATCCCAGGAGAGTAATCCCCTCCCTAGCGTTCCCCTCCCATAGCAGGGAAGGCAGCTGGGGATCATTTCCCTGGGGGAATGGACGGCGGTATGTCGCTAATAGCTGCATGAGCGAAAGTGAGCAACATCCAATAAAAAACAGCAGGAATATCTTGGGCATAGGAAATATTTTTTGGTGCGCCGAGCGCAATCACGGCAGACGGCATTCCGCAATGACTAAAGTATTGCCGATGACATGCTGGGGCCGAGTAGCAACCAAAAGATGAGAAAAGAGGAACAATTACGCTAAAAGGACTGAAGCGAAATGATTTCCCCGCTCGATTCCCCTTCTGCAGAAGGGGGGCTCCCTTCCCCTACTCTCAGGGGATCCCTTCCCCGATATTGTCGTTGTGCATACGGAGGTTCGCGTAAGGAAGGGAGGGGAGCCCCAGCGGGGATCATTTCCATGGTTAAACGCACATCCCCTCCCCGCGCAGAGCATACGGGCCTAAGTCTGTCGCTATGTGGTCTCCCAGCTTCCGTGTAGGAATCGCTTTATGTCATACTTCAATAAATTCCGCAATGTTGAAGACCGCGCATAATTAGGAGTGTTTCGAAGTAGATGTAGTACATGTTGCGCCTCTGAAAAAGCCGGGAGACCACTTGAGTCACTTGAGTCGTCTTCTATCGACTAGCTCAACTCAAAGTTGAGCTAATCGATAGAAGACGTGGCAGCTTGAATGCACCATACGGGAACCACAAGCATAAACAGCGTGGTGATCAGGATTATGGTAATGAATGCATGATTTGTCTTACGAGATTTGACATCGCGGAGAACTTGCAAGCATTTTGGATCCCGAAGAGAAACCCACTGATGAACAGAACAGAAAGAATGTTCGACAATTATGAACGACTTCTTGCCGTTTAGACGCTTTGTGTGCTGTAAGTCAGTATTCGTTAGAGGCACCGTCCACCCAAAATGGAGGTTGGCAAGATTATGATGGCATACTAGTGTGGGCCCCCATACTAGACAAACCCCCAAGCTTCGCCGCAAAAGACTGCTTCTGAAGCGAGAAATCCGCTCCGGAATTCGCCCACTTTTGTTACTTCCGGAGCGGATTTCTCGCTTCAGAAGCAGTCTTTTGCGGCGAAACTTGGGGGTTTGTCTAGTATGGGGGCCCACACTAGTATGCCATCATAATCTCGCCAACCTCCATTTTGGGTGGACGGTGCCTTTAAGGTGTTCTATAGAGTACAGTATGCGGTCAGAATCTCTCACCACTTCAGTTCCTTGAAAACGGAATCAAAGTCAAGGCTGCTTTCTAAGAAAGAAAGATTTACAAACATGTTTATGTGACATTAAAGGCAGCGGCTCGGCAGGATTTCGTTTTCCAGTTCTTCACGTTTTCGGAGCCTTCTCGCCATGAGAAACCCATATCTGGGCTTTTCAGCGCATGAAAATGGCAAAATGCCTTTTTCCAAAGCCCTCCAGGTCAGCCTTTAGTGCAGAAGTGACTGGGGCTTAGAACGAAAAAGGCGGGCCGCGGCTTTTTCCGGCGTATCTACTGAATGCGGACTTAAGCTTCGGAAAAAGCGCATTTTTGCTATTTTCATGCGCTGAAAAGCCCAGACATGGGTTCCTCATGACGAGAAGAATCCGAAAAGGTGAAGAACTAGAGAATGAAATTCTGCCGGGCCGCTGCCTTTAAGCCTATTCAAGAAAATTTGTAAAACTCGCCTCCCTAAATTCATCCTCAGCCATAATAAGAGCGCCATTCAAAGATTCGAAAAATGTGTAACCATTTTTACACTTATAGAAGATATCACTAAATTTGCTCTCAGTCAAGTTCAAAAAAACTTCAATTGTACTCACTAATATGTGTGTCGCACTTTCTGTGAACCAACAGGAATGATGAACTCAATGTTTGAAAGGGCCTATGCGGCACTTAGTCCAAGACAAATTTCATGTGATATTCGTAAGTGTTCAACTTACTTGAAATAGTCGTAGATCACTGTCCATGAACAAACCAGCACACAGAGACATGGCAACAAAAGCAAGGAGAAAACAGGCACTGAATATTTTACAAGTGTCTAAGCGCAGACTTTTTGTTGAGAAGAGGAGCTTGAAGGATTGGAAATCAAAGTACAGCCTTATCATCTTCTGCCAGATGATTTAAGGAGCGGTGGATGCATTTGTTGGAGAGAATAAAAATAACATCTTACACGGGATCTAAGATCATTAATCTTCATAAGACCGTAGATTTTTTGAACGGAGATACGAATTTTTGTTAATTATTCGAACTTTTTAGATTCCGTCTTCAAACTCTACATGGATTAAACTTGTGCGGAAGCGGTAACGCCATTTCAAAAAGGCTTTGCTCTATCGAATGATGTCCCATACACGTCTTGGAAGATTTTCGTGAGAAGCGAAATTCTTTTTTTTTTCAACCTGATACTAATCAAAATGTCAGCAAGATTAACGTATTACTCGATTACCAAGTCCTTCCTTTTGACTCCTTAGTACGATTCCCAGTTGTGGCGTGCCACACCTTTCGATCCTATTATGCTTTTCAATTTTCGACTTATAAAATGCAGAAGCTCTCGTCGAAAAATGCAAGTCTTTTTGATTATTGTCTCCGCTTGATGTTATAAAATCTTTTTGCATTTTCATTTTCGTCATCAAATGCCCCGTAATGCATGGAACTCATTTAGTTCGCCGGTTGCCAAGGATCGAAAAAATGTACTAAAGTGCATTACTTACGCAGCCATAATGCAAATTAATGATCCGACCACCATAGCAAGATATCCAACGCTTGTAGCAGCGGTAAACATTACTCCTCTTACACATATAGCATTGTAATGATATCTTTTGTTATAGAACAAAAATGTCCAACTGAAAGAAGAAGAATAAGCTTGAAAATGCTGCTTTAGGTGGATGGTAAAATATCACATTACCTTGCTATTATTGCGAGCCCAAAAATCGAGAAACAGACCAAAGCGAGCGGAAGAATGTGTGTATAGCCCAGCATATCGCCAACGCGACGTGCATAATCCTTAATGACTCAAACGATTTCATTGACTTGATTATTGAGCTCTGCTTTTCACCATGAATATGAAAACGTCAGCTAGTTCTGTTTGGAGCTGATTGGTCGCGTTCGTCATAAAAACTGGTACCTACAATTTTATGCAATCATTTTTTTCGAAAACTGTCTAATATAATATAAGCATAGACCTCGAACCTCGCTCAGAAATTCCCCAGTTTTTACCATAGCGGTATGAGCTTGATATACTGCTATGAAGGTACGATTAGCGCTATCGTAGACCCAAAAATAATAAGAATCACCTGAAGTTTTAAGTTACAAACCAATCAAACCTGCTTCATAAAAAATTGCGAGGTGTCTAGTACGTCAATGACCCACTGACTGATCACACGCATCGATGGTACCACCGAGGACTAAATATGAGTATTCTGAGGGAAAGTCCAAGAGGAGCCTAATAATCACCAAATTACTATGTAATTGAGCGAATTGGGGCATGACACTTTTCAATAAATCCCTGAGTTCTAAGATGTCCGGAGCGATTTGCAATGCAAATGCGTTCATCTGCAGAATATACTTTAGTACTACTTTAGCAAAAGTTTTCGCCCCATCAGCAAAGGCTAACAAATGATTTGATCACTACTTTTCTTAAATCAACCAACATTTTATAATTTCTCGCCTCAGCTTTGTGGAGTGCTCAGAAATTTGATTGTAACTCTTGAGATGAAGTCAAGGGTTATGTTTGTGCTGCATATTTTTAGAAAATCCCAAAAGAATTTTTTGCAATCAATAGTAAGAATTTCTTAACTGCGGTATACAAAAGAAAACCGCGAGGGTGCATAACGTTTATTTATCTATGAAAATTGCAGTTTGGCTTTCATAACAGAAGCTACTTCACTTGCAAGTGCTTAAAAAATCGAGAATCTCCAAATAATGTTTCTCACCTTCTTCATTGAGTCTATATCAATCATATCCGTTGCGTTTTTTAGTTGTTCAATTAATACTGTAGCCTCCTTCAAAGCTTTTGTTTTGAATGTTGTATGCTCCTTCTTGTTGATGCAGTGCAAATTTTTTAAAAGCACATCATTGAATCTATGCAGATCTATAATTATAAAAATTTGATGATTTCTTTCTGATCAGTAATTACAAAAATCTGAATATTTTTTCAAAATTTGAAGACCAGTTGATTTCAAAATCGTACTTCTTTACGATCATTCGAAAATGAAAAGTACAACAATTCGTATTATTTGCTGGTTATGATCACTGACCGCATGCCACATTTTGAAAGAGCAGATCCGAATAGGTTATTATTACCTCTCCAGTGGTGGAGTATATGACCATTCTGTGCAACAAGTTTGCGGAGTGCTTTTTCGTTGTCTCTTGAGCACCAGGAATGATATCCACGAAAGTCCCCGCGAAATGGGCTTTTCGTGCGAATAAAATGGACTTAGTCCATGCGGTGCGATAAGATATCGCATTCGCGAATCCATGCATTCCATACAAAACTATCTACTTCAGCAAACCCTTCTCCAACTTGTCTCAACCTGTTTGCTCACTCTTGCAGACCCATTTCCACCAAGTGGTCGGTATCTGACTAGGCTAACCTAACATTACTATGTAGTCACATGGATATTCTACAGAGCTTCTGAGTAATTATACTGAAACGCAAGTTTTTTGTATTTTTGAATACAAATCATGAATTTAGTATGGCTTGATGATTTGAAGAGTTATCAAAGTTTATTTGATTTACATAGGAATTTTCGCATCGACCTGATATTTGGGAGCGTTTGAGTTTGTTAGCGAATATTTTGGTGATTTTGACCTTCTTCCATGGTTTTTATAGCTTTTGTATGAGTTTAGAAAGAGACACTTATTTCGAACTTCAAAATAGACATGAAACGTTTTCCACTCACTGGTTACCTTAGAATAGGCTAAGGAACAAATTCTCAAACAATCGCCATCAAAAATATGCAAAAAGGTAAAAAATGGGCTTAGTCCCAGCTCATCTTGCTGCTGGAAGTAAAATGGGCTTTCAAGTCCATTTAAAATGGAGGTAAATCCCATTTTGCCCCATTCTAAATGGACTTTTCGCATGATTCTTTCGCAAGCGAGAGCTCAAGTAGGGTTGAATCATTTTCATCACACCGCTTTGCCTCGTGGTTGCGATGAGATAAAAATTGGATTTCGACCAGTTTCTACCGCGAACGAATAAAATGGGGCTTTAAAGTCCATTTTCCTCCATTATGGACTTTCGTGGATATCACTCCAAGGAGTGCTTGAGGAGCGTCCTTCTCTTAAAGGCAGTGTCGAGGCAAATCTGGTTAGCTCTTTTGCCTGGAAATTGATGAGGGGGTCCTAACTAAAGCACTGCCCAAGGGGCAGCGCAAATTATTCAATCACGGCTGAGAAATCCGTCCCCGCGTGCCTGCGCCGTGACCGTAACACTTAGCATGGATCCCAGCGCGAACGTAATGTCAATGTGTGAGAGAAGCGTTTTCGGGTTACGGTCACGGCGCAGGCGCGGAGTTTTTGGGGCCGGATTTCTCAGCCGTGAATGAACAATTTGCGCTGCCTTTTGAGCATTGCCTTAGTTAGAACCCCCTCATCAGTTTATAGGCGAAAAACCTATGCGCCCAGATTTACCTGGACACTGTCTTTAATTTCAATCATGCTCCATTGAGTGCAAACTATGTAAGCCGCGTTTGAACAATCAATTTCCAAACGGTCGGCTGCTCACTCAATGCTTACTTGGCAACTTTTGCGCATAAAAGTGACACGGAAATTGTGGAAAACTACTGAAAGTACGCAAAGTGTAAATGAAAAAGTAGGCTCGAGAATATGTTTCTTGATTGCTTTTCTTACATTTCCTGTCTCTCGCGCTTTAGTACAACTAATCCTACAACATCTTTACTCCTTCTTCGTCCCGCGGAATAATAGGCAAGCGCCCTCTGGAGCTAAGAGTTCCGCTGAAGCAGATTGACCTCGTTTTGATTTGAGCCATCGCATACCCCTATTGCGAAATCAAGGTGTTTGTGTTCTTGAGAATGTGTTGAACAATTTTTACTTTTTTCGCTTTTTAAGCATTACTTACCGCTATTTAAAGTAAGCAATTGCGTTGGCAAAAGTGCTACACCGCGACGAAATTCGGAAAGACTTTCATGGAAAATATACATGCTTATGAGAGATGTGAAAACACATATGAGAAAAGACATGCCCGCACAGATTACTGCCTGGCAAGTTACTTCCTTACTCTGTAAATTTATTTGAACATATCAAGTTGTTTGAGCGGTAGATGTACCTTTCTAGCACATAGTGTTCGCCATATAAAGTGCAGTACTGCTAAAAATAGTAGTGCGATAAACAGTGAAACCCACAACAAAAATACAGCAAATACAGCAGGCTGGAAATTAATATAGACCGTCATAAAAATTGAAAACTTTTGAAAAACTGACATTTTCCAATACGCTGCCGAGTATAATATATTCAATTTTGAGTGGATCACTGGTCACTTTTCCTATTCTCTAAAAGAAGATAAGATAAGATTCAATTAGAGAGGTAGATAACCCTGTGAACACAAATGGAAGAAATGCGGAGCTTACAAGAACTTCTGAGCCTTAGCTTTCCGAAGAATATACAGGCTCGCAATAGAGAATGTCATTTTTGAACCAATCCAGACAGGATTATTTACACATAACGTTGAATTGCGAAAGTTCGTTAAATTGTCAAAGTTTTTGAAAAGTATCAATGCTATCGCGTACTGACTTGCTTTCTTCTAGCCGAACTGATCGATCAATGATGTTTATCCAAAAGTGAAATCGTTTGGCGATGGTTGTACTAGACAGTGTCTAATTCAAAGTTACCAAAGGATGAGCGTGCAATTACACTACCATGGGCGTGCCTTTTTGGAGCCTTTCAGCTTGACAATACGCTGCAGTGCGCGGGGACTTGGTAGCTGCAGCAACACTGTTTTCTTCTTAGATATTATATTTTAGGGATCCAGTCGTTGATCCTTTCTGGAAGGTTCTCCCGATATTCGGACATCCTGTGTTCTACTTTAATAAACACTGAAAGGTGAAGAAAAAATTAGTGTAGGCATATAATTAGATTACTCTCCCTTTTTTCCTACGAGACATTCATTTTCAAAGGCGTAGGTGAAAGGGTATGCTTTGCTCATAAGCAGTGGTGACCATCATGTATTTTCTTAGTGAGACCGCTATTTTCCGAGTTAGACCACACGAATGTTTATTTTAGCACTCCTGCATGGTGTCCCTGATGTAGGAGTGTTAAAGTGATCATCCTCCTACACGCAATCACAATGATATCCACCACTGCAACTACGAAGAATCATTCTTTCTTCTAACTTTGCCCGTTATGATGGTCTCACATAGACATTAGGAGTAATTGCTTGAAGTGAAAAATAAGAAGCAAAAACTATATAAATTGCTTAGCGAACAAAAGGGATTAAGTGACAGGGATGCTGCGACTACCACGTCCACGCGCGCTGCAGAGTACTATAGTACTCTAGTACTTAAGCTGAAAATGCGCTAAGAAGGCACTAACACGACGGTGTCATTGCACGAGTCGGGATGTCGACGGATATCCTCTAGCTGCCTTTTGGTCTTTAAAGCAGGCTCAAATCAGCTGGCAAAGTGGAAATAAAAATCTAAGTTGGAGCGATAAAGACATGATCTCTTTGTCTCTCCTCAGTTTTCTTAACTTTTCCTCTTCTTCCTCCCTGCTCCTGTGGCCGTATTCATCATTGATACCTTGAGGTAAATTCTACCTCCAGGTAGTTTTATCACTCATTATCAGCAAGTATCCGTTTTCACAAGTACCTTGAGGTAAATTCTCAATGTAATTTTGCTGATAATGAGTGATAAAACTACCTGGAGGTAGAATTTACCTCAAGGTATCAGTGATAAATACGGCCACTGGTCTAAATGCACGCCGCAGTGCTCTTGCGGTAGCCTTGTTTTTCCTGGCTACCTTGCTTTGGAACCCTATATTCTGGTTATCACGAAAAGTTCATGACATTACCGCGCCCATTTACATGACTGTCGCACAATGACACGAAAAAGATAGTATTCTTCATCTAAATGCAAGCAAACAAACTGTCAAATCGACAAAGCCTCAAAAATCGCCACAAAAAGTAATCTGAGAAGAGTTGCGGTCGAAAACATATGTGCATGAAGTTTCAGCTGAAAAGGTACGATTTTTACTTGGAACGTGCATCTTAAGGATATTGAGTTCTTACATCTGCACAGATTGATTCATCCAGCACTAACATCCACTCACAAACTTTCTCAGTCTCCCTTCGACTATAGTCATATTGGGCAACTAGTGTGTTATGGTGGCATGTTTAACCGTTTGAGTCGGTCATCGGGTCTAGTCCATAAACTTGGGGGTTTTAGAAACCAGTGATTCACCTCTGCTTCGCAGAGGTTCGCACTGGTTATACAATTGAAACTCACCACGCAATGCCGATTATCACGAATAAAATGTAAACAACTCATTTTGAAAGCTTTTTCATATGAAAGCGGTGATTTCGCTTGGATGAAACTTTTCGCAGAAGAACGAACGCAAAAGTATAGATTTTTAGTTGTGGAAACGGTGTGTGAGCGTTATTTTATGATTGTTACAGTTCTTTATTGACGGCTAACGTTTCGTATTCCATATTCCATCACCTTGGCTCAAGAAGTTGCGGCGTCAACGTCTATGCTGTGCGTGAGCGCGCATCCGGGGCCCTGGGGTCACGTCGGGGCAGTGGCGTACCCAGGATTTCGGCTTGGGGGGGGGGGCGCGACAAAAATTTTTTTCTAACGAAGGTGCGTAGCGTTAGACGCGCACTCCGAAAAAATATTTGGGGTGCTTCTCAAAACTCTCAAAGTCCCCGACCCCTAAAATCTGGAGAAAGGGGGCGTGGCGTTAGCCACGCCCGCGAAAAAATTTTTTTTACAAGGCTAATTCGAAATTTTAAAAATTTTTAAAAATTATTTTAATTATTTACAAAAATAAACAAGTCACTTGCACATTTTTATAACCCAAATAAGTAACTTTCAAAAATTTCGCGACCAATTCTCGGGGGGGGGGGGGGAGGCGCCCCCCCCCCTCGGTACGCCATTGCGTCGGGGTAGAGCTCGTAGTGCGAGCGGTACCGCTGAGATCCCCTTCTGCTTACCGTTCATCTCCGATGAGCTGAGCAATGCAGTGCGGCGATGCGTACAACACGCGGATTTGCAAGGCATGATAAAGTGGTCGATATCCCTCCAGCTAATCTCAAATGGCAACCTGTTCGCAACCGCGCTTATGATCGTACTTGCCCTACTCCCAATTGTGTGGTCTGCCCATTTGGTAAAGAAGGCGATTGTATGCAGTCCGGGGCCATTTATCTTATGACATGTCTTTCATGCGGAGACCATACATCGGCGAAACAGGGCGCCCACTTTGTTGTCGCGTAAAGCAGCATGTGGATGGTTTGGAAAAGTCAAGAACAGCTACGCCGCTCGGGAAACACCGTATAGTAGGTGATAACAATTCTAAGGTACAAGTTGCAGTAAGAATCTTGTTCGCATGAACCCGAGATCCTCGCTCGCAAAACGTTGGAGGCTTTTGGATCAATGCTAAAAACCCAAAATTGAATAGAAAGGAAGGGTGTATCGCCATCACGCAGGAACTCGCACCTTATTACTCCCTATGCGGATCTGAATATGAGGTCAGGTCATCACGGCACATATAAAAGAGCTGAGGCCTAATCTTGTATATAGGTGGTCTTCTGACTTCCGCTATCTGTTATCATCTAAGGCTGGGTTCATACTGATTCGTTTTGGAACTGTTCCCGCACAGTTATCGCACTGTGCTGGAACTGTGCGGGAACAATTCCGGAACTGTGCTGCATGTGTAGGAAAAGCGCAAAACTCATCGCAGCGCCAGTCGGCCAAGTTCGGCCGCCCGCCCCATCTTAGCCGCCCACGAAGAGGGTATAAAAAAAATGCCCCGCCCTTCCCAGCTCGCTCGTAGTTCAGCACGCCAGCTCCGGCCGGTCTCACAACCATCATGCTGAGGTGAGCCTCCCCCCCCCTATTCATTTACTTCCCCTTTCTTTTAATTGTTCTTTACATCCTTATATTATCTGTAAGGTATATCTCCGTGTCTCCTTTACATTCTCGATATATTCCAATATGTCTTTTGTATTTTTATGTAATGATAAAATCTTAGTAATTACTTGTGTGCTGTAGAGAGAAGGAGTGGCTTAAAGAGAGGTCATATATGTAAGCGTTACTGGACAAAGTCGTTCTAACAAACATAAATTTTTATTTTATCACACATGCGCTGCAGCCGCTCTGCACCGTTTTGAACGGCCGTTCTCAACGGTTTTTCTTTCAGATTTCTCTCATTTTGGCCTTATTCCTCCACCCCGCTTCCCTTCTTGATCAGCAGATTCGAACTCGAAGCGGGGTTGAAGAATGAGCGCTTTTCTGCTCTGCTTTTGCGACAAAACGTGTGTTCTTATGCTCGTCCATCCTCTCTTCGTGATTTTTGCTCAGACTTACTTCATGTGTTCTAGAAAGGCGCTGCGTAGTCTAGCATATGTATTGAAATTGATATAGACAAATCTCTAGAACACATGGAGTAGGCCTGCACAAAAATGGCAGAGAAGATGGACGAGCGCACGAAGTCCATCTTCCCGGATACATCGAGCAGAACAGCGTTCGTTCGCAGCTTTTCTCATCACAAGGAGAAGCAGGGTAGAAGAAAGAAAAGAGAAGCAAATGGAAAAAGAAAAAGGGCTGAGAACGCTCAAAAACGAAATTAATCAAAAACAAGAAACAAGTCCCAATTCATGCAAATTCAGAATTGCTCCTGCTCCCTAATTCATGACAGATGGCTACGAAAACTACGTAGCCGCTTCCTGGAACAAATGAAGTAGTTTTGAGCAAAAATCACGAAGAGAATGGACGAGCGTAAGACCACACATTTTGTCGAAACACAGAGCAGAAAAGCACTCATTCTTCAGCCCCGCTTCGAGTTCGAAGTTCTGCTGATCAAAAAGGGAAGCGAGATGGAGGAATAAGACCAAAATGAGAGAAATTTGAGAAGCCCAAGGTGAGTATGGTTTTTGAGATTCTGTATACATATACTTCGACGCGGGATTGGTGTCGTAGGTCGTACTTTTCGTTATCAATCGATATCGATTTTCTCGATTTTTTACGAATTTTTGCATGGTTTGGCCTACGAGGCTGGTTGGCACAGGGGAGTAAGTGAACACGCAGATTACTAATACAGTATTAGCTTCTGGAATTATCAACTACTTATATCTATTTTATCGATTTTTTTTGCAAGGTTCGAGCAACGAAGCTGGCAATTGACACAAACGGGTAAGTGAGCATGCTGATTACTAACAAAGCGGGATAGGAAATTAACCATAAAAGTGGGCACAGGGAAAAGTTGCACAAGGATAGGGATGGGACCTTTATCAAAGTCTTTTGACAAGGCCGAGCGGAGCCGAGTAAGCCAGCTAGTTTTTTCTTATAAGAAAAATTGAGCAAACGGCAAAGATGCTTCTTTTTGTCTTTGCGAAATGCTCCTTTTGGAGCTGAGGACTCAAAGCAAAATAGCATTCCATTGCTTGTCAATCATCTTGCATGCCGGTTGTGATAGTTGGTTCTCGATCAGTCCTGTCGAAAACTATCATAACTGAAATGTAAGATAGTAGGTACGCATTGGACTCGTAACCGTTGTCTCTTTGGGAACTTTGCGAGGCCGTGAGATCGCTTGATGTATGCTCGGCCTTTTGGGCAGGACCTTGCTTATCGTCCTTTCTCATTAATTCCAACATGCGGTGAAGTGATTACGGGAAGCCATGAAGGCTTCCACAATTGTCAGAAGTAAAGGACAGATGGCTTGTCATCTGACGTCGCGCGATAACAAAGCTTTGCTTGGTTTTCGCTCTTACGCGAAAGTCGACAATTACCTTGTTTTAGTGAAGCAGCGTCTTGCTGAAGCGTTTGAAGCGGACTAAGAGAATATTTAGGGAAGTAAGAATTCATTGGTGGCCAAAGACCTTTAGTGTAAGACGAACTAGTAACACTTGCCTGAATCGTCTCATCGGGTACACTTCCAACCATTTTCCTCATCAGATAGCTAGTGCCATCATATACTGCTTTCATCATTGAACTTGGTTTAGGAGCTTGTAAAACAGTAGTATCTATATCTTGTGCAAAACAATCTAAACTCAAATGATGAAGAGTTGCAGTAGCAGGGTAATCCGTACCACCGTTTGGCATTATTTTGCCTCACATCTACCGCTTGCTGATGAAAGTGATCTCAAATGATCCATCTTTCAAAAAATAGAGGGCTATATTCTGAGCGGTCATTGATCATCAACATTTGTGCATTTTGGCAGTTAGATCAGTTGATAGGGTTGAGTTTATCGCAGCGTCATTGAATTACAATCAAGTCACTTCAATTGCGGCAAAAGCTTTAAGTCACATCCTCCTTAGCACTCAGCAAAATTGTAGTACTTGCGTTTGCTGCTTACATTAGGTTGTTACGAGTGTCAAATCACCTTCATAAACTTTTGTGGTTTAGTACTGTAGTCACGACACATCTGTTATAGCATGTGCCAGCTTTTTAGAAGCAGATCCTTTGGAAAGCGCAAATTTGCATTGATGAATATGAGCAGTGTATGGTAAACGAAGTTTCAAATGACTACTAGTACCTCCCCCCCCCCCCCCCCAGACCCACAAGTCATAAAGAGGTTTTCAAACAGTCAAGGTTTATGCAAAAATTTCGTCTTTTTTCTGGCCGGTCTGATTATGCCAGAACAGGACTCGGCAAAGGTGGCTTACTGGGCAAGCTGGATATCGTTCTTGAATAAAAAACGGGGAAATATCGTTTAATGGCCACATGCACTAACATCCCCGCCGAGGAGGGGATCGCAGCTCAGAAGAATTCATATTCTGAAGCTCCAGATATCTAGATTTCACGCTGTCTACCTATCCAAAAGTAATCACACCATTCGCAACAATGAATGTTTGAACAGGAGCAAGAAGCTGTACAAGCCGCATTTTGCAGCTTTTGTATGATCCCTGATGATCCCCGACGCTTTTCTTCAAAGTCATTTTTATTTCCTTGAAGTTAACGACAACCTTCCAAAGTTGTACTAATATCTAACACAACAGTGCTAAGCATTAAGTTCCAGGATCTCTCTTCTCTAAACCTGGGCATATTGATGTATTGTCTTCCTTTATATTATGCCAGAACCAGGTTCTTACGGTGGTAATGTTTATTGACCTGACGCGTTTCGACTAAGTCGTCGTCTTCGGAGGTCTGAAAACAAATTGCAGCCTTCTTTCATCTACGGAGCGAAACCGCCAAACGCCATCACCAGGCATTGCTTTGTCCAGACGTTGTCTCACGCACAACGTACTGGGAAACGTATAGATGAAGAACGAACCTTGGATCCACCGTGATGTTAGTGAAAGTTAGTAATAGCCGCACGAAAGTAGCGGGCGACACTGAGTAAAACTCAGTGTGCGATGTCTTTATATGTGCAGGCTGCAGCTCGCATATCGACAAGAAAGGCAAGAGGTCGGTCTTTATAGGCAAACATTCATTTTTGCTATTCATGCTAGGATTCCTACTGGAAATCCATGCGGCTTCCATGATCTTCCTCGTAGATATCTCTGTCTCATACGATAAAATCGTGCACTTCACATCAAAATCACCATTATCGTGCGCCTCGAAGTTATGTCTTCCCAACGGTAAGGCTAAATTCCCTCGTCTTTTATCTGCTAAGTGCCCTCTAACTCTTACGTATAGCGCTCTATCCGTTTCTCCTATATATCGCATCGCAGCTCAAGCATTGTAATTGGTACACAACTCCTGACCTTGTACAATCACCTACTTTTCCGTGGGGACAGACAATGCATTCTTCGCATACACATTCTACATCATACAACCTATTTCTAAACCAACTGCTTCTGGATGTTGTCGTTGGGAATGTTTACAAGCATGACATCATCTTGCAGTTGGACTCTGGCTATGCTTGTTTGATTGCCGTACTGATTTCGTCGCAGATGAATGGTACGCAGAAAGGAACTTTGCTGGCATTTCTTTTTGTAATTTGACTACCACTACCGTTCGCAGGCTTACGGCCATGATATTGTGGAGGCGTGTAGCCATTACTTCGCGCGATATTTATAGCCAAACTTCTAGATTCCCGTTGTTCTTTTTCACCCATACATACCGCAATAGCAGTCTTGAGCATGTTTCGAATGATGGCTCATTTGACTGCAGTTGGGTGTGCTGAGCTGGCGTGCACCAAGATGTTCTTTGAGGCTTCCTTACGGTACCACTTTATGTGAATGGCATTGTCAGATATATTTATCTGGGTCGGTAGTAAACCTATCGAAACTCAGAGTTATAACTCAGAGGTACTCTGAGTTATCTCTGAGCTGACGCGCAACTTTTTGACCCCTTTAACAGGTGTTTGAACAGAACAAATCCGGAAAGCGATGATATGGCAGGATTCTCCTTAACACGTAGTTTATTCGTAGTAGCGCAACATTTCCAAATCGTCCTGCACAAGAAACAGCGCCACCAAACGCGCAACTAGTGTCTGCGATAACTCTGAGTTTGATGCGCGTTCCAGTCTATCGTGGATCTCAGAGATAACTCTGAGTTTGGTCAGAGAAAGAGAAATAGTGCGCAAAAGAAGAGGGGCAGCTAAAAAGTCCTCCGGGGTACATTTTGCTCGTAGTTTAAGCAGGCATGATGGGGGTATCGTGGTGCGCAGTGATTTACAAAACCTTGAAATTCTGTAAAAACTTGGCCCAGGGGGTTATTCGGTGCGCTGGTCACGCATATGGTATCCATTTTTCACTATGGGGTCATGTAGAGGTGTTACGGTAGATTTACGGTAAATATGAAAAAATCACGAAACTGATCGAAACTTGGTACACTGGGGTTATTCAGGGCGCCGATAACGAATATGACATGTAGATTATACTGCAGTGTCATCTGACGAGGTTACTGTAGGTTTACGGTAGATGAATTAAAGCGGCGTAGCCGAAATTTGGTACACTGGAGTTATTCGGAATGCAGTTTACGGGCAATCTATCTGCTACATACACTGGTGACATATGGAACGGTTACGGTAGGTAAACGGTAAGTAAGACGAAATCATGGAAGGGCAAGCCTTGCCCGGAGGATTTATTCTGTGCGCAAATCCTAATAGTCAATTCTTATCATTGCGTATGCCATCCGCTTTTTCTATTGTTTGAAGCTTTCAGCTGCGCAAAAGACCAATCCTCGTGATGAACCATCACTGCTCGATAGAAATGGAAATGAGTGAGGCTTTGGTATAACTTGTTTTGACCTGCTAAGTGTTAATGGAATGAGTGAATACATGATGGCAAAGCAATTTTAGGGTTCATGGGTGTGTCATGGTCTAGCGGTTTAGTGATAGGATTTTTACGCTAGACCATACAGGTTCGAGTCCCTACTTTAGCGTCGCTTTTGCAGCAAAGTGCTTAACAGCTCCTCAAAACAAAACTCCGAGCTTGAAAGTTGGAATTCGGAATTACGAAAGCGGAACTCAGAGTTTCAATAAGCGTAACTCAGAGTTTCAAAAAGGAACTCAGAGTTATCTCTGAGTTAACGCGGAGCTTCAAACTCGGAGTTACCAGATTACTACCGACCCTGGGTGTTTAGGTAGGGAAGCCATCCATTTTTCGGGATTTCTCTTGTAAACCTAATGTACTGCGACTGCTGGTTC
This sequence comes from Cylicocyclus nassatus, assembly GCA_958299035.1. Classification (NCBI taxonomy): domain Eukaryota; kingdom Metazoa; phylum Nematoda; class Chromadorea; order Rhabditida; family Strongylidae; genus Cylicocyclus; species Cylicocyclus nassatus. The sequence goes on from CATQJL010000223.1 coordinate 18,049,619, forward strand.
AGTAACTTGAAACACTCGTCCAACGGACTGTGTGGATGTTATAATGCAGCAGTCATCGATGTAACGGCAGTACATTTGGGGTAAGCGTGCAAGGACTGGCTCCTCAATCTTACTCATAAAGCATACTGCCAGGACTGGGGCTAACCTTTGACCCATCGCCAGTCCTCTTATCTGAGAATAATAGTTCCCAGACCACTTAAAAATGCTACACTTTAAACATTCGTTGCATTCGTTGACGAGGGTCAGTATGCATGCTTTACTCAAGCCAAAGGTGACCATATTTGAATAGTGGGTGTCCAACATTTCAGACAGCGCTTGCAGTGCAGCATCATTCTGAAAATTAGTGACACGTTTGACGTAACATCATTGTACACTAATGTTCAGAATGATGCTGCACTGTAAGCGCTGTCCGGAATGTTGGACACCCACTATTCGAATATGGTCACCTTTGGCTTGAGTCAAGCATGCATACTGACCCTCGTCAACGAATGCAACGAATGTTTAAAGTGTAGCATTTTTAAGTGGTCTGGGAACTATTATTCTCAGATAAGAGGACTGGCGATGGGTCCAAGGTTAGCCCCCAGTCCTGGCAGTATGCTTTGTGAGTAAGATTGAGGAGCCAGTCCTTGCACGCTTACCCCTAATGTGCTGCCGTTACATCGATGACTGCTGCATTTTAACATCCACACAGTCCGAAATGGACGAGTGTTTCAAGTTACTGAACCGGCATTCGCAGTACATTAGGTTTACAAGAGAAATCCCGAAAAATGAATGGCTTCCCTACCTAAACACCCAGATAAATATATCTGACAATGCCATTCACATAAAGTGGTACCGTAAGGAAGCCTCAAAGAACATCTTGGTGCACGCCAGCTCAGCACACCCAACTGCAGTCAAATGAGCCATCATTCGAAACATGCTCAAGACTGCTATTGCGGTATGTATGGGTGAAAAAGAACAACGGGAATCTAGAAGTTTGGCTATAAATATCGCGCGAAGTAATGGCTACACGCCTCCACAATATCATGGCCGTAAGCCTGCGAACGGTAGTGGTAGTCAAATTACAAAAAGAAATGCCAGCAAAGTTCCTTTCTGCGTACCATTCATCTGCGACGAAGTCAGTACGGCAATCAAACAAGCATAGCCAGAGCCCAACTGCAAGATGATGTCATGCTTGTAAACATTCCCAACGACAACATCCAGAAGCAGTTGGTTTAGAAATAGGTTGTATGATGTAGAATGTGTATGCGAAGAATGCATTGTCTGTCCCCACGGAAAAGTAGGTGATTGTACAAGGTCAGGAGTTGTGTACCAACTACAATGCTTGAGCTGCGATGCGATATATAGGAGAAACGGATAGAGCGCTATACGTAAGAGTTAGAGAGCACTTAGCAGATAAAAGACGAGGGAATTTAGCCTTACCGTTGGGAAGACATAACTTCGAGGCGCACGATAATGGTGATTTTGATGTGAAGTGCACGATTTTATCGTACGAGACAGAGATATCTACGAGGAAGATCATGGAAGCCGCATGGATTTCCAGTAGGAATCCTAGCATGAATAGCAAAAATGAATGTTTGTCTATAAAGACCGACCTCTTGCCTTTCTTGTCGATATGCGAGCTGCAGCCTACACATATAAAGACATCGCACACTGAGTAATACTAAGTGTCGCCCGCTACTTTCGTGCGGCTATTACTAACTTTCACTAACATCACGGTGGATCCAAGGTTCGTTCTTCATCTATACGTTTCCCAGTACGTTGTGCGTGAGACAACGTCTGGACAAAGCAATGCCTGGTGATGGCGTTTGGCGGTTTCGCTCCGTAGATGAAAGAAGACTGCAATTTGTTTTCAGACCTCCGAAGACGACGACTTAGTCGAAACGCGTCAGGTCAATAAACATTACCACCGTAAGAACCTGGTTCTGGCATAATATAACGGAAGACAGTGCTAAGCATGCTACTGATGAGAACAAATTAGTTTTTGAAAAATCGAATTTTTCGGTAAACTACAACTTCCGACTTGTGGTTCATGGCAAATTTCATGACTTCGATACATCACTTGTTCTTATCAGCAATGTGCTAAGCAGGGTTGGGTTAGATAAATCTGCACAGCTTTGTAAACTTTTCGTTAACCTTGGAAAAAGAAAAATGACTTTAAAGGCAGCGTCCAGGTAGATCTGGACCTATGGGGATTTTACGTGGAAAGTACTTTTGGGGCCCTAACTAAGGCACTGCCCAAGCGGCAGCGCAGCTAGTGCTCTAACGGCTGAGATATTCCCTTCGAAACCGGACCCCGCGATCGTATCCGCATGGATTCGTGGCAGTTTCGCGCCAGGATCCACGCTTTGCGCCATGAATCCATGCGTAATACGATCGCGGATTCCAGTTTCGAGGGGAATATCTCAGCCGTTAGAGCACTACCTGAGCTCCGATTGGACAGTGACTTAGTTAGGGCCCCGAAATTACTATCCACGTGAGATCTCCATGTGTCCAAACTTGCCTGGACGCTGCCTTTAAAGAAAAGCGCCGGGGATCATCAAAGATCATACAAATGCTGGAAACCGCGACTTTACAGCTTCTCGCTGCTGTTCATTGTGTTCATAGTGAAGGATAGTAGGAATACTTAAGGTTACGTACACAACGTGAAATCCAGATACATGGAGCTTCAGGATATGTGGCTTTCTTTTAAGCTGTGATCCCCTCCTCGCGGGGATATTAGTGCATGCGGCCCTAAGTGAAAACCCCGTCCCCCCTCTCTGCCACACACCCACGCCTCCTCCCTTTCTGTCACATTCCATCTTCCATGGAGGAAGCAAATTATCATTACTGCCTTATCGACCCGTTCCTGCAAAAACCAAAAATTTCCCGTTTCAACAGGTTTGCGTTAAGCACGCGAATCCAAACCTGCATCGAAATAAGCAAAAGCAGGGAAGAGAGAATGAAATGACACCAAAATCAATGTTAATGGGCAATAGGGAGTCAGGACTATGTATGAAAAATTATGAAAAAAATTATGTGAGCTGAAGACGTGGCAAACTTTTTTCGGAGTTGACTGGCTTTTCAGCCACCTGGACAGCCACCTGAGGTGGCTGTGAAAAGAAAATATCATAAATTTACCTTCCTTTACATAATTTTCTCACATGTTTATCATAGCTTTGTTCCACACAAAAACCCTACAATTGTATTTTTGAATCTTCTTGAATCTCTTCTTCCTCGTCTAGTTACAGCCTTCCAAATACTTATGGCGGCGGCAAGCCTGCTCCAAGCGCGCAAGGGTGTGCGGCGCCATACAGCATGACGTCAATTCGGACAATACAAACATCTTCAGTTCGTGTTCGTCTGAATGCTTTTTTATATTTTATTCCATTATTTTTGTTACTAGTTTGATCCATTCATGGGCGTGTCATAGTTGATGTCGTAATTTTGTGGCGAAGTCTACGCTACATCGTTTTTGAAAGTTTGAAAAAGCCACCTCATGCCGAGCCCTGTGCCTGAAACATCGTGCAAGCTGACCTTGGGCCATTTTTAAGCTATCTGGAAGGTAGTAAACTACCCTATCTGGTGGCATTATAGATGGCCGGCAAGTTGACTCACATCGCGGAAAGTCAGCAATTCGGACGTGAGCTTGAGAAATGGTCGTAGGTTCTGATAACCTTAGATTACATAATTCCGCAATCACTATGCATACGAAATTTTATGATGCAGACAGCCGCAACAGCGGTATCACGCCCGTTCAAACCTGCATGCGTTAATTTGAAGCACCGCCGCGCTAACCATTCGCACTCGTTAATTATTGCTGTTTGCTGCAGCAATAACAAAAACGCACAGGTAAGTGGCGTCTGTGAGAGGACATGATGGATAATTGGAGACGGGGGAGGGGAGGGACTAACGTCAGTCTCTTTCCCGCCACATATTACTAGTGCATATACACTTGATTTTCCAGAAAACATTCATTCTGCGAAAAATTTGAGCTGAAGTCCGTGCCTTGTATCTATCTACGGTATACCGACCGTAACACTACATTACAGTATCTCGAGCCCGGAACACTCTGGATGGAGCTTCACCTAGGCGTCCCCAGTTATGTGCCAGAATCCCGTAGAATCGTAAACTGGCAGTGCTAGGGTTTAGGAATACGTCTTACGATCCACCGTTGGGTCCAATTGTCGTGAGTGTGCTAAGCAACTTGAATTACATCTCAACTCTATGTATAGGAAGGAACACAAACTCCTAAAAAAGTTTAGTTCCGGGATAGAACAAGTTTGAGTCGGAAACCTCCTAATAAGCGTCAACTCTTGGGTTGGAGTTCTCGATACGTCGTCATTGTTGTACAACTAAAGAAGCAATTTTATTTTACTTGTGAAAAGCGAACATAAAATAACGGCACTCTTGATCATGATTTTGCCACAAGTAAGAAGTTGATGTAATGCCATTGCAAAAAATACTGATTTCCTTTGGCCGGTATCATTTGACTTCAACTTCTAAACACAAAGTAACATCTTTCAATGCTTGCATTAAGCAACTCACATTTAGGATCAAAAGAAGACGGCTGATTCTGGCTTGCCGCTTTAAGAGGTTCGCGTGAAGGATCTGACTCGCTACTTAGGCTATTATCTTCCAAAAACCCTAAACTTCGCGTGTTATCTCATTATTCATCATCATGTATGAGTTTGAGACGGCACTTATCTCCCTATCCAATTGTTGCGCACCTTGCTCAGTTTTCTCGGCGCTTGGGCCTTGATGGCTTTTACTAATCTTCATCTTAGAACGTTGGCTACTTTTGCTTTTGATACTTTCGCTAGAGTAAGGCACCCTTTCATCTGCTTTGTGCTTTAGAGGATATCCATGCTGAAGGAGTTTCTTCAACAAGAATTTTTACAATCAAATCATTTCGTTGCTTTATTCACTAAAGAATGACTTGTAATCAAAGTATCGTCTACAGAACAAACAGATATTTGCAACAACTCTAAACTAACGAGGAAAGGCACCTAACCTAGGTCGGCCTTTCGGGAAATAACGCATATAGGAGTCAGCTTGAAACGCTAATTTAAAGTACGTTGTCCGCGGCTGCGACGCGTTACTCTGAAACGAGTTATGAGCTTTCTAGTATGTTCATTGGCATACGGCTGATCATGGAAAAACAACCTGTAGATGCGGACCTGTCCGAAAGAGGTGATGAGATCGAAATAATATCAAATTGAGTCATTCGCATTTATAGGGTAAATTTTGCATTTGCTACTACCTGAAGGCCGATAACATAACATCGGCATCGGTCCACGCAAAATTTACCCACAAAATAAAACTCATATCCCGCTTTATAGTAATGCTTCTATAATGAGCAGATTTGGAATCAGCGTTCTAAGCTGAGTCCAACTAAATGTGTCATCTTTTAAAAGGCCGACCTAAGTTGGGTTCCTTCCTTACAAACTCAACTGTAACAATCATCTACTGTGTATCTGGACTTTTCACGTGGATGCTCATTAGGGAAATTTTTCAGGCATTGCCTAATGATAGCTCACACAGCACTTGCAGTCAAAAAATCAAATATAATCTATATACAGGGTGTCCGTAAAGTATGTATACACTGTTTGATCGTTAATATCTCTTTTCCCAAGAAGTCTTTAGCCTTGCTTTAGGTATCATTTTGTAGAACTGACTTCAATTTAGATTTACAGTATAGAGCGAATCGCCCATCTTTCTCCTTTACTGTAGGATTACGGTAGAAAGTTGAAAGAGGGTTTTGGGCCATGAAAGGCCATATTTTGCCGCAGAAAGGAGACAAAACAGCCTGAAAACTTTTACACTAGGCTAATTAGAGTTGCTGATTATAAATGTAGAGTTCCCAACTAATTGTGATGCTTCATTGAAGAGTCATGCCAGGTAAGAGGTAGCGGCCATTTTTTCAATGTTCCTAAAAAGTGTGGTTGCACCGTTTAGAAAGCTTCGCAATCTTGTGAATAGTTAAGTATTGAACTCAGCGTCCATAAAAACCCTATTACACAAGTTTTCACATTTTTTGAAAAATTTTGAAACAGCAGGAGTGGTAGTAATTTGGTCGAAACCAACAAATGATGTGATAGTTCAATCATGGTTACATCGTGATAAGCATGATCATCTTTTCACGGCCACTCAGTTCAATCGGTCATACAAAATCATGAAACAAGCAAGTAACTAGCAGAAAACCACAACTGTTTCATGCTTGTTTCATTCTAAACCATACTATGAGTTAAACAGCAGGTTAACACCATTGTTCCCTTATCAGATAGAGTAATGAAAACAGCACTTCATTTCATGAGACGCAGGTTTAGATAAGGTTATAGGAAGGTGCAAGGCTGGAGACCGAACTGCAAATTTGGTAAAGTGCAATGATTGCCGACAAGCATGAGAATGGTTGGAGTTTCGATCTTCTCCAATGACTTTGCTTTGCAAGATAGCATTTCGAGGTTTCCTATTGGTTAATTTGTGGTTTCGTTGGGAAAATGATGTGAAGCTGCTGGTTAGCTGGTGTCATGAAAACACAGTTAACATGATGGTTTCGACCAAATTACTACCACTCTAGCTTTTTCCAAATTGACACCATATTTTTCAAGTTTCTACCGTAATCCTGCAGTAATGAAGAGAGATGGGTGATTCGTTTTATACTGCAAATCTAAGTTGAAGCCAGCTCTACGAAATGGTACCTGAAGCAAGGCAAAAGACTTTTTGGGAAAACAGATATTAACGATCAAACAGTGTATACATACTTTACGGACACCCTGTATAAATAAAAACAAATCTCTGCAAATTTGTTCGTTCATAAGTATGTGGCTTATAGACTCTTGCGATGGGACTAAAATTCGTCCCTCTATAAATAAGGCACGGCGCAGAATATAGGCTACTTTTTGCGACGATTTCTTAGGCCCTTTAATCGATTTATTGGTTTGTTTACTTACATCGAAGGTTCACCAACCATTGTTTGGATCATTTCCCCATGGTCAAGTTGGGCAGTGAAGTTCATTTACTTTTACGGCGAAAAGGATCCGGCGTTTCAAGTCAGCAAAGAAGACATCACATTTCGTCGCAGATATGGAGAAGGGCGGTAAGTTATGAAGCGTTTGGGATCAAGTAGTCCAAATCCCGGACGGGACCGGGGGCATCAACTGGTTCCGTATAATCCTTTCAAACGACCACTCAAAGTTTGCGTGTGAATATTTGCATTAGGCTCATAGAAGGATACAAAATCGCAGTAATATCGAACGTTTAATCGCTAATAGCTCTCTAGTGTGAATAGATACCCTAAATGCAGTTTGCACTTTATTTTTACAGCGGTCCCTCCATAGATTACCCAATGTACAGCTCTTAGTGACAATTGTTCTCCCTCGGAGGCATTGTCTAGCAGAACTTGGGTCTCAAGGATTGCTACAGACCTCTTCGACCTTAAAGGCAGCATCCGGGCAAAAACGAAAATGTAGAGTACAGGGGCGCCCGGCCTGGTAAGGCTCTTGCCCAATGGCAATGCACCAATTTGCTTCTAAAGCGAGAAAACCGCTTCAGAAGTGGCGACTAGAACGCCCCGGCGACCGGGGACGAGTTAGTTCGATAAGCCAGATGCACATACCGCACACAGTCACAGTAGGGTCCCACAAAGACTCTGCGTCTTGACCTTGACGGCAGGCGACAAAATTCAAATTAAGAGCTTATGGAAAAGCCCGTTCTCGGCGTTTTCGTGCTCTCCGAGCTGCATTTTTGGACAAAAAGCTCAGGTAAGCAAATAAAATTCCATCCGTAATCTTGCCCGGACGCTGCCTTCGAGTAACCTACCGATTCAAAACACAATGGCCCGTAGTAAAGCTGATTCATTCGATCTCAACTGAATAAAATTTCAGTTGAGGCTTCGACGAGTCATCTTGTCTTCAGTCGAGCCATTGATTGATATTGCCAACCATCCACTATGATATGATTGAGAACGCCATGTTCATGCAAGTATACGAGTCAAAACGCGTCCGCTCAACATTCACATCTAAATGGTTGGCATCAGCGACGGAGATGTGGCCGCACTTGTTAGATCTCGTTAAAGATTGTCACCCTGCATTGTGGCTCCTCACTTAGTGTGTTCAACAGGTTGAACTGACGTGTATCGTAAGTTACTCAGAAGTAACTTACGAGAAGTTTCTCTGCGTATCATTATTGGCACACTATTTACATCAATTGGTAGTCTGACTGAATGTGAACTGACTGAAGTAAGGTAGACTACCTTGTCAGGTAGACGGACGGTCAGCTGAAATCTCATTTTGCATCCTTACAACATGGTAAGCTGGTGATAGGCAGCCTACCTTACCGAACCTTAGATGAGGGCCTCAGTTCAGTTCACCTGAACTGAACTAGCTTCACTACGGGCCAATAACTAAATCCGCTCTTTCGAAGACCCGTAGAAGTACTCGGCGCGCTGAACGACTTGTTGGTTTTGGTTTCCTTGCTCTACCTTAGCTTTTGCCACAGGGTCACACAAGAAGCATGTTGAAACGCGACAGAGAAATCGACAATTCGTCCACCGCGCAGAATTGCGCTCAGCAAGCACTTTGAGCACAGTTCTCTAACAAGGGAACGATCCCAACTTAAGGTGGCGAATTGGAATGAACCGCATACCATTAGATGCATCTTGATGAGCTGATTCCAAACCTGTTTCCATATCTGCGACAGCGTTATCTGCAAAAAGTTATCAGCGGTTGAAAGTGTAAAGTTATCGGGGTTTTAATGCATAATATGCCTTAAAATCCAACTTGGAAGTGCACGGCTAGCATGATATTGAGTGTACCGACTCCAGGGAATGCTCAGATTCTAAAGAAACACAGATAAGTGTTTTTAAACGGGTAAAAAGCAACTAAAGTTCTTTGCTAAAAGCTATGAGCAATGAAAAGTCCAAATTTGGCAAATGTACAGCGCCATACCTCGAAAATTAGTTGTTCAAAAACACTTACTGTGTTTCTTTAGAATCTGAGCATTCCCTGGAATCAGTACTCTCAATATTATGGTAGTCGTGCATTTCCAAACTGGATTTTTGAGCATATTATGCATCAAAACCCCGATAACTTCACATTTCCAACCGCTCATAACTTTTGCAGATAACGGTGTCGCAGATATGGAAGACAGATTTGGAATCAGCTCATCAAGACGCATCTAACGGTATGTGGTTCATTCCAATTCGCCACCTTAAGTTGAAATCGTTCCCTTGTAAGAGACTTCTTGCGTGTTGAGATGCTCCCTTAATAAAATGAGTAAAAACTAGTATACCCCAAAACTGCTGGGATTGCCCCTAATGGCAAGCAACAAACGTCCTTTCTCTGCGGTGCATAGATTGCGAATCGAGCACTTGTTGCGCTTTTTAGGAACAAGGTGTTCTGCAACTCAACTGTTTCCATACTTCTGAGATCACAATCGTATTAAGGGCCTGGCATACTTCACGCGATTTGTCGCCTCAAGTCTTCAGGTCCAACACTAGCAAATTGGACGTGCATAGTGTGTATAACTTATGTGGGTTGATAAAATGCCCTATCTTCTGTACATTCAAAATGTGTCTACAATGAGTTATGGAGAGTTGGTATTGCCAAATCGCGTCGCGACTGAAATCGAGTGAAGTATGTCGGCCCTTATGCTAATCTAATGTTTCAAACATTCACCTAAAACATTTTCGAAACTGCCGTAAGCTATAACGTTTTTTTTTTCCGGATAATCTTATCGACTTCGTAATGTCATATATAGCAAGAAGCTAACAATCCTTTGTTCACTCATGCTCAATGTAAAAGTGACCATCTGTAGAGGATATACTCAGAAGGATGTGTTAAGTTTTTGATACCAAAACATTTCTACTCAAAATTTCAATCTCACGGCTGTTTACCAGTTACAAGAATGTCTCAAGTACTATATCAAATGTCTACTCAACAATTCTAGCTCCTATTTGAACTACTCAATCTCGCTCAATAAAATATAGACTACATATCAAGCTTCCAAGTATGTAAGGAGTAGATTGTTGTATCTTCTTCTCACACAATGTCCTTTGCTGGACTGATAATTCACTAAGCTAACTTCTGAATTAACCTTGCAAATATAGCGGTATTTTTCATTTACAGTAGATTTACACTTTTTACTTACTATGCGCCATCTTGCAGGACGAGATTCGGTTAAACTTCCCAAATTTCGCCACAACATCGCAGTGCCGCAGAAGGCACAGTATATGCCGGCAGTGCCGATAGCACAGATATCTACAAAAAAGAAGTTTCAGAAATAGAAATCCATAAAATGAAGCAGTACTTATGGCTAGCCATAGTCCCTGTGCTGGAGCGGTGATATTTTTACAAACAAAGGTACTCATTCCATCCCATATTGCACTCAAGCTTTTACAGTGTGGCGAATAATCCGCAAATGCCTTCTACATCAAAAAATTGTCAACACGGTGTCGTAGAAATTTTGATGCGAATTAAGGTAATTATTTTCGTGTGAAATGATGAGAAGCCTGACTTACAACTAGATTAGGTACTGCCATCGACATACAGTCCTGTAGTTCTTTTTGATGGAGTCGGATTTGCTCGAAATGTACGCTGTTAGCATCCAACAAGGGCTTTATCTGGAAAATAAACACAGGTACTGTTTTTTTTTGCATGAGATAGCGCCATTTCTAGTTTGCAAAATATTCCAAATTTGGCCATTTGAACTAACTGCATATAAAATCACACATACGTGAACCTTTCTCACTGCGCTACTATCATTAGTGAATTTGATTTACAAGTAAGTTTTCAATGATCATCTTCCTATTTCGTTAGATAGATATAATATACTAGCTCTGCCTAACTTCTGTCCTTTATATGGCTTTGAGTTCGAAGCAGGGTCCTATGAGATTTCGCGATCATGTTTAATGCGGTGATGTTTGTGCCATTAAAAAGCGTTTTTCTTGTTCTTTGAAAATGTATTAAATTACGGTAGAATATTGGTCTGACAAGGTTGCAGGCTCAGTTAGCTGTTGAAATTGATTAATTAAAATTAATTCAGACTTAAAGGCAGTGTCCGGGCAGAAACTCGACTTCTAAAAAATCAACCTATCTGGGGTTATCCGAACGCTGAATCCGAAAATCCACATTAGAAGGCGCGAAAACGGCGAGAACATGCATTTTCCAAGTCCTCGCATTTCGAAATTTGGGGATCCCCGCCAGGCTAAGACGCAGAGGTTGCAAAGAGCGCACGGTGCCGTCTGGCAGGAATTCAAACAACTCGGAGGACCCCGCCCCAAGGCGTAAGTTTCCCCAATTTGCAATCGTTTTTCTTGCTTTAGGTCGAACGTTTTATGCTCGCAGTTGCGCGATGTTGTGTCTCAGGGGGGCTACTTTCACATGGCAGAGAAATCTCAGAACCCCCATTTTGCCCGGACACTGCCATTGAAGGCAGTGTCCGGGCAAAAACTCGATTTTGAGGTTTTGTGCTTACCCGGGCCTATTCGCTATGCTGAATCCGAAACACATTGGAGAGAGCGAAAACGACAAAAACGGCTCTAACACTGGAGGGAAATCAGCAAGTGGGCGGGGTCTTCCCCACTGTGAATTCACGCTTCCAGCTTCCAGAGAAATTTTCTCGAGTCCGTTAGCCGCCCTGACATCACTACCGATCAAGTGCAAACGAATGACTTGAAACCGGAATCAAAAAGATCGCCCCTGAAGCTGGGAGCGTGAATTTGGCGTGGGGAAGACTCCGCCCACTTGCTGATTTCCATCCAGTATTAAAGCCCTTTCTCGGTGTTTTCGCGCTCTCCAATGTGGATTTTCGGTTTCAGCATAGCAAATAGACCCGGGTAAGCACAAAATCTCAGAATCGAGTTTTTGCCCGGACACTGCCTTTAAGATTTAATTCTTGGATTTTTCTTGTTTCATTTTGCACCCGTCGCTTTTGACATGCTAGTGGCACCAAATTGCTGCTATAAAAGAGGAAATGCAAAATTGTCTTTTGAATAAACAGGGGAGAAAAAAGACAATTTCACTCTGAGTAAAACTTAAAGGAACAACAAGTTCAAATGTGCTTACCAAGTTGTCGGTAAATACATCTGTGCATTTGCAGCATCTCAAACTGTTGTTGCGTACGTACTGCCATGCCCTACATATCGAGCAAATTTGAAGATTCTAGAGAGGTTCCGGATATTTTCAGGATTTTTAAAAAAGTGTAACCTGTAAAGGTCAGAACTTTAAAGGGAGCAGTAATTTCACAGAGAAGTGTGAGTTATAGTCGGAGTGTATATAATGTATATTGAATGTATAAATAGAACGCCTCAGTTGATTGCGAGGCAATAAAATAATTTGTAATCTGACCGAATCCATCATTACTCAGCTCCTTTAACGTTTCTTTACACTTGCTGCGCTGCACTACCCGTTCTAGAGCTCGGTGCACAGACAAGGATCTTTGGCCCTTAGTAAGTCCTCGAAATATGTTGAAATTTGAAGAAAGCAAGGTCATAACGTATCCGACCGAAGCGCCTGCTACCCCTTCCCCCTATCTCGAGAATGGGTCGCGAGATTTTTGAGAGTTACTTACCTGAGTTATAAAAAATGTGCAAGTAACTTGTTTATACCTGGAGTGATTTAGTTTTAAAATTTTTTTGCAAATTTCATTCAAATTTATAAAAAAATTTCGGGTTACGTGCCCGCGAAATTTTGAGATGCATTCCAAAGATTTTCTTGGGTGCCCCCCCCTTCCCTTAACGGAATCCCGGTTACGCCACCGGTTTCTATGCAAGATGTAAATGTATGCAAAGCCTTTATCTTTTCGCAATCAAGACGCACATCCATGCGATGGAATCGCTATGAGCAATGCGAATACGCAGCGACATGGTTGAACGCCGCTGAGCTAATGGTGGCGGACATGAGTGCCATGTGTTCCTATATATTGCAAGTTGCGGGCTACTTAGTCTTTATGTAAATGGGCAAAATTTGCTGAATTTTTTTTTGGTGGGGAGAAATGGCATTGCGAAACATAAAATGCCTAAAATTTCGCGACCCATTCTCGGGATGACGGGGGGGGGGCAGCAAGCGCTTTGGTCGGACACGTTATAACCTTGCTTTCTTTGAATTTCAACATATTCCGAGGGATTACTACGGGTCAAAGATCTTTGTCTATGCACCGAGCTCTAGAATTGATAGTGCAGCGCAGCAAGTGTGAAGAAACGTTTGATACAGCTGAGTAATGATGGATCCGGTTAGATTATTTCATTGCCGCGCAATTAGCTAAGGCATTCTATTTATACATTCAATCTAAATTTAGCGATGCGATATATTGAACACAGGGAACAAAATGGGAACCTGAACGGAATTTTCTGAATAGAGCTTTTGCGTTTTTTTTGGGCTCATGACACTTTCGTTGGATACAATAAGTGTACCAATTTTATTGCAAATGCAAATAGAAGTTGAGAACCTGTCAAGCTATCATACTGAGGATGTATTTGCATAATTTACTCTGAAGATAACGAAATAAACCAATGATCTGAATTTTTCCGATTATAACCGAAATTTCGGTTAGCTTTGGTTGTTTGCTAATCAACGAAGGACCCAAGGGATCGGTCAGAGTTTGCCAGTGTTGCCGGTGTTGAAAGTGTTGAAAGCGTTGCCGGTGTTGAAAGTGTTGCCGATGTTGAAATTGTTGAAAGTGGAAATCATCAATCTTGCAGTTTCATTCCTCCTCGAGTGATTTCACTGGCTGGTGAGTACGTCTGGAATGGGTATTGGAAAATGAGATCGCAAAAGCTCCTCATACGAACTTTTTGGAAAGTGAAGGACTTGTTTGAAAGAGGCAATCTCCAACATTTGGGAAGGCTGCAAGACCTCCCATTAGTCCTTTGCTCACTATTCGCAGAAGCGCCGGATTCGACGTCCAACATTCTCATTTCGTTCGACATTCTTATCAGACTTTAGCAGCCATCTCAAATGTCGGAGATTGCCTATGCAAAACAAGTTTTCTTCTTTCCATAATTTTGCAAAGGACCTTTTCATGCGAAAGCTTTTCCCATTCTAGGTATGTACTTTCATTTCTTATTTCCCATTTCCATTTCAAAAGTACTCACCAGCTGAGATCGCTTGAGAAGGAATGAAACTGCAAAACTGATGATTTCCACATCCAACACTTTCAACACCGGCAACACTTTCAGCACTTTCAACACTGGCAACGCTTTCAACACTTTCAACACTGGCAACACTTTCAACACAAGCAACACTGGCAAACTCTGACCGACCTCTTGAATCTATTATCTCTTGAATCAATCTGTTAAAACACTCAGGTAAATGCGCCAGCTTATTTGATGGGAGTGATGCGCGAATGGCTAAATATAAGCAGGATGATAGCAAACGAGGCAAGTTAAATCGCTGAATTAGTTTCCGACTATAACTCACACTTCTCTGTAAAATTACTGCTCCCTTCAAAGTTCTGACCAGTACAGGTCACACTATTTTTGTAAATTCTGAAAATTTCCGGAAGCTTTCTAGAATCTTCAAATTTGCTCAATATTTAGGGCATGGCAGTACGTAACAACAGTTTGAGATGCTGCAAATGCAGATGTGTTTACCGACAACTTGTTAAGCACATTTAAACTTTTTGCTTCTTTAATTTTTTCTCAGAGTCAAATTGTCTTTTTTCTCCCCAATTTATTTAAAACATAATTTTGCATTTCCTCTTTTATAGCAGCAATTTGGTGCCACTAGCATGTCAAAAACGACGGGTGCAAAATGAAATGAGAAAAATTTGAAAATTTTCAGAAAGTTTTTCTCTTTGGCATCGTGTAGGATTTGATACGAAGAGATCGGAAATAATTTCTGTAAATTTTCAACACGTTTCGGACCGCGAAATCGCGCGCGGCGAAAAAGAGTGTACTTTCAGCCGTTAGCCAATAAAGAGGCCTTATTTCATAGACTGTGTGCTACATCTGTAATCAGCATGTCAGATAAGCTCCATACCCCAAGTTCTGAGTGAATTCGAAGTGTTTGAGATTTGTCGCTTGAAAAGGACTTCTGTGCTTTCTTAAAAAATGGGAACAAGGACTCAGTTTTTAATAGTACACAAAAGTATGTATGTTGTACACAGTACGCATCATTATTGAAACTACTGTTTTTCTCATTAAATTAGGAGCAAAGAAAAGTTGCGACGTCGCATGCGTTGTTCGCGTTGCCGCTCTTCGTTGCAACCGTTGCTCGATTTGTCCTCATATCTTCTAAACAAATATCTGCGGCACAGCTTTACAGATTCATTTGAAAAGAAGGAGCTTAGGCCTTTGACTTGATAACCTTGGACGAAAACCTCCTGTAAACGTTAAAAAACCTTCAAAGTTTTAACACGTTTCGGACCGGTGCTGCACCATGTGCAGCACCGGTCCGAAACGTGTTAAAACTTCTTTCCTGTTATAATATGAATGTGCGTTTAGATAGCGCAACATGTACTTAATGTGATCAAGTACGGACATGACTATAACATCCTCTATACTTGCTAAAAACTTTGGGCTATACTCTGCCTGATTACCACATCGTCCGGTCTCTCCCGGATCACCTGGAAGAATGCCAGCCGGTTGACAAAATTGTCCATCAAATGCACTTTCACCTTTAGGGTGGGTTCATACTGATTCCCATGTTCCGGAACTGTTCCCGCACAGTTCCCGCACTTGCTGGAATTGTTCCGGAACTGTGCTGCATGCACTGCAACCGCCCCACACGCGTTTTGAACAGCGGGAGTTGGAGAATTTTGACCGTTTTTAACGGTTTTTCTTCGAGATTCCTCTAATTTTGGCCTTATTCTTCTACCCCGCTTCTCCTAAAGATGAGAAAAGCTGTGAACTTGAAGCGGGGTTGAGGAAAGAACGTTGTTCTTCTCTACTTATCCGGAACATGTACGTGAAAGAGTACAGTGCGGGAACTGTGCGGGAACAGTTCCGGAACATGGGAATCAGTATGAACCCAGCCTTAAAGTGGACGTTTTGCGTACGGACCACGGATCGATCTAAGGGAACGGCCATAGGTTCGTAATGTTCGCGGTGTTCGTAGTGTTCGTGGTGTTCGCAGTGTTCGCGGTGTTCGCAGTGTTCGCGGTGTTCGTGGTTGCCGGTGTCTGCGGTGTTGTCGGTGTTGTCGGAGTTGCCGGCAGGGTCAAGTGTTAGGTGTGGCACACCACACAAGATACAAAAATTTTTCCATTATAATGCCTGGGTAGGGGAACGA
Organism: Cylicocyclus nassatus; assembly: GCA_958299035.1. Taxonomy (NCBI): domain Eukaryota; kingdom Metazoa; phylum Nematoda; class Chromadorea; order Rhabditida; family Strongylidae; genus Cylicocyclus; species Cylicocyclus nassatus. The sequence continues at coordinate 18,065,827 of CATQJL010000223.1, forward strand.
AAGCCCCAAACACACCACGAACACCGCGAACACCACGAACACCAGGAACACCGCGAACACTGCGAACACTGCGAACCTATGGCCGTTCCCTAACACTACTGGTGGGTTAATCCCGTCAAAACTGGATAACACAAGAATTTTCGAAAGTTTCTTACTTAGATATTGAGTGGGTCCGAAAGGTCGTGCCGTTTTTTAGACCTATTCAAAAATCTTTCAAAATGAAGATAGACAAATCTTTTTAGAAGTATCCGAGAAGTGCTTCCTCTTTTCAGCAGCTATATCTACGTGACTGCTTCAACGAGGCTGAGATGATCGCCGAAAACTCGAACCCTTTATTTTTACCATGTCTCACTTTCATTAATTTTCGGGATTTTCATTTTAGACTTTTGAAGGTGCTCTAATAATTACCTGATAAGGCAAACCTTTTGCAAATTAATGCAATTTCTTGCATCTAGCATGCTTTTTGGAATTTTTGGAATTACGCATATTTTCAGAGGTGACCAAATTTTATACTTGGCTCATTCTTATTTCGCAAAGCATCAGACATTGAATAATTAGGTACTATTCGATGCCTATTTTTCTCCTCTTTCTGACAGCACCTTTTCTTCGCGAAACATGCGACTTTTGCGGATAAAGTCGCTGTACTTCCCAATTTTACAGGTGCGCAAGGTTGTAGTCAGGGCCCAGCACGAGGTGAGCAGACAAGCTGGAAATCGTTTTTGGTGGAAAAAGCAAAGGGGAAATCGTTTTTGCGGGGTCCTGGGCGTAGCCCCGGAAGAGGATTCCAAGTGCAAGCAAAAGAAGGTCGAATTATGCTTATTACCTTATACATCTAATTCATTGGGAAGTAGTTTTCATAAGCATCAACGCATAGCAGAGTTCGCGCGCGCTACGCCGCGCCGCCGCTAATTGCCGCGTGCGCGACGTCGCGTAAGCGATGCCGTTGAACGGCATGATTGCATGACCAGTTCTCAATGCAGGCGTAACGATACAGCCCAAATTACGTAAGCGAATGAAGAGAGGCTGGTAGAAACAAAGTGTGAAATATTATGAAAAACCTAGGTGAATGGGAGGTGTAATAAGCATTTTTTCCAAAGATTTTGCAAAAGTGGTAAATGAAGATGTGAATTCAAATGGCTCGTCTAGAGCGCACAGATGACCATACGATATGAAACTTGGTAGGTGTATGAATACGGGCCTGCGGCTTAACTTAGAAGTTTCATTGCAAAATTATGTGACTAAAGGTTGTGGGGCAAGCTTTTTTCTGAAAACTTCCCACTATCAAGAAAATAGATAAATGGCTCGTTTGCAGCGCGGAGGAAACGAAATCGCGCGAAACTTGGTGTGTATAGGCGCAGTAGGATTAAGAAACAAAGTATGAAAATTATAAAGAACTTATGTGAATGAAAAACGTGCCCAACTATTTTCCAAATTAGGTGGGCAATTGCCCACCACATGCCCACCTGAGTTAGGCAAAACTTTCAGTTCACATAAATTTTTCAAATTTTTTACATAAGTCTATTGTACACCTAAAGTTTACTACATGATGAGATTTTGTTCCGAAACTCCTCCTCTTGTCTTTGTTGGAACCTAAAATCGCATCAGCACCTAGCTTTCTAAAGGCCGCATGCAATCTCCCCGCTGGGGAGGGGATCGCAGCTTAAAAGAAAGCTTTATATTTCGAAACTTCAGATACCTGGATTTCACGTTGTGTACCTATCCGTAAGTATTCCTACTACCCTTCACTATGAACATGTTGAGCAGGAGCGAGAAGCTGTACGAACCGCATTTTCCAGCTTTTGTATGATCCCTGATATTCCCCGGCGCTTTTCTTTGAAGTCATTTTTCTTTTTCCGAAGTTCGAAAACATTCCAAATTTGTACTGAACATCTAACACAACAGTGCTACTTCGGTAAACCTCAAATTTCGACCTGTGGATCATCGAAAATCTCATAACTTCAAAACATCATTTGTTCTTATCAGCAACATGCTTATCGCTGTCGGGTTAGATAATCTGCACAACTTCGGAGGTTATTCGTTAACTTCGGAGAAAGAAAAATGACTTTAAAAAAAAGCGCTGGGGATCATCAGGGATCATACAAAAGCTGGAAAATGCGGTTCGTACAGCTTCTCGCTCCTGCTCAACATGTTCATAGTGAAGGGTAGTAGGAATACTTACGGAAAGGTACACAACGTAAAATCCAGGTATCTGGAGTTTCGAAGTATAAAGCTTTCTTTTAAGCTGCAATCCCCTCCCCGCGGGGATGTTAGTGCATGCGGCCCTAAGAAGGAGAGCGCGCCCCAGTCAATCGATACGCGCGGGAACGGCGTCTCTTAAACCTATGATTGCGTTACTTTGATATTTCTTTACTCCTTCATCATTTTCTTGCTTATTCTTCTTCCTGTTTTCTATCTTGATACAGGTGAGGAGAAATTAGAGGAGATTAGCATTATGGGCGCTTTTGAGCACTTTTAGGCTAATTGTGGCCGGTGCTCTCGTTGCACAAGCACAAAGCATCGTTTTTGGACTCAAGGGGGTATTCGTAAAATTAATGGGATCAAAGGAGAATTTGAAAACCCTGTTTGCCCACCTCGTGCCGGGCCCTGGTTGTAGTCGGAATTCCAACATCCATCCATTTCCGCGCCGTAATCGCTCATTTACTTCGTAATACTAGTGCTAGTGAACCATGTTTTGGAACTTCAATATTTTGAGGAGGATTTCGCAGTGTTTGACGCAATTATGTGTCACGCATTCGTGACACATAATTGCGTCAAACACTGCGAAATTTTTTTTCAATCTTTTTCAAAATTCAGCGCTCTTCTAAAATAATTCAGCAAAATTCTAGGAGGAAGCTGAAAATGCAAAAAATTGCATTAATTAGCATTAGATTTGCCTTATCAGGTGGTTATTAGAGCACCTTCAGAAGTCTAAAGTCGAAATCCTGAAAATTAGGGAAAGTTAGGAACGGTAAAAATGAAGGGTTGTTCAGCAATTATCTCAGCGCTCGTCGAAGCTGTCACAATGTCAACATACCTGCTGGAAAGAGGAAGAAATTTTGCATCGGGTACTATTTAAACGATTTGTCTTTCCCCATTCTGAACGATTTTAGAATAGGTCTAAAAAACGGCACGAACTTTCGGACACACTTAATACCTAAGAAATAAAAATAGAAGAGTAACAGAAATTATCCGACAACCTAAAATTTTTCTAATCACATAGTTTTTCGACATACCTTTTCAAGTAAATTGCTTAGCAATTGCTGGAGGATCTTATCCATTTCTGTAACTGAAACAAGGCGATCAAGTACCTTTGCTAAGTTTTTCATCAGAAATGTATTTTGAGCCTTACTGTTTCTCCCTATTTCTGCTATTGTAGGCATGGTCATAAGCGTCTGCTTCACTTCAGAAATCACGCTCTAAAATCCCCTTGTCAATCACTTGATGAAAATTTTTTTCGCCTACATGTATCAAACTTGAGCGCTTTTCAAGAACATCCACATCAATAGAAATCTTTTCTAGAATCGCTGCTGTATCGTAACTTTTTGAGAACGAATTTATCTGCAAAGTTATTTTTGATAATGAAGTCGCAAAGCTTGTCATACTGTGACCGCTGAATTGCTCTGTTTCTGCTAACCATAATTTTTTTTACAAGCTTCGCAAATATCGTTATCATGCTCTTTTACTATACATAATTTTGTAACTTTGTAAAGATGCAATGCGGATAGGTTTCCTCATAGTCAAATCTCTCGAATTTTACAAGCAATCTTCCATTGAATGTTGCCTGGATTGTAAGCAATCATAACCGCAACGACAAGGGAGTGCTCATAAGCATCTACATATTAGCTTGCTTAGAAAGTCTGACAATAAAAATATCGTGCTTGATATACTAAAGATGCCCGTCTTTAGCGATATATTGGTCACGTGTACTACAAACAATAGACTTCGAGTATATTACCTATGATGTTCCTCAAAAGCGCGCTGGCAGCGCTGCTTTAGTGTTGGAGACCTCGATTTTGGTAGCTAGATATGAAAAATTTCGTTTTTGGAAGAATCGTGAAACTCAAGTAAATCAGTCGCAGCTGCACCTGATTGAGGTCTGTGCCACAGCATCTCCAGCTAGCTCCTGCTAGCTATTCTGAGTGTATGAGTTTGGATTCTTCAATTTGGGTTAGTTTACTACCAAAATTGCTTAGCGGCCTTATAAGCACCCTGCAAGCAAATGAGAATATGTGGGGATTCCACGCAGAAAGTCAATTTGAGGCCTGAACTAAACTCGCATGCATTAACATCATTGCTGTGGAGGAGATCGCAGCTTAGAAGAAAGCTTCACATTTGTAGCTACGCAATTCCGAATTATACGCTGTTTACCTATCGTGAGTGTTCCTACTATGCTTCAGTATAAAGGATAAAGGGTAAAGGATCGATGAGTAGCAACGCAATCTACTTCATAGTCGAAAAGGCTACTATTGAGTGCGTGCAGGCTTTTTACAGTGGCTTGCGGGGGACAGCGGAATGCCAAGTCAGTGCCTTTATCCTCCCACACTATCTGGTACTAATTTACCAGCCCCAGAGAGTAAAGGGCTTGGTTAGCCCAGGATATACAAGCTTCATTTTCCAGGTTCTTGTATAATCCTGATGATCTCCGGCGACTAACCGTCCTTTCTTCAACGTCATTTTTCTTTCTTCAAGGTCAATGAAATCATCTCAAAGTTGTATCGATCACCTAATTCAACAGTGTTGAACATACTCTGGATGAAGTTAGAACCGAATATTCGTGCTCGAATAATTTATTCAAAATATTCGACTATTCGAATATTCGAATAGTCGAATATTCGAGAAAGTCCAAATATTCGATTAGCCGAATAGTCGAATAAATGAAAAAGTCCTGTGTTCGAACAATTTGTTTATTCGAGAATTTGGAAAAATGAGTTATCTGTTTATTCGTCCATGACTATTTTTGAAAGACAGTCATTCAAATATTCAATTATTCGAGCCAACTTGAAAACCTGTTGCTCGAACGAATATCAAAGACCATTACCCTAAAATCCCGCCAATAAGTCCGGACTTATGTGCAGTTTTGGCAGGAAAATCGATGGAAAAACGCGCCAAAAAGTCTCCCAGATAAGTTCGCCTAAATCCTCTCACAGATACGTCCGCCTGTCCTGAGCATGAGCAAGCGCGACCTAGGAGCACAGACGCGCGCGACCGCCCGCGTAGCTTGCCGGTGTAGATTCAAACAAGGCTGCGAAATCGCCTGAAAGGAAGAGCCAAAGTATTCGACAAGCCGTGCAGACTAGTTGCCGACAGTATCGTCGAGGATTCGTCATCACATACGCTGGATAGGTGAGTTCTTTTCTTAGATATAACATTTCTTGTGTGTTGGAATTGATGATGCGATAGTAAGGTAGGATTTCACCCCATTTTCAGCGAATACTAGGCAGGGGAGATTTATGATATAGGCTAACTACATTACCTGCATCTCCTACAAAGCTTTTTTAGAACGCTGATCGTCGCGCATAGTCTGTTCCAAGCAGTAATTGACGAAGTACAAGGATACAAACGGTTAATGGTTTTGCAAAAGACTACAGAGAAGTTGTTCTGGATATCACATGTTTCAGCGATTGGAATCAAGCCGTGAACTCCCCTAAAAGAGACCGCCAAAGGATTCGACAAGTCGTGCAGTCTACTTGCTGACAGTTTCGTCGCGGATTGGTCATCACATACGCTGGTGGGTTCTTTTTCTATATAAGACAGTGCTTGTACACATGGAATATTTCTGTCGGTAAAATCATAATAGGTTTTCTCATCGTATCATTGCAATCATCTCATTCTTATCATTCATCTTATCGTTTTCGAAGCTACAATGTTTTCAATACATCTCTCGAACCTGTACAGGCTACAACTTTGAATCTGGCTGCCTATATCTTTTGCTTCCTCTATTGTTTACATGTTCTGAACCTAGTCTCTGTTGACCCACGCTATACGGCTTTTGAAATGCTTTCTTGAACGGAAGAGTGACAGTCTGAGAATGCTCAACCTTCGCAAAGCATTAGGCTTCCTTGTTCTTTTCCTCAATTGTTGTTTCATTAAGCCTGTACATCCAAGACAAAAGATAGTGTAGTCAAATTTGATGATATTGGATTCTGAGGTATCAATTCGTATTTTACCATTTTTGGGCTTATCTTGCTTTTTTAAGGTGCCATCTCACAGAAGACGTCCGAGAGCTTTTCAAGGAGCATTCAAAGATCGCGTCATTCCAGGCGGAATGACCAAATATCTACAGCCTCTCGACGTCGGCATCAACAAGCCCTTCAAAGACAATCTGAGGGCAGGATGGGAACGATGGATGGCCGATGCAGCACGAGCAAGATACACAAAAGGCGGTGCCAGGAAAAGAATGACCTACGGCGAAGTAGCAGCACTAGTCTACGAGAGTTTCAATGCGATTACCGAAGAAACCATTGCGAACAGTTTTGCCAAGGCTCTCGATGACGAATCAATGATCAATGCCATGAACGAGGACTTCGACGCTTTGGTTGTTGCTGATGATAACGCTGATGATGATCGTTCTTTTGGCCGCGTTCTTGCCGTAAATGTTTTTGATGATGAAGAACATGGAATGCTACCTGAATAAAGATCTGTAGCTTCGGTTTATTCTGAGACCAAAAAAGGCAGCGCAATTGCGCATCCTTCTTGTTTTCATGTGAAAAAATAAGGCGGACGTATCCGCGGGAATCTTGCCTGCGCGAGGCTGCGCGAGGGTGTCACGAAAGCGGATTTATCTGGTAAGCTTTGTGGCGGACTTATCTGGTAGGCGGACATATCTGAAAGGCGGGCTTATTGTAGGGATTTTAGGGTAATTCGACATACGATTTCAAAAGAAAACTTCAGCTGGTCTACATAGAGCGCAAGTATGTCCCCGATCGACCAACCATACAAATGAATGAACGTATGACAGATTGGCTAGCAAGTTGAACATACGACATGGCTAGCAAGGTTCCTTTTTTGAAGCAATTGCGAGTAATGCAGCATAGTGATGACAAGCTTTATGCATAATTTATTTGGAGTGATGAACTACTTTCTGAAAATCGCGTCTGCAGAAGTTGAGATGCGATATCACGCGCAAATACCTTCAAGCTCCAAATTGGGTGAAGAGGCAAAGCAGTCATTAAGCGCCACTTTAGCGCCACTGGTCTTCAAACAGCTTGCAGCGTGTGAAGGACCAGCAATCCTTTAAGGCAGCACGTAGGATAACATTCATTCCTTCATTCAGAGATCTTCATTTGCCTTGCTAGCCTCGCCGCCCGCATGTCAAAGTACTTGAAAGATACGTTAACCAGCGCAAGGCCAGAGCAAGACGGTCGCGAGGACCTGACCCGCATGACTGTGGGCAGCCTGTATGTCAGTCACTATACTCAAATCGGCTGCCTTTATAGTCAGGAGGTAAAAAACTAGTCTTAAAATGTTGCCAAGTTCATAGAGAAAACTTTGGATAGGCCTGTAAGTTGAACAATAATTATTTCGAATCTGAGTCAAAGATATGGAAGATCCCTTAACAAAAGTAAAACCTCAAAAATGCAGCTGAAACAACTTTGTGAAAATTCGATCCTACAACAGAAACTCTGAAACTCAGCGATTGATAATTTCCGACCTTAAATTAGTATATAGCTAATATACAGATATTTCCATGACTTTCCTTCTTCTGGATTTAGATACGCACAAAAGTATTATGCGGACAACAGTGCGTCACCTCTGCTGCAGAGGATCACTGATTCTATCACTGTCGGCCTTTCTCGTGCTCTTCTAAGGCTAATCTTACAAGGAGGAGTTCCCAAGGCATCTCGGCCAACCCGGATGAGTCATATATCACCGTACTCCCTCGAAAGCTGATTGGACGTGGTACGAAATCATGAGAGCAAATTATAAAATCCGTCAATACGACTGGAGTCTAGTTTGGAGATGGATATGTCAGCCTTGCTGCACCATCTGCTCTGCCGCTTGGGCAGTGTCCTTGTTAGAGCCCCAATACTTTCCACGTGATTCCCACATGTCCAAACTTGCCTGGATGCTGCCTTCAACAGCAATACGTTCCTGTCTTTCTTTGGAGTTCTATCCTGCTATGAAATTTTTCAAGCTGATTATAGCTGGCGTGCGCATTAGAGGCAGTGTCCGGGCAATAAGTCTCGTGATTTTGTGCTTAGCCGGACCTATTTACTATGTTGAATCCACAAATCCACACTGAACGCGAAAAGGCGGAAAAAGGCTTTGAGCAGGAGGGAAGTCAGCAGGCGGACGAAGTCTAACCCTCTGTAAATTCACGCTGTCACCTACAGGAGCACCTTCTCGATTTCGCTAACTACCCTGACTCGCCAACGGCCAAATGCGAAAGCGCGATTTGCAATCGTAACCGAGAAAATCGCTCCGAAAGCTGGGAGCGTGAATTCAAAGTGGGGAAGATCCCTCCCACCCGCTGATTTGCCTCCTGCGTAAGGCTGCGTTCATACTGATTCCCTTGTTCTGGAACTGTTCCCGCACAGTTCCCGCACAGTTCCCGCACAGTTCCCGCACAGTGCGAGAACTGTGCGGGAACAGTTCCAGAACAAGGGAATCAGTATGAACGCAGCCTAAGAGTCCTTTTCACCTATTCGCGCTCTCTCCAATTTGGATTTTCAGATTCAGCATAGCGAATAGGTCCGGCTAAGCACAAAATCACAAGACTTTTTACCCGAACACTGCTTCTAAGAAAACATCTTAGATCGATTTATTCTATTCGCATCAATAATGAGCTTTCAATAAAGTATTCGCAAAATTTCTTGGAACAATCGAATATAAGTTGTATAATAAGAACTCACAACGTCGAATTCATTCTTAACCATAGCCTGATGAGCTCTTAGTGAGTTGAAAAATGTATGCCCATTTTTGCAGTTATAGAAGGTGTCACTAAAGTTGCATATAAAGGCTCAAAGGATATGAAAATCTATAAAACTAACGAAAGAGAGTGCCGCAGGTTTTGCGAGCCAATGCGAATGTCATAATCAGCATTTGAAAAAGCCTGAATAGGTACAGTCGGTTTCATCCCGGATTAGGCGAAAGATTCTAGGTGGAGCAGCGCGTGCGCATCGCAGGAGGCTTCGCGAGCGCATAGCGCTGGCATTTTGCCAAGCAAAGACTGAGGAGAATGAAGAGACGCAGACTTGGGAGTACTCTGCGTTGATACCACTGCTT